>CM062807.1:48990166-49332123 GCA_031772625.1 Pinus tabuliformis | reverse complement strand
CCTATCACTCCTCTTGTAAGGGTGATAATGATGAGGATCAGGATGCCTCTCAGAAACCAAACTAGTATATTACCTATCCATCACCTTCTATTATCTGGAGTATCCAACAATCTGTCATCTCTAACCGTGTCATCTTTACCTGACCTGTGCCTACCATGAGATCTACTGCCATATGCCCCATTAGTTATGTCCTCCTGCCCATGGCTGATCTGAAGTGGCCCCTGTCGCTGCAATTCTAACAAAACTCTAAAGGAGTATTGCATTAACCTTTGCTTGTTTCTCTTGTGCCTGCATGATTTTGTCATTGTCCGCCTTACAACTCCTTATTTCTTCCTTCAAGATTCTCAATGTGTCTGCTAAATTAGAAGAGTTCCCAACACCATGTTGCTCATCTAATTCATAGGGAGAATCTTTGTAGTCTACCATCTTGCCAGTCATTTTGATCTCTTTCCTGCAAGGCATACTATGTCAGCTAAACCAAATCACAATAAACCAACGTACCTTAGCATAATTTGGGGAGGATATCTCATCTGCAAGATCAACCAAATCATCTAATACATGTACAAACATAATCATAACAACATATAAACATATAACAAATAGGTGTATCAACACATAAACATCATTCTAGCTAGAGTCTAGTCATCAATGCATGACCATATCAACCACACACCATGACCTCATGCATGAAAACAACAACAACCATACCAATGTACACTGACAATACACAAGCATAAACAACATGTAACCAATCATACACTCATGACGACACATTCCACAACAACACCCTCACTTTCACATGGCAACATCACTACAATCATGACTATCACCATACATATGCAACAAGCATATAGACCACAAGGATGAGTAACACATGTGCAATCGACATGAATGCATGACCAACACACACCGCCCATCCAGTCCAAGGGGTGAACCATGCTCTGATACCACTCTGTAACACCCTCATCCCACATCTACCCAAGTAACCAACCAACCAGGGTAAATATGCGATGAGAGGCCACTGTAATGGGATTCAACCTCCTAGGTGACCTTAAGGAAGTGGAATCGATGAAAACCCACAACACAGACCTTCTATACCTGCTACAAGACTCCCAGAAGCCTTCCTAGTCATCCCCATGACCAGTCCTAGGTTTTACTGAGTTTTTAAACCGTTAAACCCCTAGACTCTCCCTTGATATGGACAAGGGTACGTCTGGGAGGCTCCAGTCGCTCCCACAACAAGGCATGGGTGCATCTAGGGACTTTTCTCCTCAATCCTATGCCTACGACTTCAAGATTTGTGCCACTTTTTCAGGCCCAGAGCCCAAGTCACTGCCTAGAACTCAATGACACTTTTAGAACTAAAAGATAACAACATAATAATGATACAAATGCAATTACTTGAACAAGGACTTGACTGGACCCTACTAGCCATGACAGACATTTCGTCAAACATGTCACAAATATGTAATCTACAGGTTTAAACAACAGATCTGAGCATAGGGGTCTCATACTTATCTGAGAATCGCTAAGAAGCATTGTTCCCTTATATCATTAGCTGCATTATCATCTATTAGGTCATAGATACATTGTTCATTCATTTACAAATCAAAACATGAGGAGAGCCATACATCATCATTGTCATAATACATGCTTATAACCAACATAATAACAACAAAAATATCAAGGATACATCAGCCATAGAATCCACATATAAACCAATACATTTACACATAAGATACCAAGGAAAGAACCTCTTATTAATGAATGCAAAAGCCAACTCAGTATGGGACTACCATGTTCCACCTGACCATAGATTGGCTGAGCCAAATCTCTCTTCAGCCAATCACCCCCGTGCCATATTCCAAGCATGAATGTGGGACTCAAACCAAAAGAACCAACCAGGGCATCCCGAGGCTAAACCACCTCACCCTCATCAATAGAAACTAGGCTTTACCGCAATCCACACCGGATCACTAGGCCAAAACAATAAACATGTAATAACAGGCTTTACCATGATCTCCACCAGATCACTAGGCCAAAACAAGCATGGATGCCACCGGATTTCTCCACCTACACCGTGAGGAATTTTCCTGTCTCCTAGTCTCTAGGCTTTATCGCAATCCACACTGGATCACTAGGCCCTAACCAAGACTCCACTCTCCAGGATTTACCGTATATCCCGCCATTAACCAGTCGAGGATTCCTAGGCCCACCGAGGCACACAATACCTAGCTTTACCGCAACCCATAGTCTGGTTCAGGGGTCACTAGGTCAATGGTTTTACCACATCCACAGTCCAGTTCAGGGATCACTAGGCCATGTATTCTTTCTTTCAGAGATCCACCTCACTCAACTTCAAATCCATCCGACAATCCAGCGCAACCAAAACATGAGAACCCCATCACACCATTGCTATTCGAAAATGGCAAGGCTAGGCTGAAACCACTGTCACACCTGGCAAAACCCATTCCATGACAGTAAAGAACCACATGCCAAATCTAGCAAGGAAATCACACATGCAAATCGATACCTGTAGAGAATCCTGTTGTAGCTACTTGATTCTACTCTTCCTTGCTTGCTCCGTCCTTCCTCTTTCCTTCTTTGCCTTTCTTGATCCAATGCCAAAGTGCTCCAAGAAAACTCTAAGTGTCCAAGTGTGTGTGAGAGAGAGAATAATGGGAGAGCTCCAAAACCAAACTGGCAAAAGGTACCAACTGATCCTCATAAGCCTTTTTATCAATTGGGCCTCTATTTTCTTCATTTTCCATTATTTTCCTTCATTTTCCTCCTCACATGCAACTTGTGACCTTTCACCTTCCTTTTCTCCTAATTTCCATTATTTTCATAAATAAAATGCCAAGTGATGCCACTTTGCCTTTCCAATTGCTTTGGCTGTTGACTTTGCCAATTTCCTTAGCCATAATAAACCGAATGAACACCCACTAGGATTACTTGCCCAACATTCAACTTGGAATAAGTGTCCCATAATTCATGGTTATTATTTTGTCTTTATTAAATTTTATTACATAGAATTTTCACCAGGGCTGTTACAAAGCTATCCCAAGATCCATAAGATAGGTGTATCCAATTGTCATCCTTCTTGCTGCAGTGAGAATGCATCCTACAACTTGGTATAAATGAATTGTACAAAGTAACACTAACATGGCATATTTTAGAATAATAATAAGTTTAAGTCACTAAATATCTTAATAATAACATAGAGTTGAGTAGAGTATGTACACCTTTGTAGACTGAAGAGTCAAATTGTTGTGTAAAGGGGTTCCTTGTCCTGCAAGCAAGGGAACCTCATATGTCAATTTGGAATTTGGTTAGGATGTGACCTTAAATGTTTTTCTCTCTCCCCCCAAATTGTTGTGTGAAGGGGTTCCTTGTCCTGCAAGCAAGGGAGCCTCATATGTCAATTTGGAATTTGGTTAAGATGTGACCTTAAAATGTTTTTCTCTCTCCCACACACACATAGACTGAACTAAAAACAAAACAACACTAGTGTAGATGCATCTTAATCCTAGGTCTATTAAGTGTTTAGAAGGACCAAACATTTTTTTATAGAGCAAAAGTTTGAAAAACGTTTGCACACAATATTCAACACACACAAGCCATGCATAGGAGGGATGGGAAGACCAAGTAAACATACATAACTACCTCGTAGCAAGTAAATCGTTGTATTAGTCACTAATCCACTCCCTCTATGGATGTCCCCATTGGCATAAGGATCATGGTATATAAAAACTTATACATTTTCATGAATCCAATCCACAATGGCAATAAAACCTTTCCAAAGCACCTCTAATAATGTATCAAACATATTTTTTTAACATCCACGAGAATTGGCAATTGGTAACATTGCTTGGGTGAGGTCCAAGTTCAAATTTCACCAGATGCTATTATGAATCCAAGCTAGGGACAACAATTCACAAGCCAACACCTAGTAAGAAACTTAAACTTAGCAAGGGCCAGGACATTTGAAGGCACACTTAGTGGGTGGGGTCCTATTCCTAGAGGGTGTTTACCCTTTGAACCTTATCACAATGAGCCAAACATCTCATTAGGGATTTGAATTTTGGCAGACACACATGTTAGGGGGGCAGGGTGTCCCACTTTTAGAGGGTGTCCACCATTCTAGCCATATCACAATGGGCTAGATGTCTCAGAAGGGATAATTTGGGCAGGCAAAGTGCGAGACTTACCTACTAACCATTCAAACTATTGCCCCTCGACACACACACAAACACACACATTAGCCATGGGAATTGATATGTTGTTATAATGACTTGGGCTAGGCTTAACATCAAAGTAACTCGCTGCCACTATAGCCCAATAATACATCTAATAGCTTGCAAGTTAGAATACCAATAACTTATGAGTTAACAAAGGGTTGAGATTTATGGAGACATATTGGTGAGGGGATCCCACTCCTAGGTCTGTCCACCCTTTTTATCTAATCACAATGGGCCAGATGTCTCATAAAAAAATTGAACCCACGTGGGAAAGTGTGAGACTTACATCCTAACCATTCGAGTAATTATTCTTCAACCCATATTATACATGTTTTATTGCATCGAGAAACACTCTACAACCCAACATAACAACAATATTGTAAAATGTTAATTATGTAAAACATTATATAATATAATATTAACTCAATTAACATTAAAATTAAAAAATAATAATTATATATAATTAAAATTAAAAATTAACCACAATCATAAAACAAAAATATTATTTAAATCCTTAGTGTGCTATGGACCTTGCCATTGATCACATTATTAATAGAAAACCCCTACCCTATCAAAACCAATCATAAATTTGACCCGCCACATCTATGCGGCCCATCGTTACTTTAAGGTGGAGAAAGGCATTAAAGTGGGACATGACCACTTGATGCCCAACCTTGAAAGTTGTTTTATCAATTTCTTAGAAAAAAGCAATCTGAGAGTGTTTATATAAGAGTCGTTGCACACATCAATCCTAGGAATCAGTTGGAAGCGTTTGCCATAAAGTGGTGTTGAGCCAGCGGGAAGCCAAACCCGAAGGCAATAACCCAAAGCCGAATACAGTAAACGAAGAAGTTGCAGGTCTGAGCAGAGACGAGGGTTTATCTGCAATCAAGAAGACACGAAGCTGGCTTTCCTAACTGTAAGTTTGCCTATCCCTCTTCTTTGATGTCTCGTGTTCGAATCTCAAACATGGAAATGATCTGACCAAAAAATCAGTACATTATCGAGGTTGTTGCATATTGTTTTCGATTTGCCCTCCGCGATTTTCGGATTAAGTATTACAGGCATTAAAATCGAGTAACAGTGAGTGAGTGCATGGACATTATTGGCAAAACGTCATTTGAGCAGTCTCTAGGGCGCTTAAAAGCTTTTGACTTGAAAAATCGGGTATCTTCTATTTCGTTTTTTTATAGAAGCCATTGTATGTGTAAGTCACTAGACTCCAACAGCTGATGTCTCTAGGTTCTTTGTGAAATTTACGGAATCGACATGTTATTTAAAGGACAAGGGTAAGTTTACTGCCCGTTTATTACTAGATCGACACATAAACGTGAAATGGATTATTCAGAACATATCTGCCAGAAATGCCCACTAAGCTTCATTTCATGGCAGCGAAGAGTGATATTTTAAAGGGAAAAATGCATTCGATGCTTTTTATAGAGGTGAAAACATAAATGCTTTGCTTGTTTTATCTGTTGCTCTCAAACTATGATCTTGTGCCAAGCCACAGTTCAGTATCGACGATCACTATTCAGTGTTCATTATTCAAGAGGATAATGTGGCTCCTCTCATTCAAAACATTTAACTCTAAAATCAGAATATTTATAGATTTAGTTAACTAAAATCCCAGAAACCTGAAACTGTATTGCTTCCATTCACTTCATTCCTTCCATTTTATTGTTTGCTCTAGCCTCACCATATCCGGGGTCTTGCACTGTAATTGTGGCTAGTAGATTAGAAAGTCCCAGCAATTCATGACACAAGTTGACTCCTTGTACTTTTAGCGAAAACTTTGCATTACATTTCAAGTTTACAAGTGAACAACTTGATTGACTTAGTTCTTTGTTTCTATATACTCTTTGTATCTCAACCTCCATTGAACAATGGCTATGCATGCTCTCCTGTCTCTGAGAGTATTTTAAAATCTATCTTTAGGTTATTTTGCCAAAGAAGCATCTCTTTGTTCCTTGAGAGGCATACAATTCTATCCAATGCTGTAAAAACATGGCCGCTTTTTTCTTTTTGATCGACAGTAAAACTCAAGGAAGCCCTTCAATCCCTCCCTTCATTTAGATGCCCTGAAAGGAGTCTATTTTCCATGGAATGAAATCACCGAGGCTAGTGAACTGAGAGTAGCCCAACTGCCCAACTGTGGACTGAAGTAGTTGGTAAGAACATATAACTTATAAGAGCATACATTTAAAAGAGCAGTTGATTCTTGAAGCAAATTTGCAGGGTATTAAATACAAAGAACTGAAAATCTACTGGAACCAACCAGTATCAAAAGCAAAATTCACCTTTATGTTTATTCCAAATTTCTACAACATTGAAAGGATTTTGGCTTACAGGAGACACAAACTTAAGAAGGGAAATCAAAGTCTAAATTTGACTTGCAGCCAGAGATGTTGTTCTTGAACATTTGAGAAAGCACCCCAAAGGTTCTTATGGTGACATGAGTTTGGCTATGCTAGAAATGAATTGAGATCAATTATATTCCCGAAGAAATTAGGATGCTGATGGGTGAAATTGGATGGCATGTTAAGGTGTCTCTGTCACGTGCAATTACTATTCCAACATTTTTGCAGAGAGAATTTGTAAGAGTGACAGTTTTGAGGATAGAATAACAAGGAGTTTTTTTGCAGAGAGAATTTGTAAGAGCGACAGTTTTGAGGATAGAATAACAAGGATTTTTTTGCGGGTTGGAAATTCAAGGTAAAGGAGAAGAGGGATTTCATCAAACGTCTACTGTGGGCACAATAAAACTCAAATTAAGTTGGACAATAAGAGTCTAATTTTTATCTATTTATGGCCTATTCTTGAAAGAAATATGCTGTGACAGTGGCTGTGTATCCAGTGGAGAAGTAGTGCTGGAAGAAGTGGTGTAACAAGTAATCACATCACCTGAGCTCATCACTGAGTTCATCACCGTGGAAATCATGTGAAGAGAATTGACCCAAAGGAGAAATTAGGTGGGATCGGTAAATGGTGTTGCTCATTTTGCAAGCAACCTTATATTGGCTCATATAGCACCCTTTTGAAGAAGGATACAGTTGGGAGTTTGTTGGAATTGGTTTGTTCCATTTGGATTATGACTGATGTGTCTATAATTTCAATAACTGGGTTGGACTGATAAGACCAATAGGCCATTGGTGAACTTGACAGTGTTAGATGACGGTACAGAGCTCAAACAAATAAATGGTAGCTTTATAAAACCATTGAATCATGCTTTTAAGTATGTAAACTTTCCATGATTTGTGCTGACTGACCCAAATTTTCAGTGGGTGTGATGGCATAATTTGGGTTTCCATAGTATGTTAGTTTTGCTACAATTGTGAATGCCATTTGAGATTGGTAATGCCCTGTCTAACTAAAGTTATAATGAACTATATATGTCCTTGTATTACGTAATTGAGGTTTTGGCCCTTGGATTTATTCACTAGAAAGTGTGCATGCTCTTTTGTTTTAGTGTCAAGGGAAAAAAGTCCCACCTGAACTTCTCATCCCTTTAAAGATCCAGGGCCAAGGTGGATCTATGCTAGTTTTTTTATTTATTTTTTAATTAAATTTACCATTAGAAGTTAGGTGTTTGGCTGTCCATTTTCTGGCAACCTATTTTGGTCATTAGGACTCAGGAGACATTTTTGTAATCTTCTCCACTTTACCATCCATTGAATAGTTAAAGCTGTGGTCTTAACTCAACAGAAGTCACCGCAAGTAATGGTATTTCATTCCGTTTCTTTTCTAATTCTAACATCTGAATTTGTCATTTGCATTATAGGTTTACATTCTGTTGTCAACACTGTCTTGCAGAATACAGAAGCCAAAGTATCAAGTTTTGTGTGGTTGATCAGAAAAAGCTGTACGTAAAAAAGGCAAACTATTAAATTCAAATCCTGACGCTATATTGAAGATATCATATTCTAAAATGTCGAACATTACTATTAATGGCATACTGGAGAAGGTATCTCTACTCATCTGTTTCTTTATTGAATATATGGAGATATAATTTCATCTATTAAGGAAATCTTCTAGCCGATGAGATGGCATATTCTGTCTATTTTATGATTTTTCCCCTTTAGAGGTATTAAATCACGATGAAAAAATATTTGGTTATTTCACGTGGCCTCTCAAATGGGGTGCTGATTTTATCAAATTTTACTTGTAGGTTACGGGAAAGGACAAAGATTATAGATACATGGCAACATCTGATTTGTTGAATGAGTTAAGCAAGGACACATTTAAAGCAGATAACGATTTGGAGATCAAAATATCAAATACTGTACTTCAACAACTTGACGATGTAGCTGGGGATGTTTCTGGTCTTGCAGTAAAATGGTTTGTTGTTTCTTTACTCTTTAATTTTTTTTAACAACTGTTGAGAATAATGCTGGGATCATGTCTCTGGGCCTGCAGTGAAACTGGGAACAACTCTAGGAATGTTACCACTGTTGACAATTTGTATTTAACATTAGTCCATCCCTAAAGTTTTCTTCGATTAGTAGTTACTTTTGTGTGGATATTTCTTTGCAGATTCTAGGCATAACTAGTGTAACAATTATGAAACCTCCCATGCAAGCAGAACTCATCACTTGAAAGTTGATATTCATTGTCATGTTTCAGTGGTTGAATTTGAAATTCACATTGTCCTATCTCGATAACTTGCCACATCTATGATGACTTGTATAAAATGATAAATAGTGAATTGGTCATTTAAAAATATATGTGAATTTGATCACTTAATATATAAATATGGTCACTAAAATCTAAGATCTTAGGCTATGGTCATTTAAGAATCTAGCTTTAGTCATCTAAGATTGTGTATCATCTAATTTCTGGTAGCATCATAATATTATATGCTATTGAAGGCTCAATAAGTTTGTACAAAACTGGATAGCCAAGTCTTTATCTAAGTACAACAAATACAGTGTCCCTGCATCCAATATGGAATTACTACCACAATTTGGTTAACTGTTCGTGCAATATTTTGGTTATATTATGGGGATGTTTGGAAATCTGTGTGACATGGTCCCCAAAATATCTTTAATTTCTCAATTTCTTTCAGCCAAGCCACTGCAGGCCAATGTGGTCATTATTGGCCAACATGTCACTGACAGGATTTGACACTGTGTGTGGCTGTTAACAAACTCACACCCCACCATTTTGACTCCGGGTGTGGCTGTTAACAAACTCACACCCCACCATTTGAGCTATTACCCCATGACTATAATGGGAGCCATCTTATAGAGTGCCAGCCTTATGTTCATGGGTACAACAATGTATTTTCTGTGTTGAGTCTGTATTGGTTTCTAAAACATTACAACCTTGAGGTTAGGGTTATGTCTACTTGGCATATCTTTATGATAGACTTACTTGGCATATCTTTATGATTGATATTATCTTTTGCTACTCTTGCAGCCTTGTCCCATTGGTGAAGAAAGTTAGTGAGGACAGAGTGGTTGAAATGGCAAACACATTGTGCAATAGATTGTTGAATGGAAAGGAACAACGGCGTGACATTGTTAACATAGCTTTGAAGACAATTATTTCTGAAATTACAAACCAAAATGTTGCCCAGCGCGTGGTTGCATCACTTTCGCCTCTATTTATAAAAGGCATCACAAGTGTGGTAAGTGTTGCCACTTCATTTTTTCTCCTCTCTTTTTCAGTGTTGCTAAGTTCCTATTTAAGGGTTTTGATATGGAGGTTTTTAGCATGCCAAATTAAGCCACATCATTGGCTAAGTGTGAAGGGTACTATTATTTAGAATGACAAATTATACTGCTTCAGTGGGAATAATGTTAGTGAGAGGAAATTCCTGTAGCTACTTAGTGATATCCCTTCACTTCTGTCAATTTGATATATTTGCATGGATTATGGCTTTGATATTATTCAATGTGGAAAAAGTTGACCTCGTGAATAAATCGGCTGCCGGCAAGGTCCAAAATTTGAAAAAGTCGTTAAAGTCGGGAGGTTTTTGAAAAAATCGGCAAAATTTTACAAAAATATTCATATTTTAAAATTATTTTAGCATCTAAAGTATCCACAACATCAGATAAATGCTTTGCCACATAAATATGAAAAGAAAGCTAATATATAAGATGGATAAGAAGTCTACTGCTACATCACATATCAACAGTGAATTAAGTCCTGAATCTTGAGTCCTGAGTCCTGACTCAGTCTCAAGAGTCAATATCAACAAAAAATATAATAAATGTATATCACGATCATGAGTCATCTACATGTCATAAGGTAATCAATCACTGAGTTTCTCTGCCCCTCCAAATCCACTAAACAAAACTGGTAAATCTCCTCCTCTTGGGTAGTGACAAATACCTCCTGTCTCCACAGGCACAAATCAGAAAAGTTAGAGTGTAAAAGGAGTGGATAAATCACCCTTTTCTTAACTTATACGTGGTCCGGCACCTCACTTACGAGTTTTTGCATAAATTTTTGATTTTATCCCATGTTTTACGATTAAATCCTGAGTTTTTAGCATAGGGTCTTAAAGCTTTTTGAGCACAAAAATAAAATTGTAAAGCAAAACAAGGAATTCTGTACCTTTCTTAAGGTCAGATAGACCAAATTTGGTCTGGTGGAGGTTAACCATTATCATCAATTCATATAACTTTATTTGGGAGAAGACAATCAATTTATATACCCTGTATTAGTATGCATGTTCTGTCTCATCATATGGAGTTCCAAGATGGTAAAATTTGATTGTTAGCTGTGTTTAAAAAGAGTTGAAATGGATCATTTAAGGATAAAAGTTAAAACTCTGACTTGTTGTGGGCTGAAATGTACGTTCTTCTCAGGATACAACTACGGAGATAAAGTGCGATTGCCTTGACATCTTATCTGATGTCCTTCACCGTTTTGGAAACCTCATGGCAATAAATCATCCGGTATTGCTGAATTCTTTGCTTTCACAACTGAGTTCAAATCAAGCCAGCATTAGAAAGAAGACCATTTCATGCCTTGGTATGTTGTTTAACAGGTTTTATAGCCTTTCTTTTATGTACGTTGACTTTAATATTAAAAGTATTTTATATAAAATACATGTTATAGATGGACATAGACACCCACATACATACAGACATGTGTAAGTTTGTGTGTCCATTTAAGGCACTGAACAAATCTTTAGTGGCTGTCACCATATGATGTGAGGTTTTTTGCAGATTGCTTAAAGCATTGTTGTTTTATACTATTTCAGTTGAGGAATAAAAAAACTTACTCCAGTCACTTGTTTGTAGCATCACTTGCTTCTAGTTTATCAGATGATTTATTGGCAAAGGCGACAGTCAAGGTGGTGCTTTTGCTGCAGCAAAAGAACACAAAACCAGATATGGTCCGGACAAACATACAAATGATTGGGGCACTCAGGTATTAATTCAACTTTAGCAGGCAGTGTGCTTTAGCAACATAATTAAAGTTTGGAATTCACACATTTTAAATCTTAAAGACATTAAACAATAAACACATTTTGACATGTTTTTGAACAATATATAATGTTGCACAATATATAATGTTATATCATGTTTTTAGAAGGTTTGAGTACCTCTTCTACTCAAACTGTATAATAACTATCATGTTGCTTGAAAAATAACTTCAGTTTGGTTCTATTTTTTAGTATTGTATCAGTAGGTTCTTTACAGCTCTGGCATAAAAAAATACTTATATAGAGTCCTCTGCCTTGCAGTCGCGCTGTTGGATACAGGTTTGGACCCCATTTGAATGAAACAGTTCCATTACTCATTAGTTATTGTCGAAATGCATCAGAAGCAGACGAAGAACTCCGAGAATATAGCTTACAGGTATTTAGCGTTTGCTTCTCATCAGGACACATTGTGGTTTGCTTCTACATCTTGCATATTTTATGTGGTATTTCTTTCGAGGCATGAAGCTGATACACAATATTCAGAGCATATTAAACGTGTTTTTTGATTCTCAGCTTGTTTTTTAAGAATGTTTCATTACAACAGTCTTATGTTTATATGGGTCCATGTATCTTATCTTATGTATGCACCCATGGTAAATACAATGATTGCTGCTAAGTGCTAACTATCCAGCTGCAACTTGCAGGCATTGGAGAGTTTTGTGCTACGCTGTGCCAGAGATGTGGCTGTCTACTGTGATGCTATTTTGGAACTTGCATTAGAATATTTGAGTTATGATCCAAACTTCACAGATAACATGGAAGAGGATACAGAAGATAGTTATGGAGAGGAGGAGGATGAGTAAGCATTTTTAATTTTTAGATAAAAACAATTGTCATACAATTACTAGCAGTCTCTGTCAGAATGTTGTTGCTTTTTGCTAGTCTTAATAGCTAGTGTCTTTCATACTGTTCTTTTGCAGAGAGAGTGCCAATGAATATAGTGATGATGAAGATATTAGCTGGAAGGTTCGTAGGGCAGCAGCAAAGTGCTTGTCTGCAGTGATAACATCTCGTCCAGAAATGCTTTTGAAACTGTATACAGAGGCATGCATTTTGTACCCTTCTAGCACTGGTTTCTTTGCTGGACTTTGACAATTTAAATTTTAAAGTTCTTATTTTTTCTGAAATTGTGGGCCACCTCTTAGCCGTCTCCTAAATTTGTGCTCCATGTCTCTCTCCCAAAAATCGGTGCACCAGAGGATATGTGAAAGTTCTTATACATGATTATTGTATGAAATGACAATATTTTGAAATAATGAGAATCCTGTGTCATTGTGAGTTAACTCGAAGCTGTTATGCAGGCTTGTCCAAGGTTGATTGAGAGGTTTAAAGAGCGAGAAGAAAATGTCAAGGTAACAGTTCTTTGTTTGGATTATATTTCTGGATTGATGATATTCCCATCCATTGCATTGTGTCCTTAAATTCATTTTTATTCCAATGCAGATGGATGTGTTTAATGCATTTATCGAGTTGTTACGCCAGACTGGGAATGTTAGGAAAGGATCAGGAGATAGTGATACACTAAATTCAAGGTAAGTAATGTTGAACTGCAATGTGCTGACATTACTTGTAACAGTGAAGCATAGGATAATGTTATGTATCTTCCTAGTTGTTAAAGATATTAGTGATCTAGATTTAAGTTTTGCTGCCCAGACAATCCAATTAGTCTGTTACCTGCGAGTGCATGGCTGTAATTGGTCACCTGGATAGATCCCTTTATCACAGAAAATTACAGTCAGGTGCTATAAAAAATTCGTTATCCTGGCATCACATCCTGTTGGCCTCATGGCTAGACTGCTAGCCAACCTCCTTCAAGAAGAGAGTAACCAAACACTCGTATGGTCTATGCAGACAATCCCATAATGCCTTATGAAGGAAGACCATGTGGGGCGAAAGACAATCTATATTCCTAAATTTGACTTTTACCTATGATGCTGGCATTCTTTGAGGGACAAAAGCACACTTCCATTGTTTACACGGGAAGAGAAATAATTAAAACTGCTGTTACGGTGTTACCTTTAGATTGCTCATCAAGAATGAAATTCCCTCAAGAGTAACAAGATAAACATAATTTGACCATGTAGCAGCCTTGGAAAACCTCAAAATTGGATGACTCCGGCATTAGCCCATTCATTGGAACACAGCTCTCTTGTAAGGAGTCATAAAGCTTGGTTCGGGATTGCCCATGGAAAACCATTTTGCATCATGCCTTTCCAGCCTGCAATATATAATACCTCAGAGACAAAACAAACTACATGACAGCTTAGACTGGGGCTAACTCTGATTTTGATCTCCACATCAAAATGGTTATTGTTTAGAATGACTATCTAATATATAGCCCACTATTTGTAAGGCAGCTTGTATTTATGTTAAAAATATGTTGCAGTTCTGGATGATGTCCCGAACATCATTGATGACAGCTTAGATTTGGGCTAACTCTGATTTTGATCTCCACATGAATTAATGCTTTTTGTTTAGAATGGCTATCTAATATATAGCCCAATATTTGTAAGGCATCTAGTATTTATGTTAAAAATATGTTGCAGTTCTTGATGATGTCCCTAACATCATTGATGATGGGCAGTCACAACATGACAATATGTACTTCATTTTACAATGTTAAATGATTCATTTTTTAAGTTGTTTCTATTTAGCTAATGCTATTTATTTTTCTTGCAGCCCACTGTGGATGTTGAAGCAAGAAGTTCCTAAACTAGTAAAATCTCTGAACAGACAGCTCCGGGAAAAATCAGTGAAGACTAAGGTAAGTATCAGTCGGAGAGTTGCAAAAATGATGTTACTAGTTAGCGTGCACTTGAGAAGCTTACCTTATGTATGTTGTGGACTGTCTTTAATATATGACGAATTTGTGGTTTTTATTTTTCTTGATTTTTAAGAATTTTTATGAAACCATATATTGATATGTATGCCTAAATTTGCTTATGCAGGTTGGGGCATTTTCAGTCTTGAAGGAGCTTGTGGTTGTGCTACCTGACTGCCTAGCTGATCATATAGGTTCATTGGTGCCTGGAATTGAGAAAGCACTTAATGTAAGAGAAGGATTTTTTGATGATCTTGACCATCAAAGTTGTTTGAGATATTTTGACATTGGTTTTCTAATGGTTGACTCTAATATTGCCTTCTGGGTTATGTCTTTTCTTAGGACAACTCCTCAAACTCAAATTTGAAGATTGAAGCTCTCATATTCACAAGGCTTGTGATGGCTTCACATTCACCATCTGTTTTCCATCCCTACATCAGGGTAATGCCTACCTTAAATAGTAGCACAGCTTTGTTTGATTTTTTGAATAGCTGCAGTGAAGGTTGTCAGTAAGGCGTTTTCTTCTAAAAATACCTGTCAAAAGGTTTTCTGTTTTCAAATTATTTGTTCTTCCATCTATTAAAATTCTATTTCATTTCTTACTTCTAGTGCATTTCTGTTTGGGGTTTCAAAAACTTGGCAGACATATTGTTTCACATTCCATATCACTTTACTTTTGTTTTGGGTTCCATTCTAGCATTTTAATTACTTTTTAGCAGTTATCTTCACAAAATGCAATTTTAGTTTATTGCTGATAACTACATGAAATCTTGGTTCAGGCCCTTTCTGGACCAGTGCTTTCTGCTGTCAGTGATCGATATTACAAGGTTACTGCAGAGGCACTGAGGGTGTGTGGAGAGCTGGTTAGGGCAATTCGCCCAAACTTTGAGATGGTAGATTTCTATCTTAATACAATTAATATGTATTGCAAATATCTTCACTTAGGATTCAGTATGTCAGACTTTTTCTTAAGCTGACCAGCATTTTTTTTATGTCACAGCCACAGATTTTCGATTTTAAGCCATATGTTCACCCCATTTACAATGCCATATTAACACGATTGGCAAATCAAGATCAGGATCAGGTCAGCTTGCTTAGTAAATTTATTTTTGAATGGTGTGGTTCCTTTAAATCTTATATTGGCTATTTTATGCGTCAGACAAATGAAAATGAAGCTTAAGCTAGTGCATATATACATTCTACAGCATTTGACTCTCCTATTTTAGCAATGATCTCTATTTTTTTAATGTTTTGTTTTTTCTATTCAGGAGGTTAAGGAGTGTGCAATTTCTTGCATGGGGTTGGTCATTTCAACATTTGGTGATAAACTTCAGGGAGAACTACACATGTGTTTACCTCTACTTGTTGATCGCATGGGCAATGAGATAACACGCCTTACAGCAGTGAAGGTTGTACTGATCGAATCTCTTAAAGTATTTCATTTTATCTGGTGGGCACTTCGTATCAGAGAATTTTTGCTTGGTTTGTTGGATCTGCTTGTTGATGATTGGTTTACTCATGACTTTTAGCATAGTCTCTTGTAGAAATGGAGGCCACTTTACTTTGGATTTAATCCCAGAATGATTTCTGTTTGCTTTCAGCTCCTTTTTGCATATAGATGTTCTGTCCATGTTCTCTTGGTTATTTGCTAGAGTCACGGGACTAAAAAATTATTGGAAAGCTTATCCTAGAAGTTCAGCATGGAAATCTTTTAATAGACTGTATTTGTTAGAGAACTATTTTTCAACAGAATATGGACTTGACAGATACATATATTTCCATGCAATGCATGACCGCTTCAGAGTAGATTCATTGTCATCTCAGGGAATGGTTTTGTATTTATAGGCAAAGTAGTTGCCAGCAAAACCTCTCCAGGATTACTGTATATCCATCCATGGCTTGAAATTGTCTTTCACATTACTTCCATAAAACAATAAGTAACCCAACAAGGCTACACACCCAACTATAAGAACACATCATGAGAACTTCACGAAGAAAAGAGGTAATTGCAGTTATTTAGGGCATTGCTTCTTTCTTATGACCTAGCTGAACTTTCTATTATTGCCCCCTGTTGAAAATTTGTAACAATTTTGCTCTCCAGAATCTTTAATCGGCAGGGTATCCTCTCAATGTCTTTGACATGATTGACCACCTGAGCTTATTTTATTTGTAGCTCATTCATTGTATTATGTATGCAACAAGCAATGATACAACATAGATAGTGTGAAGAAGATGATTGGCACATCATAATCAATATAATGACCAGTCATGTGCAGATGTGAAATTAGAACAAGAGATATACTTAAACCCCAAATTGTCTCTTTGGCTGTAAAATATACAGAGATATCCCCAAATGCATTGTTGGGCACTAGAAACTAAACAACAGTGCACATGAATTAACCTAAAGTGTTGGAGGATTTCAGCCCAAGGATCAATTGATCATAGTTCATTGATCCAATTTCAGCCCAAGAATCACTTATTATGGGGATGATAACAGGGTAAACTGGCTGGCACAGGAGGGTCATCAAGTGAGCCCCATAATATCAAGAATATCACATAGGCAGCTAGCCTGGGGACTTGACCTGGAGACCTCTAGCTTGTATCAACCATTTGAGCTAACCCACTGTGCTACCTACCTCAACTTTCAATTAGCCCCTACATGGAAAACGTGAAACAATTGTTCTCTTCATCATCTCTCATCAGCAGGGTGTCTCCTCAGTCAATGCCTTGACATAAACAACCACTGTAGCTCATTGTATTATCTAGCAATAAGAAGCAAATTAACATGGCCAGTGTGATGACAGTTCATTGTCACATCATAATCAGTATAATGACGACAGTCATGTGCAGATGGGAAATCAGGACCATGAGTTTGAAGCATTATCACACATTTCTGAAGGTACAAAAGTCTTAGCTGATAGGAAAGTGATCATTGCAAAGAAGATGATTACTTGTTTGGGTTATGATTTCGTAGCAGGTTATATCATTTAGCATGTAGACATTGCATACGTGGACACAATATTGGATTGTATTTATACCAATTTTAATTCATTTGGTGGTCTTTTCTGAGCATCTTTTTGTAATTTTCCCATTGTTTCTTTCATCAGATACTATAGCATTCTTTGTATTTATCTTATTGTTGTCATTTTGAATGAAAGTTCACCTAATGAATGTTTGTTGTTGATGCATACATTAGGCATTTGCTGTTATTGCTAGCTCTCATCTTCGGATTGATTTGTCATGTGTACTGGAGCATGTTTTTGCAGAACTAACAACCTTTTTGCGGAAGGTAAGCTTTACCTTTGCTTTGGAGCTGTGCTTAAGCTTTGAACATTTGTTTTAATGTCAGTCATTGGGCTTGACTTAAATGTTTTATTTTTCTATTTTTACTTATGCTAAAATATTGGTCGCTGCATTTGAATTTTCACAGGCCAATCGTGCATTAAGGCAAGCTTCACTGGGGACTCTGAATTGTTTAGTTGTTGCTTATGGTGATAAAATCACCTCATCTACATTTGAGGCTATTATCACAGAACTTCCCTCCCTTATCAGGTGTGGTCCCATGGACAATTAAATGCTTGCTTGTCTATACATAATATAACGTCATAGGAAGGCTGGTGTGTTTACCTGTTTGGGTTCTGATGCTACGTTAATGGGGTTCCAGTGATGCAGACCTCCATATGACTGCTTTAGCATTGGAGCTTTGCTGTACAATGATGGCTGATCAAAATCGTCACCGAAATGTTGGTGTTGTAGTATGTGACAGGGTTCTTCCACAAGCTCTTGTTCTAGTCAGGAGTTCATTGTTGCAGGGTCAAGCTCTGCAGGCAAGTTTTGTTCGTTGAAATTTTATCATCACTTTTATGTGGGGCATATAGTAGGTTACATGCGTCTTGCTGTTGGTAACTATGGCTGCGTGTTTGAACTTGCAGGCTTTGCAAAAAAATTTCGCATCTTTGGTGCAGTCAGCAAACACAAGCTTTGATGCTTTATTGGAGGCTCTTCTTTCAAGTGCCAAACCTTCTTCACAATTGGGTGGTCTTGCAAAGCAAGCTCTGTATTCAATAGCTCAGTGTGTGGCAGTTCTTTGCCTTGCTGCAGGAGATCAGAAATGTGCATCCACTGTGGAAATGCTGATGAACATTCTGAGAGACAGTAGTGGCTCCAATTCGGTTAGTTCTGCCACTGTGAAATAATGTTGTATCTACTATTAACACATTTATTTAACTTATAAAATTGGCAGGACTGCTCTCATACAGATGCTACATCTTCCATTGTTATAAGTTTTCTGAGGATCATATTTTCGAGAGTGTTAATATTGTTAGACGTACACATACAAATAATTTAATTTTTTGTAGTGCCTGAATGTAAGTTTAATATATTTAAACTGTGTAATTTCCCCATCTGAAATGACTTGCTGAGTTTTGATTATATATTCTGTACATTACAGGCTCGGCAACACCTTGCTCTGCTATGTCTTGGTGAAATTGGCAGACGGAAAGATCTAAGCCAGCATGCAAATATAGAAGGAATTGTGATTGAGTCTTTCCAATCTCCTTTTGAAGAAATAAAGTCAGCCGCTTCTTATGCACTTGGAAACATAGCCGTTGGAAACCTCTCTAAATATCTTCCATTTATTTTAAATCAAATTGACAACCAACAAAAGAAGCAGTACCTTTTGTTACATTCCTTGAAGGAGGTATTTCATATAATATTTAGCTTGCATGCATAGATGACTGCTTTTGTGCTTGATGGACATTCACAGCTCACATTCATCCTGTGGCAGGTTATTGCTAGGCAAACTGTAGATGAAGCTGGCCAGGTTGACTTGCAGGATGCAAATGTTGACAAAATACTAAGATTATTATTTAATCATTGTGAGAGTGAGGAAGAGGGGGTACGCAACGTTGTTGCAGAGTGTCTTGGGAAGATTGCTCTTATTGAGCCTGAGAAACTTGTCCCAGAACTAAAGGTATTTGTTATTCGAAGTGGGCAATGTATGCTTAATTTTATATTGCTTCATCCCAGATATTTATGTTAAGTTGAAAATTTATTTCATTTTCAGGAGCGAACTTTCAGCCCTGCTGCTTTCACAAGGGCAACCGTGGTTATTGCTGTGAAGTATACTTTTGTAGAGCGCCCTGAAAAAATTGATCCAGTTATCCAGCCTGTCATATCATCATTCTTGATGCTCATTAAAGATGAAGATAGAGTAAGGCAAACCTTACTGGTAGCTTGCTTGGTTACTGATTGTTAAAATACCTTGTTTTGAAATATTTTCTTTTTTGATGGCTTAGATTTTAGAATTAGATTATGGTGAATATAATTTGTCTGTTCTTCTGTATAGATGCATGAAAATTTAGAATTTATAACTGGTAAGCTTGTCTTACATAATATATTATGTCTCCTTTTCCATGGTATGACTATTTGGTCTCGTGGATGTTTCATAAAAAACTACTCTCTCGAGGTAAAGGCTATTTGGTCTCATGGATGTTTCATAAAAAATCTATTCTCTCTCTCTAAATTGTATCTTAAATATACATGGATATAGGAAGAAACATGTTTCAATGATGTTGTGGATTATGGATGTCAATGTTGACATCTATAGTAAAATTGATGTGTTTGCCTGAATCTATTTTCCATGTACATATCCTCAGGGTTCCATGATCTGACCACTGCATCCCTTATGTTTAAGATAAGGGGGATGCATTTGGAATGTCCAGAAAGGTCGCTGAAATCTAGGGGACAAATCAAAGACATCTTGGAGCCATAAGCTGCCCAGAAGGGCTGTCCTGTGAATGTCCCCTGTTAACATGACACATCAATATGCCCCCTGCCCAGTAGGAAAGTCCTGTGAATGTCCCCCTGTTAACATGGCACATGGATATGCCCCTGCCCAGAAGGGCTGTCCTGTGAATGTCACTTCTTAACATAGCACATAAATATGTCCCTTAACTCCGTGAGGGTCGGCAGAGTCCCCTATGGGGCTGGTGTGTCCATAAAGTAGTTTCCTTTTTGATCTTTCTTCTTTATGCATTGGTCCCACTATTTCTTTTAAGACCTCCACGGGTTTCCAAATCTCTTAAACATCAGTTTGCAAGTGAAGAGAAGCAATGAAACAACATGACAGGAGTTTTTAAGTGGCAGCAATAGTTTTAACTTGTTATACTTGGGAGGAGAGAGCTTTTGCTTGGAGCAGCTAGAGGTGCAACTTGGATCAGTGGTGATGTATCCCTACCCTGTTTGTTGTCCCTTGAAAATTAGAGGGTCTCTCCAGGCTTCCTCTAAACTCACTCCCTTGTCATGTTGCCTCCCAAAACACCCTGAAGCATGGCTATTTTTATCATTTTAGCCTCTTATAAAGGTGCTCGATACAGGCACCTTACCAAAACTGTCCTCAACTACCTTCTAACCAGTGTCAGAAAATGAGTGCCTTAAGTTGTTGACATGTTCTTTTCAAGCATGAGACATTGACATGTTCCTTCTATATTTGCATGCTGGTCATATGTCAGAAGTTCTGTGGCGTGGTTCCTTCCGAGATATGGGGAAGATAACGGACGAGAGGGTCGGTCATTTCCCTTCAGCAAGCAAGACGATCGGGGAGCCTAGAAGGGGGAATGTCAGTGAGAAGATTGCCAAATCGAGCCGATCGATCTGTCTGTAGTATGAAGCAGAGACTTCGGGGCAATGCGCTCGAGACAGGAATCAACGGCTGGAAACTGTTCATGCATGTCCCGAAGCCCGGGAGGTCATCCGATGACTGGACGGGGCCCGGACGGACGCGAACCAGGAAGCAAAGAAAATCAATCCATCAAGCAAACTTTCAAATGACCAGAAAATACAAATCAAAGAAAAGAAAATGAAATTCTATTAACTCACGACCGAACTCAAGACCTCAATCCAGAAAGACAGTTGAAATCAATCAATCACAAACATGAAAATTACAAATCAAAATACAAGAAAAGACCCCTACTGGATTGGCCCCTGGCTATTAACCATCTCAAGCAATCAACTAAATGGTCCCCGATGAGCTCAAGGTTGTTCAGGTTCAGGTGAAAGGGATTCTATTACTCGAATTAGGCGTACTCTATTTCCCCTGTTCCCTGAGAGCTGAGTCGAAGTTTCACCAATCATTCCACCTTGGCCTCTGGGTCGACTTCTCTTTGAAGGTTGAGGGAGATGACCTTGTTTGATGGGGATTGTTCAATTGGTCATGGTGAAGCTTGTTCCTGAGATAATCTTTCACCCCTTCGATTCCTTGACCTTCCTAGGTTTCCGATGGTTTCCGATGGGCACAATGAAGTATGCGAGAATCTGAAATATCGGGATTGGAAAACATAGAGGCACAACTCTAAGGTTTTGATGTGAAAGAGTGCAAAAAATATGCCAACATGGTATTTTAAAAATATTTCATTTTTGAACTAACACAGTTTGGATCTTAGAAACTTGGCTTGATTAAAATAGTATGTAGACTCAGTTTTCTCAAGTCCATATTTAATTGTTTGACTTTTGTTTTGATGCATTTTGAGTGGCTGAGTTGATGACAGTGTCTTGATTGTTTGTTAACATTTTCTGCATGTTTTGCATTCAGGCGTGCAACTGTTTCAGCGTTGAGTACAACAACTCACAATAAGCCAAACCTAATAAAGGGTCTCCTCGTAGAATTACTACCTCTTCTATATGAACAAATTGTTGTCAAGGTATGGACTAGAACATGCGTAAGATCATGTTGAATGATTGTCTATTCATCAGATCTAGCATTGATAACTTGTGCTTATATAGTGCTTTCCTATTTCTTGTTGCAACAAGAACTGATAAGGCCACTTGATCTTGGTCCTTTCAAGCACACTCTTGATGATGGGATGGAGCTGAGGAAAGCAACTTTTGAGTGCGTGGATACATTGCTTGATAATTGCCTCGATCACATTAATCCTTAACTTTCATTATTCCCTATCTTCAATAAGGTTTAAATGGCCAGTATCAATAATGTTTATTTGATGCTTTAATATAAATAAATTAATATATTTGTTGTATTGCCTTACATTTCTTATCAAGTTCAATACATTAGTTTATGTACCCAATTATTTTGATGATAAGTAGCAATTGATACATGATTTTTCATGAATATTCATTCGCATTTCTATTTGTGCTAGATCATTATGATGTGAAAATGCCATGCCACCTCATACTTTCAAAGCTTGCGGATAAGTGTGCTTCTGCAGTTCTGGCAGGTTTGCTGGTTTGCTTTCACTTATTGCTTTTTATGTTACAATAACCATTGATTGACATGTTCCTCAGGTTTAACTGACTGGGGCCTTCTATGATGCAGTTCTTGATTCATTGGTAGAGCCCTTAGAAAAGACAATCACTCACAAACCAAAGCAGGATGTTGTGAAGCAAGAAGTAGATCGCAATGAAGATATGATTCGAAGTGCACTTCGTGCAATTGTTTCTCTCAATCGTATTAGGTAATGCCTCTTATTCAAAATAATGCAAACACTATGCCCTTTTTATATATTGATACAAGTTTTTAAATTCTGGAATCTTTCCATTATAATTTTTTGGGGTCTGCACTTTTTGTTGTAGTAAGTTTCATTGGGGAGATTAAGAGATAATACGAATGAGAATTCTGGAAATCCATAATTAATAGAAGCAATTAGTTAGGGCCTTGAATGCAATGACGGAAGAGAGATTTGACTGATAGGACAGATTTCAGGATGTTTATTTTTGGTGTGATTAACCTGGCAGTTAGTTTCCTAAGAACGTTTCAGATACTTTTTAAGGATTGATATTTCATGAGCAAGAAATCATATATAATTCTATAAATGATGAAAGGTTATTACTATTAGTGTTACAACCAGTATATATGGTGACTCTTTTGTGGGTTACTGTTACAACTAGTATATCTGGTGACTACCTTTTTTTGGGGTATTCTTTATAGGAGTATACAGTAGCTCGAGTCACCCACATCGATAGATGTTCAAGAGAGAAGAAACAATATTACTTTTAAACATTGTGTATATATGGTGACTCTTTTGTGGGGTACTGTTACAATTAGTATATCTGGTGACTCCCTTTTTTTGGGGTACTCTTTATAGTAGTATACAGTAGCTCGAGTAACCCGCATCGATAGATGTTCAAGAGAGAAGAAACAATATTACTTTTAAACATTGCAAAAGCTTATGCAGAATAATACTGTTCCTGATTTTTAACCATGCAATTAATTGAATCCTTCTTTTTCTTCTGTTGATGCAGTGGTGGTGAATGGAGTGCTAAATTCAAAATGCTGATGGACTCTATCAAAAAGTCAAATGCTCTTTCAGAAAAGTATAATGTTGTTCGCCATGAGAGTGATACAATGGTAGTGGGTGATGTCATCGATATGAATTAGGCTCAACATTATTTTGACAGTGGGAAAATAAGGATTTTTAGTTGCTCCAAATTGTAGTGTGGCAAAGAGGCAAATTGTAATTTTAGGACATGTTTCTTTAGTTTTTTGGCAATTATTAGAACCCTTTGTGTCAATCAGGATTAGGCAAGAGCTTTTTGGATTCTATTTCTCCATGAAAGTAGTGCGACAATCACAATGTTATGCAAGGATATAGCTATTAGAGGTGTACTCATTGGTTGATACATTAACAGATTTAGGATTCTGCTAAGAAATATTTTAAACAATTTTGTACTCGTCTAGAATTTGGAGTGTGCAATCCTTATTAAACTGTATATTATAATTTTGTAGACGTTGCTTTGAATTCTTTCTATGAAATTATTGACAAGCTTATCATTGAGAAGATGACATGCAAGTTAGTTTAGACCCCTAAAAAGTATAAATCTCTTCATTAGAGTCGTTTGGTTTTGGCCGGTTTTTGTTGTATTATCTGGAAGAGTTATACCTAACAAGCCACTAGAAGCAAATAAATTTATACTCGAACAGGGATGAGGCCATTTCAATCACTGTTCACTAGAAATCAAGCTGCTTATTGAGTAATAAGTAATGCCACATTTTCAGGAAATATAGATGTTCTAGGTTTAATGATTCAGAGTCTCTAATTGAATGGTAATTTGAGATAAAATAAAATTACTCTCTGGCAAATGAAGTATATATGTCGTTGTACTAAGCCTTGCAGTATTAAACATATCAATTTATTAATGAGCCATGAACATAAATTCCATTTCCAAATGTCCCATGAGACATGCAGATTTATTCAACCATGCCAGATTTTTTTATTTTTTCTTGAATCCCTAATACAATATATTAAAAATGTATTTTTGGGTTTTGTAAAAGATAATACTTGAAGAACAATATAAAACACTTGGATGAAAATTTACATTTAATTTCATTTCTAAATGCACTATGAGACATGGCAATATTTTTAAAATTGAATGTTTGTTTTTAAAAAGTTAACACTTTACTTTAAGAATGCCATTTTATTTGAATCCTTAATCCAATTTATTTAAAATGTATCCCTTGGGTTTTGGAGAGGACTTGAAAACTCTAAATCATGTGTTAAAAAATCATTCAATATAGAAATTGTATCACTTCTCTAAATCATGTGTTAAAAAATCATTAGGTATAGAAATTTTATCACTTACTATATTATAATGGTAGCTACATAAGGAGGAAAATGCAATTGCCAATATACCATTTTTAGAAGATAAGCATCTCCAATAAATAGTATGAAAATTGTACTAATTATATTATGAAAGTACTAAACCAAAATGAAAATGAAATGTCAATGTGCAAGCTTAAAACATCTCCAACAAATAATATCAAAATTGTATATTAAGTAATGATGCAGGTTGTATGAGTAACACAATGAATTACAAAGATGGTCCAAATTTTCAAGTTCTCCAAGTCACAGGAAGACAATGTAAATTGGTGCAAGAGTGAAGGTGGTCACCATTTTTTGAACAACTTTGATATTTTATGCATGTTTGATGATATATCAATATTTAGTATTTGTAGCAACCCATTGTTATTGCACATGATTCTTTACACTTTTATCTTGTGTCTTCTAGTATGGATTAAGCATTGCCTTAATTATTTGGCATTGGAACCTCTCAAATCTAAACTTTGGTGCACTTGAACTATTCAAAGACACATGGAGACATGCTTAAGAACATGCGTTTCCTCCTTGGAGGTCATAGGGTCCAATATGGAGTGGGGTAGGGTACGAGGCTTGTGTAGACAAAATAACGAAATTGTTGTAAGTATGGTGTTTCATATGTTAATTTGGCATCTAGGTATGTTGTGACCTTAAATTTATATTATTATTAGTATACTAGCTAGTTTTTGGTCACTTGCTTGCACCACATGTCCAAGTTGCCTTCTTTCTAAAGGTTCTTGTGTCCACATTTTAATGTCTCACATGGAGTATTCCGGTTGCCACATTCCGAAAGCAAAACTTACAAAGTCATCTTTGAAAAATAGGTTGTGTAACTTTGTTTGCATTGCATAATCTTGATTTTGTGTTAAAAGCGTTGTTATTAGTGGAGTTGCATGTTTCATGTAAGTTGAGGGTGTGCTTTGGTTAGTGGCGCATTTTGGATCTTTTCACTTGTGAGCTTGCCTTGTGTTAAAGTAGAATATATTTGCTTTTGATTAATTTTTGGGGAGCTATGACCCTAATCATCACATTGATGATTAACAAAACGCACTTTAACATGCAGGTAAGAGATTTGAACCATGGGGGTATACCTTTTTGTTATGGTTAGCTTGTCTCAACTTTTAAAAATTTCTATGAGGGTTTTTTCTTTGATGCCAGTGAATTATTTGCTTGCCATTCATTATAAACACATGGCTTAATTGCTAGGGTTTGAAATCCTCGTTTTTGGGGACTTTCACGATATATACCATGAGATATGTTTGAATGAAGGCACAAATGGAAATTTGGCATTGCCTTGGATGACATTTTGAGGGCATCATCATTTTAACTAAAGCAAAATTCTTTATGGCAGCTCACTCTCCTTTCACTTGCTTTAGGGAAGGAACTTTGATGGATAGTTGAACATATCGGTCTATTGGTTTTGTTTGGGTTAGTGAAATTTTTTCAAATTCAATCATTTCTCTTGTTATGCTTCTTTCTCTCTTCATTGGCCATGCTTATTCATTGATTTTGACTCCCTAAATGCCCAAAATCTATCAAGGCATGTTTTTTGAGGGAATTGCTTAGTCAATCATTCCTTTGTTGCTTCAGGTTTCTTTCTTGGCCATTTTTATTCTTATCTATATTTTGCATGTTGAACAAATGCGTGTTTTCACATGTCACACCAATAGTTTGACTTTAACCCCCATTGTTTGAAATGGCCAAAACCCATGGTTTGACCGAATATAGAGAAACCATCACTTCATGGTAAGTGTTTATGCTACTCATGTATCTCGCAAATTCTATTTGTCACATCCTTTCTCGTTGTTCAAGTTCTTAAATCTTCCCCTTGCATACTGACATTTTGTTGAATTACTATCTTGTGATTGAAAGTTTTCTTTCTACTTGCCACACTCTCAAGCTTGCTTGGATTGCTTGTATCTATTGGACAATGCTTGAATTGGTGTATCCTCTTATTTGGCTTATGTCTCCCTTTATTATCATTTGCTAGATAGAGCTAGGGTTTCATGGACATTTTAGCTAGGCTAGAGCATCATGAAGCTAGGGCTTTAGGGTTTCCCCTAGGGTTTGGACGAGGTTTGGGCAACATCACAATTATTCATGCACTACAAGAATATTTTCCATATCCAACAATGCCATATTGACATCAATGACAACTTTGATCAAGAGTCTCCCCCTTTGTCATTGATGGCAATATTCTTGCCCTTTCAATAATTTCTCCCCCTTTGACATCAATGGCAAATGGGGTGCCCAGGTACTCCCCCTTATCAAGCTGCTTCTTGACATATTGCTCCATCGTATTTTCTTCATTAATGATAGTTTTCAATGATAGATATTTTGCTCCCCCTGCCATGGTGCTCCTTTTGGCAATGTGGTACATGATAGATGTGTTTGCATTTCATGTGATGAACCAACTCCCCTTGCTTGCATAAAATCCTCTAGCTCTTCTTTTTGCTCAAGACAAGAAAGATTGTTGCCTTGTGATCAAGTGGAAGACATCTTCACAGTATCATGATTTTCTTCAATGGAATTACTGTTGAGAGATGATCTATCAAGAGATGATTGTCCATGTATGACTCATCAAGAGTTTCATAGGGCTCTTCACGGATAACTTCTGTAAGAATAATCAAGAATCACAAGCTCCCCCTAACAGTATGCATGGTCTTCTTCTTGGCAGAATTTCATCATCAAAACTTGGAATATCATATCTGCCAAAGATGCATTCATCAAATCAACAACATGTGTTGTTGGCTTGAGTGTTCAAGAGGCATTTAGATCCAATGTGCTTCCTTCTTCATACTTGTGTAACTTTCTTTTCTTGCTTGGTAGACATGTTTTTAGCTTGTTTAGAGACCCAAGTCAAGTCATAATCACGAGCCATATGTCCAATGTTATGACAATTGAAGCATTCCATCTTGTTCATGAATGAGGAATCATGACTTCTTCTTGCATAATTGCTTCTACAGAATTGATGTGGACCATTATATTTGTCCTTGTGGTATGCCCTACAATCCTTTTCCATATGCCCAAAATTCGTACAAGAATAGCAATAACCAAAAAATATGCTTTGGTACTTGGAGGATGGAGATTGACTTGATGTACTTGTAAAGTCATTCTACCTTGGGATCCTTTGATCAAATTTATTGCCTCTTCCATTCTTGACACCATTTGCATATCTTTTGGGAGTAGGGTTTCTTCCAATGTCATCTTGACTCTTCTTTTTGCCTTCGCTGGAACTGGGGACCTCAATATTTCTTCCAAACTTCTCCGCATCCTTCTTGTTTGAAGTATTAGAGTTTGCATCATTACTATTTGAGAGTTCCTCTGTATAATCAATACCTGATGTATCAAGATGAGACCTTTGATGACTTAGGATGTCATCTAGGGTTTGAGAGCTCTTAAGACTCTTGTTCAGGTGATCAACTTCTTTCTTTAGGACATCAATTTCTTCTTTCATTTTCTTGCATTCTTCATCTTTCTTTGCTAGACTGATCTCCATTTCTTCCTTCATCCTTGTTGCTTCACATCTTTCGGCCATGAGAGGGGTGATATATGATTTTAGTTTGAAGATGTCATCATCCTTTTCTTCTAGTTGGCATGTCATGCTATTTCTTTCCTTTTCAGCGTTATTGACATGCACTTCCAAGAGGGTCAAAACATCATCACCCTTTCAGCTCCTTGCATTTGTTTCTTTGCTTTTTCCAATTGAGATTTAAGGGAGGAGACATCTTCCTTGTATTGACCAATTTGTCCTTCAAGTTTGTTCAAGTCTTCATGTCTTTGTTCAAGATGGCTTGACAAAGTTTCTTCCCTTTTCTTTGCTTTATCTAATTGATTTGTCATGGATATGACTTCTTCATGATGCCTTTTCTTGTTTTGATGAAATTCCTCCTTAAGCTTGGTGAGCTCCTCATCCTTTTCTTGTACTTGAAGCTTGAAAATGTCAACTTCCTTCCTTGTCTTTTCAAGGTCATGATCACCATCTTGTGCTTGCTTCTTTAGCTCCTCATTTTCCTTTTTTAAACTGCTTATCTATTCTAGGGCAGCGACAAGTTTCGCCTTGAGATTTTATGTGAGGTCTTCTTCATCATTTTCATCTTCTAGGTCTTCCTTGGCCTCGATGTCTTTACTCTTGTTTTCAGCTTCCTTAACGGGTTTTGGATTTCCTTCTTGCTTTCCATCATCTTCTTGACTAGCGGTCATGGTCAATGCACTTTTTGAGTGAAGATCTTGATGTTTGTCCCACAAACCTTATACCGATGAACATTTTTCCACTTTATTCTTTATAGGATTTGGTAGCTCACTCAAGATTTCCTTCATTTCTCTTGCATTATATTCGTTGGGTTTTTATTCCACTGTGCTCTCAGTAATCACTGATTCCCAGACTTCAAAGCCTTGAGCCATTAAGAAATTCTTCATTCTTGCCTTCCATATATCAAAGTTTCCATTGAACAATGGAGCTTTCCCAATTTGATTATCTTCTGCTTTCATGGTTGAAGAAGAGACATCTTTAGAAGGATTGGAGGCTTTCTTCCTTGGATTTTCCATTTGTGTTCTAAGGATCTACCTTCAAGTTGTTAGGCTTTGAGTGAAGGCATTGGATTTGATACCAATTGTTGGAAACATTGGAAGGGGGGAGGGGTGAATCAATATTTCTTTTCAATTGTTATTTTTACCAGTTAAGATCACTTATATTTAGAACACAAAATGAACAATATAGAATAAAGGGTTTTATTAATCAGATATAACGAGGACTTCAATCCTTTTCTTTACAATGAATCAAGTACAATAATAGTTAGGGCTCCAACCCTAGATGAAGACACCAATCTCCAATCCACCAGGGTCTAGCCTGTATTTTTCCAAGCACCGACTTGGACTTCACGAAGCTCCATCCCTATCTTCCCAAGGCTCCAACCTTGTCACTTTGAGGCACCAACCTCTAGGTCTCCAACCCACAACTTCAATTCGTCAAGATAAGTTTAATGATTCTTCACAGCGCCCAATATCTTTTGCAATGAGACCTGACAATATCTTCACCTACAACACTGCGCCGAAACGATCTCCAAGGCACTTAACTCATCAATGACAACTTTCTCCTCACATGAAGGTGTCACCACAACTCTTCATGGTTCCCAAACAAAGTCTCCAAGGTTACCTCATGAGGGAATCATCATGATCTTCAAGAATGTCTCCAATAGGCTTCAATAGGTCTGCATACAATGTCCTTCAACAAGTTGCTTTACCAAGACTTCAAAGATCCTTCAATAATGATTTGGTGATGTATCCAGCAAAGCCCAAAATATCTTTAATAGTTTGCTCCAAGGACGTTTTCACAAAGCTTCAATGGTGGCTTCAATAATGCTCACCTATAGGACACAATTCAAGTTTCAAGGTACCTGATCCGAGCCTTAATACTTCACTGTTCTTGCAGGTCTTGTCCAAGATTCGAGCTCCTCAAATACCGCTTCACACATTGGTCCAAGTGACTGTAATATAGTCCCAGCTCCTCACAACACAAGTTCGAGGTATACTATTTCTAAGGTTATGAGCTTGCAGATCCGAGGCTTGTACAAGTGTGATTGTAGGTGTGTTTCTTCAAAATGAGACTGTTCTTCAAGCGTATTACAACACCGTGTAGCAATAGGTCCGAGCTATCTAACTGTCCGAGGTCATAATCACAAGTTTCAAGCTTTCACAGGTTAGATCCGATCCTTATCACTATTCAATATGCCACAGTTCGAGCTATCTCCAAAATTATGCAATCTGACTGTAAATCTGAGCTTCATAAAAGAGGTTTGTAACAAGTCTGTTGAGATCACATGAGACTTGTCCGAGCTCTCCACAATGTTAATCTTCAGGTCCGAGCTTGAAAGGTTAAGTCCACAGTCCGAGTTCCAGTTCAACCTTACAAGGCTGCAATTCCAGTTCCGAGCTTCCGTACACATACTTTTTCAAATGGTAATTGTTCTAAGGTATCCACACCACAGTTCAAACTCCAATTATGAGACTGGTCCGAGATGTTATTAGCACTGTACACAAATGCAAATCCAAGCTTCTCCAAAGTGACTGTTCTATAGTGCGAGCTTGAAAGAACCTTAACACTGAAAATCTGAGCTTCATAAAAGAGGTTTGTAACAAGTCTGTTGAGATCACATGAGACTTGTCCGAGCTCTCCACAATGTTAACAATCTTCAGGTCCGAGCTTGAAAGGTTAAGTCCACAGTCCGAGTTCCAGTTCAACCTTACAAGGCTGCAATTCCAGTTCCGAGCTTCCGTACACACACTTTTTCAAATGGTAATTGTTCTAAGGTATCCACACCACAGTTCAAACTCCAATTATGAGACCGGTCCGAGATGTTATTAGCACTGTACACAAATGCAAATCCAAGCTTCTCCAAAGTGACTGTTCTATAGTGCGAGCTTGAAAGAACCTTAACACTGAAAATGTACAAACAATCTTCCTTCCCCAACCTCCTTTGAACTCTTCTTTGCGTCTATGCCTCCTCTACAGGATTGTTCCTTAATTCCACAGGTGGTTAGAAGTATAATATTAAGATAACAAGTCTGCAATGGAAACCTACAGGTCTACACAATCAATCCGAGTCTTCTTTTCTGGTCAATGTGAAAATTCCTAATAATCCCTACTGCAACAAATCTGAATCTATTTCACCTACTTGATTTTAATTACATTCATCAAGTTATTCTTTTGAATATCGAAACAAATTACTTCTGCCGCCTACACTACTTAAATTTGATTTACATGAAAGAAGGAAACTGAGCAAAGAACAAGATACATAGGACAATTATTTTTGGACAAAATAGTCCCCAGAAAAACCCAATGCGGGAAAACCGGTGCAACAACTCTGAAGGTTTATTATTATTAAACAGTAATTATGAATACAGATGCTATGCTGTTAGCCCTCTTGGCAAAGCAGTGATAGAGAAATACAATGGCGAAAAATCTGAGTGAGTTTTACCTCACTTCACCCGACAGATTCCAGCTTGATCCGACAACAAGATTGGCTAACCCCGACTACTTCTGCACTGGCCCTGTGTCAGCGCTTTTGCCCACTGCGTCAACTTTCCTGGTAGTTTCGGCTTTCTATGTGGAAAACAACTTTCTCCTCTGCGCTGGCCCTTCTGGCTATGCGTCAAGGCTATGTGGGCCCATATTGGCCCAGCGTCAGTCCTCCTAGCTACTGCGCTCTCCACAAGCTTCTCTCCGCCTCTCTGTCAGTATTCCCGAACTATCCCTGCCCCTTAGCTGCAAGAGCTCCCCAATTGATTTTCTTCTTGAGAACTTCTCACCTCAAAAAATCAATTTCCTCAATCTCTCTGTGTGTTTCTAAATGAACCCCAACCCTTCTTCTTATACTTTTCCTGTTGAGACTTCAACGACCGAGATTAAGTCTCTAATCAATGACTAAGATTAAAACATGACTTGATCCACCTTCTAGATCATTCTCACCCATATTTTGATTAATACCTATTAATATTTTAATTTCACTAAGTTTAGACTTAGGGACCCCATTAAAAATATTAATTATTTTAATAAAATAAAATCCAGGTGGAATCTCACCAAATAGTTTCTGGGTTCTTTATAAATCATGTGCCTTAGCTTCTCCCCTAATTTTCAAGGCTAGAGAACTTCCGATGCTACCAGAACCTAACAATTAATAGACCGGGGGCCTTGAATTATGTTATATATGCTCCAGATCAACTTTAGGACTCCTCGGATTTGGCCTGTAATCTCCTTGGATTTGCACTTAAAATATCCTGATATTTGTCCTTGATTGTATTGCAGAGCAGGTATCCACAGATCAACTGTCCACAAACCTGAGGTATACCCAATCAAAAAATGCCCAAAGTGTAAACTTCAATGTCTTCCTCAACCTCTTATCTATTCCTGTGCTTCTCAACCTTATCTTTGAAATCTTCACCAAGTTGTTGATGGCTAGAATGAGGTGTTTAGACCTCAATATGTACTAGTTTTGACTTATGAATGAATAGACACATTCCTTGGAGGAGGAGTCGACTTGGTCATGCTGGCTCATGTCGGCTAGCATAAAAAATGAATTATTCTAACTTGTAAATTCATTTTCTCTCAATCCAAGAGGAGTTAGAGGGTGAGTGATAGCTCATTAGAAAGGGAAAAATATCCTCTATAAGCTGGTGTCAATTTCATCCTTCAATGAGGTCATTTTCCTATCAATAAAATTAAATTTGTGAAACTGTCATCATGGCAGCCTATAATATTTTATGTCTTTGGCATTCAAGGTAAAGGTTCCTTCTTTAAGGCATCATTCAACAAGGCTAGGGTGCCATACATAGGTTTGAAATCATGTATTGGCTTTAGGCCATCATAAGTATTAGGTTTAAAACATGCATCAATATGTTATGGATAAGGCATTTATAATCAAGAACTATCCATTGTTTAGATAGAGCTAGGGTTTCATGGGCATCTTAACTAGGCTAGGGCATCATGAAACTAGGGCTTTATGGTTTTCTCCTAGGGTTTTCATGAGGTTAGGGCAACGACATGATTATTCTTGTATCACAAGAATATTTTCCATCTCCAACAATGCCATATTGACATCAATGCCAACTTTGACCAACAAATACTAAGTGAAAATTTCAATGGAGAAATATGCAAACCTTTTGGAGAGATTTTGGGGGAAAGACATTAAATGATTTTCATTCACATGAATTGAAAGAAGTAGATAGAAAATGGCAGATGGGACCATAAGGGAGTGATGGGGATGGTCTTGAATCTTTCTTTTTATGGGGGTGTATTATATTATAACACTCTCAATCTTTGAGTGGATTGGGTAGCATTTCCCCTTCAATGGAGGGAAAATTTAGGAACCAAACCACTTATGAAGTTCAATATCAATGATGGAAGCAAGTGGGATTCAAACGTGGGTAAGAAAATAGTATCATAGCCATGCACGAATTGAACTTCTAAAATTGAGTAGAGAAGGGCTTCATTTATGGATGTCCTTTGAGAAGAAATTGAGGTAAATGGAACTCCATGTCACATATTGGCCCATGTTTTTGTATTTCGCCAAACATGGGTATGCACACCTTCATTGATGGAAGGAATTCCACTGGTATGGGCCTTGCTTGAAAAACACAATTCCTAAAGTGACCATGGCTATGAATGGGTCATGGAATTTATTACTTTCTTGGTGTAATGAGCATTATGCTGGTATTGAATTATTTACTACATAGCTAACCATGCCATCGGATTTAAAGTTGACTTAGATCTTCCTCGATTAATTTCCTTATGGTGGTTAATCTTCATTTGTGATATTTTCAATACAAATCACTTCATGATCAAAAGAAAACAAAAGTATATGATAATAAATACCCCTTGATGCGTGAGGCTAGGAGTATCCTATGGTTGAAGCACATCATGTGCTTTTGTGTAGATATTCAAAGAGAGGATCTCACTGAGGGGAATCCCAAAGATATTGATAGGAGGCCACTTGTTTCCCCACCCCTTTCTTTTACTAATCTTTTATTGTTTTTAATATTTAAGTTAATGATTTTGACTTTGTTTCATTCATTTTACTCTTATTCTTTAATTTTAACCATATGATTCAATTTGTTAAGTTTTACTTTTCATCGAAAAATCAATTTCTTTTCTTGATTTTATTTATTTATTATTATTTTTTTAATCTTTATATAATTTTATTATTTATTTTTCAAATCAATTAATTTATTCTTGAACGTTATAATTTTGAATAATATTTTTATTCATAATTTGACCATTTTATTCCAACCATTTGAATTCTCTCTACATCATTTTGTTTATTTAATCTCTTGTTAGGAACAAACTCTCCATCTTAATCCTGACAATGAACTACATTGGATGGTATGAAATGTGTAGACTCCAAAATTATAATGTGATTTCTACTGAAATAATTTCAATACACAAATTATGGATCACAAAAGCCTGAATTCAGAAAAAAAGAAGACAAAAAACGCTGAGGTGAAATATATACAATCTCTTCAAATGAAATGGGCATACCCATGCTCATGTGATAGTCAAGTAGAATATGGTACAACGACACCATAAAATGGTACATATGAATGTGGTTCATATTAAATTTTAAAATGAATGTTGCTTCCATTTAAAATGTGTGTTGATATTGAAGAATCAATGGAGAAAGTGCATGGTGATTCCTTGTATACCAACACAATGTATGACAAACATTGATATATTAAAAGGACTTTGGATTAACACAATGAGACAATGACATGATGGGTATCAAACACATGATTTCTCTTAATGAACTCACAAGGATGGGTTGAGAGAGACTTACGGACCATTGTGACAAAGTATGCTAGATGGAGAGGGATGGGGATCAAAAACCAAATGGGAGCTATAGATGAATAGGGCCACAGCTTCATTGCATTTTAACTTGTAAGTTTATAGTCTCAATTCTGACACACTTTGGAAACCTCGTGGCACTGTAATGAATAAGAATTTTTATGATATTACATTGATATTCTAACACTATACTTATGTCATTCCAACAATCCTAGTCACCATGCCATTTTGATGATTTTTTTTGTTGTAAAATTGTGTCAATTTTCCAACACAATAGTGACACATCCAACCATCTTGGATGTCGTAAACATGGAAAAAGATGAAAGACCTCATCAAAATAAAGCAATCCAAAATGTGCTAAAGACACGTCTAAGATGTCTAGACGAGGTAAACAAAGGGCCAAGTTTGTCATTATTTATTATAATTCTGTTGTTAAGTTTGTTAATTTTTCTCATACCATATATGATTTATTTATTTGAACAATTTATTAAAACCATAGAAAATATTTATCTCAAATTATTTTGAATTTTCCAAAAAATAAATGTATTGGTATATTAACTTAAAAATGCAGTGGAAATAAAATGAAGAGATCAATCACACCATAACATAAATTGCACCCAACACAATCTTTCTTCATTAAAATTCTCGGGAAAATTCTAGTTTATACCCACAAATAATACATAGAAAAATGTAGTTGTTGGGCACCTATAAATTTGGTCCCATTGGGGAAATTGGCCTTAAAGAATTCGACCTTTGGAAATCGAACAACTTGAAGCAAATTGGCCTTGCAAAATTAACATGTCTTAATAGCAAATCAACCACCCTTTCTCTTGTCTCATGTGACCCCTGCACACTAGAGAAAACAACCTCCTCCACAGTTTGCCCCCCTTGTTGGGTGAATTAATTGTCTTAAGAAAACAAGTTATTTTCTCACACATAAATTATCAACCAGGGCAAATCTGCTTATTTCAAGGTTATCATCATTTTAGGCAACAATTGTTAATTGACATTGGCTAGTTCCTAATTATCCTTTTCTTCTACAAGAACTGGCATACAATTAATTAAAGTTGATTTAAATCTCACATCTTGCGCGGGGTTTCTAATTAAGTCCATATAGGGTCTTTTTCAATCTGCATACATGGGACTCTCTCCCATGCACCTCAAATTCCTAAGGTTTCTTAATATAAACCTCTTCCTTAATCGCCCCATTAAGGAATATAGTCTTCACATCCATCTGATGTATCCTCCACTCTATCCATGAAGCAATAGAAATGACTGTTATGATAGATGCATATTGGAATAGGTGCAAATGTCTCCTCGTAGTCCACTCCCTCCTCCTGGGAGAATCCCCTCACCACGAACCTCACTCTTTACTTCTCAACATTTCCATCAACTACATGTTTAATATTATATACCCATCAAGAAATCACCACTAAATTCCCCTCAGGCCTCGATACTATGTCCCATTGTTCCTCATGATGTAACTACACTCTTCAAGACCATGGAATCCCTCCAAACATATTGATTTATTGTCTCCTCGAAGGTATAAGGATTGGACTCAGTTATGTTGTTCATCAAGGCTAAATAATTGGAAAATATGGCTGGTATTATACCCTCCATAAAAGTCCTTCTAGGAGTATCCACATGCCCCTTAATATCTCTCAATGTTTGCTTATCCCATCTTGACCTTATCCTGGTAGAGCTTAAATGGACATCTCACTCCTCCTCTTGATATGAAGACTGTGTCCCTGCTGCTAGTGTTGTTAAGCCCTTAGCCTTAGGATCCTCTCACTCCCAATCCTCTAGCAAAGCTAGATCTATACCATGCAACCTCCTAAAAGTTGTACCCTCCTCAAATATGACACCCCTTCTTACAACTATCTTCATATGCCCTACAATGTTGACCCCGTATGCTTGTGAAGTCTCACTATATTCTACAAAAAATCCCCTCTCCGATGAGGGCTCCAATTTTGTCGTCTTCTCTGAAGGAATTTGGACATACACTAGAATATCGAAGATGCATAGATGAATCACCTCTAGTTTCACTCCTGTAAAAACCTCCTCAAGAGTCATGCCCTCCACTACCTTGTGAGGACTCCTGTTCCATATGTAAATTGTTGTGTTACAAGTCCCTTCCCACAAGAGCATAAGAAATTCCTAATCATGGATCATTTCCTTTGTGGCTTTGACTATATTCATGTTCTTCTTTTCCACCACTCCATTTTGTTGTGGAGTTTAGGGCACTGTCAACTCTTTCTTGATTCCTACTTCACTACAAAACTCCTTAAACTAGTTGGAGGTATAATCACCCCCAATGTCTGATCTAAGGACCTTGATCTTCATCCTAGTCTAGTTCTCCACAAGAGATTTGAATTCTTAAAATCAATTGAAAACCTCATCTTTTATCTTCAAGAAGTAAATCCATGTCCTCATAGAATGTTACCTATGCATGCCAAAAAATAACTTCTCTTTGAGATAGACTCCATTGATATAGGAACACAGATGTTGAAATGCACAAGATCTAACACACCCTTGAACCTAGTCTCACTGATAAGGAATGTTGCAGTGGCATGCTTTCTAAGTGTACATCCATTACACACACCATCATGATCTATACTAAATTTCGAGAAACTAGTGACTATCTCCCATAACAGTTGTAGATCCTTATAATGTAGATGCCATGTCCTCTCGTTCCAATTCTCACTCTGGATATCACTGTTATGTATAAGGGATTTCACTGGATGTCCTCTCAACATATATATATTATTCTCCCTACCTCCTATGACTCGCCTCACGCTAGGATCATACCCTTTTGGATTGACAACTACCATTAGAGAAATTTTGAGGTCTAAAATGGGCCTAAAAACAAAAATTTACAACCAAAATCAACTTTATAAGAACCAATATGATTCAAGATGATGATGTCAACCATGGGGGATGATTCTCCATTTTGGAGTAAAAAAGTAAAAGGATTAAAACATAAAAAACTATTTTTTTGACTTGTACTTTCAACTTATCTCCCTACAGTTTTACTCAAATTTAGAGCGGGAGCACTCATTGGATGTCAAATTTAATTCCTCATCCAAGTAGTACCCATGTTGCATACTTTTGATGGACCTTGCTAAACAAAAAATGAGAAATACATGAAAAAATTGATTGCAATCACTCTTTTTCATGTATTTCTCATTTTTTGTGTAGCAAGGTCCATCATTGAAAGTATGGAACATGGGTACTCCTTGGATGAGGAATTAAATTTCATATCCAACGAGTGCTCCTGCCCAAAATTTGACGTAAAATCATAGGGAGATAAGCTTAAAATATGAGTTGAAAAAGTAGTTTTTTTTTTCACTCTAAAATTTGATGATGTAATCTAATATTATTTTATTATTTCCACTATTATTTTATAATATTCCTTAGGAGGCCCATTTTAGACCTCAAAATTTCTCTAATGCTGACCTCCCATGAAACTAATCTCATGTCTTCTGTCCTCCATGGAAAAAACTAAGAGAAATTTTTTCTCTAGCTTAGGTAGATACATTACCTCCACCTCCATAAGACTCCCCGAGTGATATCTAATGGAATTGTATGTTGCTAATTCCCTCCACTGCATACCTATGTTTTCACCAAGTTCTAGATGTAGATCTCTATTCTCCTTAGTCATAATGGTGAAGATATCACAAGATCCTTTCATGTGATGAGATGCTCCATTGTCCTTAAACCACACCCCTTTTGTAATGGTGACAAAAACTTAGGATACTAGAGAAATTTCCTTCTCGATTTTTTTAGCCAACTCATCCATCTGTGCAGATGTGAATATTTTTGTCTTTCCCTTGCCATTCTTCTTGTTTGGACATTATCTGGCATAATGACCGAACTTGTGACATGTAAAGCACTTGAATTTGATCATGTCTTTCTTCCCTTGTGAATATGCTCCACCACTCTAGTTTTTCTTATATTTACCCTTTCCCTTATCTGCTTTCCCAACAAGAGCAAGATTCACCTCATCTCCCACCCTTGCACTGTCCACTAATTATATATTCCTCCCAAATCTCCTTTTGGGTTAAATCATCCCATAATATGGCCCAATTAGGAAGTTTATCTCTAACTAGGACACCTTTCACAAATGTATCCCATAGCTTGGTACACCCTTCTAGTGCTACTTTGATAAGATCTACCACAACCAGATCTTCCCCAATAGCTGAAAGTTCATCATGAAATTGCCGAATCCTTATGAAGTATGAAGCCTTAGTCTCAGATATGTTCATCTTGATGCTATTTAGCTTCTCCCTTAGCACCATCTTTATGTTCTGGTTGTCTCTGTGGTACAACTTAGTCACGTCCGACCACATATAATAGGCTAATCATTCTTCCTTATGTGATGGATTATGTGATCCTTCACACCATCCAAAATGATTCTATTGGCCCTTATATCTTTCAACTTATGTTCAACCGCTTGGGTAGCATCCCAAGGAACCTAAATCATTTGGTTTGCAATTTCCCACAAATCGTTTGCCATTAAGACAAGGGTGATTCATTCCTTCCATGGACCGAAGTTTACAACCCCCTCCAACTTGTCTTTGATGTCTTAGACTTGACGATGCCATAATAGTAGATCAACTTTAGCCACAAAACCCTTGTTGAAAAATAAATATTTATTGCTGTAAAACCCATGTGATATCTGATATCTCCCATAAACTTTCTATATATTTGATACCATGTTAATTCTTCTCATACCAAATTTGATTTATTTTACTTCAATAATTTATTAAAACCCCAAAAAATATTTATCTCAACTATTTCTAAATTTTCTGAAAAATAAATACACTAGTATATTAACTTAAAAATGTAGTGGAAATAAAATGAAGAGATCAATCACACCATAACAACAAATTTTCACTCAACACATTCTTCCTTCATTAAATTTCTCAGGAAAGTTCTGGGTTAGACCCACAGAGAACACAAAAACAAATATAGTTGATGGACACCTGGAAACTTGGTCACACTGGAAAAATCAACCTTTGGAAATTAAATCACCTAAAGAAAATAAGCCCTAGAGAATTAGCTTGTCTCACCAACAAATCAACCTCCCTTTCTCCCTGTCTCATACAACCCCTGCAGAATAGAGAAATTGGCCTCCCTGGATAATTCATCTTCCTCCAAAATTTGACTCCTTTCTTCAACAACTCGCCTCCCTCTTTCCAGAAATCGATCTACTTGATTTTCTCCTGAAATTCCTTGTTACAGTTCTCCTAAGTCTAGTTGAGCCTCCCGCTTTAGAGAAAATTGCTTCCTCCACAATTGTGTGCCTTCACCTCTTCCTTAGGTTTATTTTATAATTTCATTAGCCAAAATCCCTAACCCTGATCTCCTAAGTGATCAATGGATAGGATTGGATCCTAACCCTCACTTGAAATCAATGGTTGAGATTATATCTAATTTATTTAAATAATTATATTATTTATCCTCACAACTTTGGCCTACTTGTCCATATTAATTAATTATATTAATTATTTTACTCTTCCTAATAATATCACTTATTCCACCAAGCAAGCACCTAAAGAAGCAATCAAATATATCATACATTCTAAGACACCAAGCCTATGTATAAGACCTTCCGAAGCTACAAAAACTTCCACAAAGTTGTTGAAGTTCAACATGTTTTGAATTAAAAAAAATGAGAACTTCACTTTTCACACTAATATTCACCTAGTAACTAGTAAGAGTCCTATTCACTCTTTCAAGAAAGTGGGTCCTAACTTTTTCCACGCTAAATTTATTACTTATATTGTAATTTTATGATGCACACAAATCTATAATACTGAACAATGGTTGGGAGGATACAAGATAGAGCAATGGAACTTATTTCTTTTTGTTATGCATAAAATATTTGTAAGCACTTGTGTAGTGACATGTTAATGAATTATGTGGGCTAAGGTTGCCAAAGTTTCTAGAACTTGTAGAAAGTTTAAATAATTTTGAATAGACAATTATCAAATGATCCTCAGATAGTAAGGCTTATCAAATGCATGTCACCCATTCATTGGTCAACTCATCCACTTGAATACCATTCTCTTTCTATGAAGGCAAGTCAATGACAATGAGGTACATTAGCAATTGTTTCTTGCAAAGTGCTTACATTTAATGTTTTAGGCATTTCAATAAGAAATATAGGATGGAATTAGATAACGGATCGTGATGCTTGAAAGTTATACTTGTTGCCTTTTTTCACCTCAGTGCTTATCTTTTTCTTCTAGTAAAGTGCAAGCGCCTTGGAGCTTTTCTTTTAACTATCCGGGAGGGGTCCGAATAGGTAGCCTTGATAGAGGTAGAATGTCCACATTCTTCCATACTTAACACTTTCTGTTTCTCCTTGACTTGTTGTAATTATTTTTGTTTGGTGGTTGTCAATCATTCGCATTGGTTCCCTATTTTATTCATATTATATGAGAAGAGGGTCTTGGAAATGCGTAGAGGATAATGTAGCTGCAAAAAGAAAGAAATTAAAAGCATGTGGAAGTTGTTAAAATACAATAAAGTGGAAAGGATGAATATAAAATAAAAATCCAAGAATAACTTGAGATCTATCACCTCATGTCAGTTCATCCCCCTAGTTTCATGCATATCATTCCTATCAAAGTAAAAGATAATTAATGCAAATATATCAACTCCAAATTTTGAGGAAAGGGTAACTCAAGTAATGCAAGTGATCCTTCCACAAATATGATAATGAATGATGGTCTTGCATGTTGAAAATGCAACAGGAAAATCATAATTTAATTTTGTCCTTGAATTAAATTAGGAATTAAATTGTAATTCCACATCTCATGACAACTTGTAATAGTTAACTAAGTTAATTTGACTTTGTTGGCTCAGTTAATTCAAATTGAGGGTCTAACTTGAGACATGCAGAGTGTCTCCTACTTTTTAGGAGCCCTGGTTGAGTTTATTTTGAGTTGTAATTATTTAATTCAGTTTAACTGAGTTAAAGTCATTTAAACTAGTTCCAACTGATGGATGAATTAGTGGAAGATCCAGTAGTGCGGTGTAACCTGTAGTAGTGGGGTCACAACCAACATTGATCAACCAATAAATTGAAGATTCAATCATAATTAACTCATACATGTCAAATCAAATAAAGACCCAGTTGAGATTGGAGTTCAGGGACAATGTATTATCAGTGGTATAATAATCCGAATTGTATAAGTGGTGCATGCAATAAGAGGAAGGCCTATGAGGATTTCACAATTCATATTTGTTGAATTTCCGAATCAAATATGGGCTAATTACCTAGGAAATTGTACAAGGAAATAAGAGCTTGGCAGACAACAAAATTGGCTAAGTATTGTCTTGAGCTTGTCTGGGAAGAAGTGAGATATATAGAGATAGTGCAGAGGTTGCTCAGGCTTGAGAAAAGCATTGTAATCTTCTCATTTTTTCTGATTAATGAAATAGCTAGATAACAAGGGTTTTTAGCTGCATATTTCCCCAGAAAATTATTGTGTTATGTGTGATTGAATTCTTTATCTTTTATGCTTTATGATTTCATCGATCGTTTGTTATTTCCATTGATGAGTAGAGTATATTCAAGTCAATTGTTTTAGCATATTACAATTTGCAGTTTGAATCTACAAGGAATTTCTACATGGTATCAAAGCTAAAATCACTATAAAAGAGGAGAATGCAAGTTTGTCTTTTGGAGGAGAAATCAAATTTGTAGTATCATACTTCAAAACTAGAAGGATGTCATTCTACGGAATGAGACTCTAATATGCCCTTGAGGTTAGTTCAAACTGTATTTCTTGGAAGGACAGGATGTGTAACGACTCTCCTCCCACATCTACCCAAGTAACCAACCAATCGAGGTAAACATGTGACAAGAAGTTACTGCGATATGATTCGACCTATTAGGTGACCTTAAGGAAGTGGAACCGATGGAAACACACCATACCAAACTATCTGACGCTACTACATGACTCCCATAATGCATCCCAGTCATTCTGTTATGAAACCAGCTCACAAAAAGATAGGAAAGAGAGATCCACGCCTTAGAATTCAGCCTCTTCGAGGGGGAAACCTCCTTTACATTACATAAATGAACAATTCTTGGATGATACAAATGAAAATACCTCCTTTCTATATATAGGAGTCTAAGTGGTCCCAATACAATCAAAGCCTACATAACAATAATATTGTAGGGTACAACAATAACAATAGGGGGCTTCTATGTGGCACAATAGTAACAATATGGGCACTACATGGGTACATCAATATAATAAGTGGGTTATACTAATAACAATAAGGGGTTACACTAGTAGTATAGGGGCCTAACATGCCCCTCTCCTTCAAAAAGCGTTGTCCTCAACGCTTGAGTAGTTCTTGATGATTCTATATAAAATTCGTGTCCTCGCGTGTGGAATATTCAACGGGTAAGTTCTTCCACTTGATGAGATACTCTGAAATTGATCGATTTCGTAGCTGTCGGGTTCTTGTTTCTGTGACTGCTCCAGGTTCCAATATGATTTTTGCTTCCTCTTCAATTTCTGGCAATATTGCTTGAATTGGGATCTTTTGCAACTTTTGAATAAGTGGCCATACTTCTTCGTTCTTCTTCCATTCATCCGTTGCTTCGTTTATCCAATTTGGTTGGATAATATAAATAGCACAAAACAATGCTTCCACATCCTCATCCTTGAAGCGTCTTCCCATTCGATAAGGTCGCCATTTTTTAAGTGCATGTAGTATTGCCAACATTTCCTTCTCATAAATAGCTTGCTTGAGATGTATCAGTAAAAATACCCAATCACTTACATCAAAACATTTTTCACTACGATGTTGATCTACCTGTTGTTTCATTTGATTTTGCACCGAAGTGGCGTTATCCTTTAAAAGTTGGAGAACTTGCTGTTGATGCTCGATATGATCTTTCTCTACTTGAACCTTTTTCTTCTTGATATGTCCTTCTATCTTTTGAGGAGTGGTAATTTCTTCCTGTCCTTTACAAGATATGGTCGGATTCATTTCTTGATGCTCGATGTGATCTTTCACTTCTTGAACATTTTTCTTCTTGATGTGTCCTTCTATCTTGATAGTTTGAGGAGTGGTAATTTCATCCATTGAATTACAAGATATGGTTGGATTCATTTCTTCTTTCCCGATGTGATCTTTCACTTCTTGCACCTTTTTCTTCTTGATATGTCCTTCTATCTTGAGAGTTTGAGGAGTGGTACTTCTTGCCAATGCTTTACAAGATATGGTCTGATTCATTTCTTCTTTCTCTAGGGTGGTGTCCTGACGTATATCCTCTTCTTTTGATGTTTCTTGATCCTTTTCTTCCTCCTCTTCATATTCTATGTAAAATAATTTCTTCTCAGCACACCTATGACCTTTAGTGCATTTTCTATCACAATTGTAACAAAGCCCCTTTTCTCTTTTTTCTTCCAATTGTTGTGGTGTAACCCTTGTAGGTTGTGGAAGGCTGGGAGAAACAACACTTCCATCTTTATAGTTGTGAGGGGTATGCTTCCTGGTTTCCATAATTTTGCTTTCCATTATGTCACAAAGCCCTTCTACTCTTTCCAATTGTTGTGGTGTTGCTCTAAAGAAGGTGTTGCTCTTTATATCCTCATAATGTGCTATCATTTCCTCCGTGAAAATTGACCACGTAACAAGTTTTTTACGAGAACAAAGCCCTTTGTACCATAAAAATTGATCTGGTTCTAAATATGAAGATGCAATACATACCTTTTGTAACAGTTGTACACCATGTATATCAAAATATTGCTCCATCTGAAGTATCCAATTTACCGGATCCTTGCCATCAAACTTCCTCATCTTGCTTTTTCTTGATTTTAGGAGCTCTACCTTGAAATGACTGTAACTCTATACTTTCGGATCTTTAAGTTCTGAACTTGTGACCTGTAGTAGCCCTCTGTGTCCTCTTTCCAATACCACAAGTCTGATCCAAATTGGATTCTCCAAGGAAGAGTTATGTGAAATCTCCCACAGTTACTTTCTTTTAGACTGGTTCAGTAGAGCGAACTTGTACGACGTGCCACGAGTCACTGTTTCAACCTTTGACTTTGAGAAATATATAAACAGAAACTACAGTCCGTCCTCTTTCTTTACCTTCTTACGAAATTTCAATCCGATGCTCAGAAAGAAAATTATGATGATTTTCCCCAGGTCACCTGTTTTGAGTGTAATTCAGGAGTCTGCAAAAAGACCAACTTCCGCAGATCATATCTCCGAAAATATCGTGCGAAAAGATCTGAAATTTGGACCCAAGGTGCAGCTCCAATTCTTCTAAAATGGGTTTTTTTTTGCGACTTCTGAAACGTCACAGAAAAAAAGTTATAGCGAAAATGCCACGATGACCTGTTTGGAGCAGCGAAACCCTAGAATCCAAAGCTCTGATACCAAATGTTATGAAACCAGCTCACAAAAAGATAGGAAAGAGAGATCCACGCCTTAGAATTCAGCCTCTTCGAGGGGGAAACCTCCTTTACATTACATAAATGAACAATTCTTGGATGATACAAATGAAAATACCTCCTTTCTATATATAGGAGTCTAAGTGGTCCCAATACAATCAAAGCCTACATGACAATAATATTGTAGGGCACAACAATAACAATAGGGGGCTTCTATGTGGCACAATAGTAACAATATGGGCACTACATGGGTACATCAATATAATAAGTGGGTTATACTAATAACAATAAGGGGTTACACTAGTAGTATAGGGGCCTAACACATTCCCCTGACCAACCCATGGGCCCCACTAATATTTTAGACTACTAATCCCCCAAAATCTCCCTTGATATGGACAAGGGTGCATCTGGAAACTTATGGACGCATGCATAACATGGGTATGCATGTGTTTGGGGACTTTTCTCCTCAGACCTATACCCGTGACTTCGGGATTTGTGCCACTTTTCAAACCCAGAATCCAGGTCACTGCCTAGAAACCCTTGTAGCTTTTAAAATCCATGAATTTCATGATGACAAGACTTACAACTCGAAAACTGATTCGAAGACTAGGCCTGACAATCCCCAATTCGGACTGACATTCTCTCAAACACTTAACATCAATGCAATCAGCAGGAAATTAATACAAGACATAGCAAAAATGACTGATAACTCATATGAGACTTGACAAGAAGGATCACCACCCTCTTCCTTTAACTATTTTGACATCAATTAGGTCTTTCATCCATTATCCTTTTAGTTATAAAAAAATACATTAAATAACCATGACAATAACCACTCATATAACCGTGCTTCTAACCAACATTAAACCATGTAAGTAACAATGAGATAACAACTATTAAGGCCACATAATAACAGGTACAAAATCAAGAGAACTTAACTTTTATTAAACATAGGCAAATCCGACCAGGTTCAGGACTTCCACGTACCACTCGACCGTAGACATGGTTGAACCAAATCTTTCTTTCAGCCAATCACCCCCATGCCATATTCCAAGCATGAATGTGGGATGTCATGGAGAAACCAATAAAAAGAAACAACCAAGGGAATCCAAAGGTTAAACCATCTACACCCTCACCAAACCGCAATCTCACCAAAACCGACACCAAGATCACAAAATCAAACCGAGCTAGGAATGCGTCTGGACTCCATCACTATCCTTGAGGAATTTTTTGTCTCCTTGTCTCTCAAGCTTTACCACAATCCACACTGGATCACTAGGCCCTAAACCAAGACACTAGTCTCTTAGGATTTTGTGGTGCATGTAAATTCTAAGTGCGGACACAAACAATTCCTCTAGCCCGAGAGAGTGGGTCTAGCCACAAACAAACAATCTATGGAAAATCTCCTTAAGATAGAATCAATTAAGAGGGCCTGCCTCTTAGAATGCTATTCCTCCTGGTGATGATCTTACTTCCTCACTCCAACTATCTTTTGTTTCCTTCCTTCGAATACCTAAAACAAGCAAACAAAAAAACAACAAACGTGATAGCATAAAATATTGTATTAAGCCTACTTAATAGGTCAAGGAATATTAAGCCATAAAGATGTAAAATGACACTTCATATAGGAAATCAATCAATAGTTGCATTTATAAAAATCAGAAAGAGATTACAACCGGTGCCTTGATGTTGCTGGTCTCCTCCGACGTATTCGGGTTCCCACACTTCTACTAGCACTTCATGGATAGCCCCAACAATAAAAGTTTTAATGCCTCTTTCCCTCTAGTCTCAAACCAAACCAAAATCACACTATTCTCCCTCAAACATACACTAGAAAGCTACAAGCTATAGATGACTTGCTGATTATTCAAACTTGCTCCAAAACTCCAACTAGCTTTTGCTTGGGAAAAAAAGAGGTTTATATAGCTTGGATGGATGGGAGATGGTTCCTTTCATCATGGGAGAAGGTCTTATCTCTTGATTTTGTTCCATATTAATAGGGGAAAGAAGCCCAAACTGACTTCCTCAACTCTATCTGACCCAACCATCTACCAGACTTCCGTTACGAAGCTTCTAGACATGGAAGCTTCAGCTCCTTATTTAAAAAACCTTCCAAAAGAGGATCAACGCGACTGGAAAAGGGCTCAGTTGATCCAAACAGTGCGAGGGATAGTTTTAACCTCTGTAAATTGGCACGAGGAAAAAAATGGTTAGTAGCGTCGGTCTTGTAAATTGGGATAGAAGGAAGATTCTTGGGAAATGATGTAAAGGGGAATTATTCTTCTCATGAAGAGGGAAATACTGGGAGTTTCTTCATGATGGGAAAGCATGTCAGCTACACCGTAGAGGTCCTCCAGGATCGTAGACAGGGAGTACAAGGATGGTGACAAAAGTTGTGCAATAGATGCCCCCTAAAGCATGAAGGCCGAACTAGAGTCAAGGGTGAAATGATTTACAAGTGGAAGTGGGGAACCGAAGTCCATCATCAGAAAACCTGCAAGAAAGCATAGATACATATACATCATTGCAAACTCTGAAAAATGAAACATGAATTGTGGTATGGATGCATCCATCTAGAGAATGATCATGTGAATGGATCCAAGGCATGGGTGCAACCATCCAGTAGAAAGGATCATAACGAAACCAAGGTATGGTCGCAGCCATCCAATGATGAGAAGGATCACATATAAAAACACATGGTATGGTTGCAACCATCCATCTGAAAGGGAAATGTATATCAACATGACCATGTCACATCGCCTCGCAACCTCACCTTATGTAATCTTAGCCCAGGGCCTTGCGCTCCAAACGACCTGATCAAAGTACAAATCCTAGCATGTGAATGAATGTGTTGAAGTCTAACACGCTAGGAAGTCGCTTGATTACTAGTCAATGATGTGAACCATTGTTGGGAGCGGGATACCCGAGTGGAAGTTTTGGGGCTTAGAGCCCAGATTTTGGTAAAAAATTGTAACTCTGATGTAAAGACTCCGCATTTTGTGGGTGCGGAGTGCGTAGCATGTAAAAGAGTCATAGGTTTGTCCGCCCTCAATTTTGTAATGTAATGTCAGCTGTAGAGATCTACCCATGGTCCACAGACCATGGGATTGTATAAGGGATTGTATAAATAGAGCGACATTCTAATTAGATAAAGACATCATCTAATAAAACATGGAATAGAAGCATAGTGGAAGAATGGAAGTGTAAAGTCTATTTTGGGTCATAGAGTAGGAGAAGGCTTTGCAGCTGAGTGCGCAGAGGCCTAGTAGTCCGCAGCTGAGTACACAGACCCCTGCAGTTGAGTGTGCAGGGTGAGTCGAGTTTGTAACAGTTGAAAGTATTAATAAAGAGAAGTTTCATATCAATTACGTGTATTTATTTCCTATTTTATGCATTGAATATATTGGGTATAAATTTCAATTCTATTGTTTATATGATGCGTGAATATATATGATTGTGTTGAATAAGTGAATACGAGATAGAATATCTGTTTACGTGAAGTTAACTAACATCTATAAGAAGATAAGTAAGATTCGCGGTGTAATTTAGGGAAATAGCGTAGTTCGCTGGCATAGTAGTGCAAAATCATCTCAGCCCATGATTAGGGTTCCGCGAAAGACGATTATAATAGATCATGAGGGTATTGAAGGTTAGAACAGTGTGCGAAGTAACCTATGCGAAGGTAGGCACAGTTGGACTAAATCGACATCACAGACATCTCAAGGGTGCATAAACTTGGTTCCAGCATCCCCCCATACTGCTTTGGGTGAGACTTCAGTCCCCGCTCTGCGGGCTGATGCCGAAAGGGCCAGTAGTGTAGTTATTTGTTTGGATAAATAACTCTGAACCTGAGTCAGGCCCCCTCAATCCAACAAATGGTTCCATTGGCAGGAGGTTCTTACTACTCGTTTGAGTAGTTGTTTGAGGTTCTCACCACCCTGCAGGAGGACCCAAAAATACAATGCCTAGAGACAGAGGCGCATGAGCTACAACAGAAATACGACGAAGTAAAAGGGACCACGCAGATGGTTGCCCTTACATAGAGGTTCGCGAGGATACATCAGGAGAAAGAGCTCAAGGAGCAGGTGGATGCTGCTCGACATAAGGAAGCAGTTTTGAATGCGCGCTTACAGCCATGGATTGATGAGGTGTACATCGTTACAGCCTCCATTGAAGCAAAGCTCGCGCAACTGCAGGCAACACATGAAAAGGTTCAGGGAAGAAGTTCAACCACAACAATCTTTGAACAGTGTGTCGAAGTTGTACAACAGGCAGCCGCTCAGTGCGCTACCAATCTTGCAGCGATCCAGGCAGAATTGGGAGGTCTTCACGCAAATATCTATGCACTGATAGAGTGACTCGACGGCGAGTCACGATGTTTATGTTGGGGCTTGTTGGGCGTAGGATCCCCCAAGGGAAGTTTTGGGGCTTAGAACCTAGATTTTGGTCAAAATTTGTAACTCCGATGTAAAGAATCAACATTTTGTGGGCACGGAGCACGTAGCTTGTAAAAGAGTCATAGGGTTGTCCACCCTCAATTTTGTAATATAATGTTGGCTGTAGAGATCTACCCATGGTCCGTAGACCATGGGATTGTATAAATAGAGTGAGGCTCTAAGTAGATAAAGACATCATCCAATAAAACATGGAATAGAAGCATAGTGGAAGAACGAAAGTGTAAAGTCTAGTTTGGGTCGTAGAGTAGGAGAAGGCTCTACAACTGAGTGCGTAGAGGCCTAGTAGTCTGCAGCTGAGTGTGCGGGCCCCTGCAGTTGAGTGCGCAGGGCGAGTCGAGTATGTAACAATTGAAAGTATTAATAAAAAGAATTTTCATATCAATTGTGTGTGTTTATTTCGTGTTTTGTGCATTGAATATATTGGGTATAAATTTCACTTCTATTGTTTATATGATGCACGAATAGATATGACTATGTTGATTAAGTGAATGTGAGATAGAATATCTATTTACGCGAAGTTAACTAACATCTGTAAGAAGATAAGTAAGATTTGCGGTGTAATTTGGGGAAATAGAGTAGTTCGCTGCCATAGTAGTGCGAAAGCATCTCAGCCCCTGATTAGGGATGCGTGAAAGATGATTATAACAGATCGTGAGGGTATTAGAAATGTGCGCCAAGTAACCTGTGCGAAGGTAGGAACAATTGGACTAAATCGACATCACATACATCTCAAGGGTGCGGAAACTTGGTTCCAACATCCCCCCATACTGCTTCAGGTGAGACTTCAGTTCGCGCTCCGCGGGTTGATGCCGAAAGGGCTAGTAGTGTAGGTATTTGTTTGTTTAAATAACTCTAAACCTGGGTCAGGCCCCCTCAAGCCAATAACCATTAACAAGTGCGAGAAAACCACCAATAATGACAATGGCTCTCAAGGTACTGGAAGCACAGTTCACGGGATGTGAATAAAGAAATTAATGTTGAACACCCGTGAAATCACCCGATTGAAAGCCAATGATGTGAACTTGTCATCGAGTGTGAAGAAATTTCCATTAGGGCATGCAAGCTCTAAGGTACTGGAAGGGAGTCTACTGGAAGGGAGTCTCTCGGTTAGCTTCCTGGATAATGAGCTGAAGTTGACAGGAAGCGATCGTATCGAATGAGGGCCATGATGTATCCCACATCATCGACATGAGAAAAAGGGATGCAAATGATTTCAGATGATACAAAGAATGAGGAGTAAGCGTAACTGCAGAGGGGCTGACTCTTTGTTTTTTTTTTTTTGACAAGATCGGCTGCTATATATTGATTGAAAAAGGGAATAAGGCATGAAGCCATACATAGATTGCTTCGAGAGCATTACAAATCCAAGGAGAAAACCTAAGGTTCCTGTCCTTGAATTGATTTCTATAACTTCTAGCTAAAAAACATCTATTGCTACTATAAATTCGGACATACTGGTGGCACCAAAACTTGCATTTGCAGCACATAGTTAATCAATGTCAATACGACTGATCTTTCTCGCTGTGGAATCCTCTGGGTTCTGGTCTGCTTCCATTGGCTTTGCACTTGAGGATGTTGATTTATCTTTCTGCTTTGCTTCCATGATTTCCCTTAAGATTGCCAGCGATTCCTCAGCGTGAATGCATCTATTGCTGATTCCGTTGAACTGCTCATGAAGTGTATGAACTCGGTGGAGAAACAGGTTCATTTCTGTGCGGTATTTGCTGTGTAAAATTCTGAACTGCTCATCAAATTTGGCTTCCAGGCTCCGGATCTGTTCAGCGTGCCTGGCTTCCATGTTCCGAACTTGATCTTCCAATATCCTTTGTTGAGCTCTGACCTCTTCAAATTCGGCCTGAAGATCGCGGCAATGAAAGCATTGCTCAGGATGTTCCATCACTACTTGGGCTTGGATTCTCTGAGGGCCGATTTCACTGTGGTGGGCTGCTAACTCCTCTTTGCTGCGGGAGAAGAATAAGAAGGGCCGGATGATGATGCGCAAGGTTGAAGGAGGAGTTCTGAAGGTTAGGGAGAATAAACAAAAGGGGGTCGTGCTAACAGCTCTCACTTTCTGAGTGAGAGAAGGGAAATAAAAGAGAGGCTGGATGATAGCGCGCAAACTTGAAGGGGAAATACTGGAGATTAGAGAGAATGAACCAGAGAGGGGCGTACTAAAGGGGCAAGTTTGAAAGATGGAGGACGGCCAGCAGAGGTGAAGTAAATAAAACAGAGATTGATGAAGGAATGGAGCAGTAGTTCTCGCCTTCCCACTGAAACTATTCCTGAAAAGCACCACGATAAAGATTAGAGAAGAGATAATCAAAGCAAGGAATGGCGATACCAGAGATTGATTTCGTCTTCGACTCTGGACAAGTGCGCCTTCTTCATTCCAGCGAAGCTGCTCTTGCTCATAGCAATGTATGACAAGTCTTTGCTTTCCTCTGCCCGTATTTATGGAACGGAACCAACCATGGCCTGAATGCGTTGCAGAAGTCGTATCCTCTGTATTATTAAGATATTTTCCTAAATCTCTAAGTCGATTTGCTGGAGCAGTGCAATCGTTCTTCCGTCCTTCGCTGAGGTGATTGTTTTTTCTCGGGATGTCAGTTATTCTTTGAATCAAGGCCTGAATGAGACTGTTTATGCGAGACTGTTTATGCGCTTCATACTCTCTGTCAAGTGTCCTGGGACTGTTGTAACCATGCCCGTCACACGCTTGCTGGATCTGCGTGCCTGGGCAATGTCAGGGTCGGCCTGCTTCATGGCAGAGGCTGGAAATTTTTTTTGTGATTGTGCCTCAATGCACCTTCCGGATGTCCAACTGCGTTATTCGCATGTTTATCCGCTTCCCCATTGAGCGTGCGAAGGATATGGCAGAATCTGATTTTTTCAAAGTGTTTGGTGAGGAGATTGATGCGTTGGATATGTTGCTGAAGATTACTGTTTGGAGATATCCGGTGATGGTTCATGAGGCCAATGACTATGGAGGAGTCTCCTAAAACAAGAGCTTTTCTAATCCCCATGCTTTTTAATTGCAACAACCCTTGATACAGTGCTAGAGCCTCTGCATTATTATTTGTTTTTTCCCCCAAACTCCATTCGTAGTTGCAGATTTCTTCTCCTAATTCATCAATGATAACACCTCCTGCGCCTGCTGGTCCTGGGTTGGACTTTGAGGCGCCATCAAAGTATAAAATTGGGCAGTTGTTACTCTGGATCCACCTCTTGTAATCCTAGGTTGGTAGTCTAATTTCCCAATCCCTGGTCTGGTGTTGATGCTGTCTGTCAGTTCTCTGAATACTCTGTTGATGACCTGAACGACCTAGAATATGCTTGATCATGAGCCTCTCCTCAACTGAATAGTCTGTTGCTTTAATTGTTCCTGAGTATTTGGCTGCCATCGTCTCCTGCGCCAAGAGGTGAGCATTGTTGCATGTCTTCCAAACATTGCCCTCTTTGTTTTGAAAGATTTTCTTGTTTCTTGTGAGCCAGATTTTCCAAAGAAGGTTGTGAGGTATGATATCCCAAGTTCTTTTGACTATCTTGCTCCTTTTATCTTTCCAAGGGCAATTCCTTCTCCAATCTTGGATTGTCTCTGCAATGTTTTGCTAAGGTTGCCATGTTATATTGCCCAAGTTGGACATGATGGTCCAACATTTCTTCGCGAAGATGCAATCAAGGAATAGATGGTGGATGGTTTCCTCCTCAGAGCAACAATTAGGGCAGATTGAAGGTCCATGTATCCCTCTCTTTCTTAGGTTTTCCGAAGTGAGGATTCTGCCCTTTAACAGCAACCAGATGAAGAATTTGACCTTGGGGATGGCCTCAGATTTCCATATTGTTCTCCATTGATTCCAGGCGGGAGTCTGGTAAGTGTTGTTGCAAATGAATTGATAGCCAGATTTGATGGTATAGCTTGAGCCCGTGGGGTCCCATCTAAACCCATCTGCTGCTCCTTTTTTAATGGGGGCTCTGTTCTGAAGATTGTTATGGAGGGCTTGATAGCTTGATTCCAAGTGTGGGGGAATAACTGGAAAGTCCCAGCTAGTCCAAGCTCCAGTATCAGCATCCCATTTTGAAATTTGGTCCAGCCTCTGAATGCCTTTGCTGTTAAGATAGAGGATGAAGGGAATGGCTTCTTCAACAGTATTTAGAGGTTGGAAACCCATAATTTTATCAGTGGCATAATTTATACTGCTCCCTTCCCCCGGAATCTTTGAGGTGTTTTGAATGAGAGTGGGGATTGCTTTCTTACAGAGGTGCCAGATTTTGGTAGAATCTCTATTGGGAATATCAGTTTCAAGGAGTCTTTGTCTATTGTCAGAGAGATATTTGCATTCAATGACCTGTTTCCACCAGGCTTTTGGTTCATTAATTAGCCTCCAAGCCATTTTAATCCCAAATGCGAGATTTAGAATTTTAGGAGCTCTGATTCCCAACCCACCTCTATCTGGAGATTGTATTACGCTTTTCCAATTGACCAAATTGAATCTATTTTTTTCTTTTTTCCCTCCTTGCCATAAAAAATTGCGGAGGGCGGTTTCCAGCTTATAGTGAAAAGAAGCAGGAGCTTGATAAAGAGTGAATCGGTATAAAGGTAAGGAGGAGATACCTGATTTGAGCAAAATTAATCTGCCAGCTGGGTTAAGCCATTGAGTTCCCCATTGCTGAACCTTCCTTTTGACTTTGTCTATTATTTCATTCCAGGTGGTGGCTTTTAGAGAGCCCATGGTGACCGGCATCCCAAGGTAGGTAAAGTGGTCCCAGGTTGCTTTGAAGGCAACTCCAAAGATGTTAGCAATACTGTGGGCTGTTTGATTGGAGATGTTCCATCCATAGATGCAACTTTTTTGGAAGTTGACTTCTCCTCCTGAGCACGCCATAAATTGATCGAGGAGGATTTTGAAGCGCCTTGCTATAGTAGTGGATGCCCCACCAATAAGCAGAGTGTCGTCAGCAAATTGTGAGTGATTGATATTTTTCACTCCGTTTCCAAACTTGATACCAGAGATGAGGCCAACTCTTCTGTTGTGTTCAAGGGTGCTGCTAAAGGATTCAACCATCAAGATGAAAAGATAGGGGGAAAGAGGGCAACCTTGCCTTAGCCCTCTTGAGGATTGAAAAGCATCGCAAGGGCGACTGTTTATGAGAGGCGAGATCCAGGGGCCAGAGATACAAGCGGCAATGGTGCTGATGAAGGCAGAATTAAATCCCATTTTCCTCAAGACAGCGAACAAGAAGGAGTGTCTTACTCGATCGAATGCGTTGGCTAAATCTAGCTTAAGAACGAAGCCTTTCTCCTGCCTAGATGTGCTGGAGTGGATAGCTTCTTGAACCAAGGTGATGGTATCATGAATTTGCCTGTTGGACATGAAGCCTCCTTGATTTTCAGATATAAGGGAAGGGAGAAGTGGCTGGAGCCTGGCTGCTATAATTTTTGCAAAGATCTTGTAAGAAGTGTTACACAAAGAAATAGGTCTAAATCTGGAGAAAGAAGTGGGGCGGTTTTCCTTAGGAATGAGGGCGAGAAAAGTTGAATTTGTGAAGCCCCCCATTTTCTTTTTCCTTTGGATTCCTTTCATCATTTTAACAAGATCTTTTTTTATCAAATGCCAATGGTCCCTGTAAAAATTTATTGGGAAACCGTCTGGACCTGGGGACTTGTCTGGTTGTAAAGTCCAGATGGCTTTTCTGATCTCCTCCTCTGTAATTTCACTGTTTAACCTGTCATTCTCCTCAACAGAGATTTTTTCCGGAAGATGCTTAAGGAAGGCCGAATAGTCAGCGTCTCCTTGATTTTCTGTGAGGAGACAATTGTAATGGAGGAAGGCAGCTCTTTTTATAGATTCTTGGTCATTATGCTGGCTGCCTTGACTATCAGTAATAGTGGTAACATTGTTCCTTGTTTTTTTTGCTGTGGCCTGCTTATGAAAGTATGCCGTATTTTTATCACCTTCCTTTAACCATAATTCTCTTGACTTGATCCTCCATTTGATCTCTTCCGCTCTCTTTATTTGAATTAGCTGTCCCTGAACCTCCCATTCCTTACTTTTCAGTTGATGAGTGAATCCATGGTCCTCTATTTGTTTGTGGATCTCTTCCAAATCCTGCTGTAGTTTTTTCCTTATTTTTTCTGGCTTTTGATAGCTGGCTTTTGCCCAATCCTTGAGTGCCTTCCTTATGTTTCGAAGTTTTGTTTCCCAAATATGATTTGGGGAACCTTCAACGTGTTGCTTCCAAGTTTCTTCTATGATAGCCTCGGCCTCAGCGCTGTCTCTCCACAAGGGATTGTACCTGAACGGAATTGGTCCCAAATGAGCATGGGAGTCCAGCGTTAAGAGAATGGGGAAGTGATCTGAGGCTGTGGCACTGAGAATTTTGGTGTGGCCTGCGGCAAAGGAGGAGAGAAGGGAAACATTGACCAGTATTCTGTCCAACCTTTCCATAATGTTGCCTGGCCCCAATCTTCTGTTGTTCCAAGTATATTTCCTATTTTTTGGAATGATATCCATCAGTTCATGTTCAGCCATTATCATTTCCAGCTGTCTTCTGGAGGGGTCGGGGGTGAAGGTGCCCCCCCTTTTCTCATTCGCATGAAGAATTAAATTGAAGTCTCCAGCAAGAATAACATTTGGGTTCTGCTCCTTGTCTATTTCTTCCTTCAAATCCTTCCAACATTATTCCTTTTCCCGGTAATGGTTGGGGATATAGACATTATAAATGATTAAGTCACAGCTCTCTTCCTTGTTGATAAGGTTGGTCCTAACCCAGTTTTGATTGAGGACAAAGGATTTGCAGTCCCAGTACTGCTTATTCCACATGGTTGTGATTCCTCCAGAGGCTCCTCTGGAGTTGCTACTGGCCCCTGAGAAATTTTTTTGGGCTTCTATAATTATTTGCATTTCGCTCTGACTTTGCTTGGTTTCCTGTATCAGAACAATTTCAGGTCTTTCTGTTTGAAGAAGATCTCGTAGGGCAGCTGATTTGGAGGGGTGCCCCATACCCCTGCTGTTCCAAGATAAAAGCTTCATCATGAGGCGTTCGAGCGAGGAGGTGCTCGCCTCTCATGTTCTTTACCTGCTGTATCTTTCTCTTGTGAACCTGTAATGAAAGATTCCATAGGAGTTTGGATCCCTAGGGCTATGTCCTTTTGCGTGCTTTCTTCCCGATGCTGCTTGGCTGACTTTCTGCCTGGTCCAGGTTTCTTGTGGATATCACCGGAGGAGCCAAAGTCTTTGGAGGAACTTCTGGTGGTTCTGAGGGGGGGAGGATCAATGACGGGCTGAGAGGGGGTCGAAGAAATCAAGGGGGGCTCAATCAGATTCGAAGATGGCTGATCAGTCTGAGGATCATCAGAGGATAAAATAAGGAAAGGGTTGGAAGAGGAGGGGAAGGAAGAGTCAAGGGAAGGTCCAGGAGGGTTAAAAGATGGAGAGGTGGGGCGAGGAGAGGAGGGTCCCGGTTGTTCAGGAGGTGGATCTTGTTTTGCCTGAGGTGCTGCTTTCTTTTTTTTCACAGTTTCCCACTGATCTCCTTGATCTTCAGAGTCAAGATTAGTATTTTTAGAGCATCTATTGGCAAAATGGCCGTATTCATGACATACCTTACATTTAAATGGAATTTTCTCGTAGTCCAGCTGCTGTATGTAGCTCCAGTCATCCACCTTCAGCTTGATGGCTTCTGGTAGGCCTTTCCCAAGGTCCACTTCTACGCAAATCCTTGCACAAGCTTGCATGTTATCTTTAGGCTCGCTTCTGTCGATGTACTTGCCGACTGCATTCCCTATTGATTTTACCGAGTCATCTCCCCAGTAGTGCAGGGGGAGATGGGGAAGACGGACCCAAACCGGAACCGCATTCGGAATATCGAGTTCAGGGTCGAAATCAGGGGTCCATTTGTTCAGATATAACCCTCGAGAGTCCATAAAATAGGGCCCGTTTCTAAATATCAGATCCTTATCTGCTTTGGTTTCAAAATGGAAGGTATAATAGCCTTTGCCGCAGAATCGAATCGAAATCTTTCCTTGAGTTTTATCAGACCAGTTCCTTTCCACCCATCTCTGGACTGTCTTTGGTGAGGGCCATAAGCCTGTGAACTGCCCAATGAGCCCTTTTTCTGCTAGAGATAAAGCTGCCATTCGTGGAAGAGAAGGAGGTAACTGAACTTCTTGGAGTGTATCAAGTTTCTTAACAAATTTGGATGTTGCTGGCTTCGGACGGACAGGGGGCAGAGATTTTACCAAATCAGAGAAAGCTTTCTCTGCATCCCCAGATGATGGATCAGAATGGGCCATGGCGGAGGCCAGGCCCCAAAACAGGCCTCGCGGCCCAGGCCAAGGCGAAGCTGCTGCTGCTGCGATTCTCCAAACCCTCGCTCCAGCTCCGCGCGCCCTCAAGTTCCACACCTCGACACTCGGGCTGACTCTTTGTTAGATGATCCAAAAATACAATATTATCATAGGTTATAAAATTGGAATAAAATAATTATTAATTTAAGATATTAAATTAATAATTATTATTCTAGAATGTTTAATTATTTAATGAAGACATTTAGAATTAGTGTATTGTTGTAACAAGATATGACTCTCCAAAAGTGTCGTATCTTAGGCTCTATTTTAGGAGATTTGTTAGCTAGATGGTTTGAATAGCATTTATTGTAAATGGACACTTGTTATTTAATAAGTGATCCATAATTAGAGGTAGTTAGGACATTGAGCTTATAAATAGCTCATTGCAAGAGTGTTTGGATGTTCGGGTGTAAACTCTTGCAAAATCAAATTATGTAATTATTTTTTCTGATTAATAAAATTACGTGTCTGAGGACACTTCTGCCATTATTGTGGTATCAGAGCTCCAATAATGCTGCAGTGGATGTGAAGAGGAGATTCCAGCTCTACAAGTTTTTGGAAAACTCCATTGAATTGCTCAGTGAATGATTGGTATGAATTTGTCCAGTTTTATGTTCAAAAGAAAAGAAATTTTATTATTTTAGTGATTTTAGATTTTTTTAAATCTGAAAATCAATGGTAAGAATTACTGCTGCCACCGTGCACACTAAAGCAGCAATTGCAGATGCCCCAATTCAACCTAAGGCCATTTAGATGATGAGCAGGCCCACTGTGGTGTCACTGTGATGTGATTCGTAAACCTCAGGAAATGATTGAGATTTTGTATTTTGAAGAGTGATTCAATTAATATAAATTCTCTCTTCTGCGTGGGATTGAATTTATGAATCGTTCCTGTACCATCAGGTCTCGTTTTCAGCGTAACAACCAAATAAATAAACTCATTGCAACCCAGGCCTTGAGGTTTCTGATTCTTAGGCTTTAAATTAGTCACCGTCAAGCGCAGTTCTACTACTAATTCTACTATTTCCTCGCTTACTGGAGAGGATAATTGGGAATCCCGCGGAGAACTTGTTATTGAAATTCTGATCATTGCATGATTCATTGCAATAGGATATTTTTTTATCTAAAAAAAAAGCTTTTTCATTAAGCAACAACTGCCCAACGCAAACAACAAAACACCATTCATGCTTGTAGTTAAATCTGTCTTTGGGCCGCCCTACCACACGCTGAATTTCTGAACAAGGCACTGGAGGATTCTTACTTGCACTGTGGTTTGATTTTCAGGTTTGAATTGCGTTAGATTTTATTTATTTATTTATTTATTTTTTTTTTAAATTATTTATTTATTTATTTTTTTTAAATTTTAAATTTTAAATTTATTTATTTATTTTTATTTTTTATTTATTTTAAATTTTTTTATTTTTTATATTTTATTTTTTTATTTTTTTATTTGTTTTATGCAGTGGATGCTTTCTTTTTCGAAAAAGGAATGGATGGTTGCAAGGCAAGCATATTATGGGACATTTCAGGGTGATGCCAGCTACCCGTAGCAGCCTGTTATGTGAATTCTGCATTAACTCTGCATCCAATTTCACAACAATCAAACCTTTACGCTTTTTCGTACGGATATATGAGCATCTCAGCAAACATTAAAATGCCGCTAGAGAAATTTGAATGCTAATTGCCAGAATTTCCAGTGATAGACAATGACGAAGCCGGATATTCCTATTCTCATTGAAGTAGAAGGGGTTCTTACTGATGAGAACTGTTAAGGAAATCGTCATGCCTTCAATGTGGCTTTTCAGAAATTAAAATTGGATTGTGCAAATTCCTAAATATTGTTTGACTGTATGCTATTTGAGTGTGCGATTGTTGAGACGGCCTGCCAGCAAGAAGCCAACGTAAGAACTAGCCAGCCAACGCCAGCCAGCCAGCGTTTGACAAGTATAAAGATCCAATGTTTGACAATTTTTAAAAAAAGGTGAATCTGAAAAGTCTTTGCTGGAGATAAGGAATATTTTTAATTTTGTAATGTTAATGGAGTTTTGCAAATTTTGTGGAGAAATAAGAAATATTGTATTTTGGAGAGATTTGGTGATTTTTTAATTTTGGAATTTATTGTTTGTGGAGTAATAAGGTGATTTGTAAATTTTTGGAGTAATAAGGGGATTTTAATTGTAATTTTTTAAAGGGATAAGTGTAACTCAAAGTAATTTTACTTTGAGGGGGGGTAACTTTTTTTTACCAAGTTTTGCAAGAGCATCGTTGTAAAAGTCAAATTTTGAAAGTTACCTTGTAATTTTTGAGAAATTGACTAGAGCCAAGTGCAAATCTCAGTCATTTTTCTCTTGCTTTAGAAACTATACAAGGGTCAAGGCCAAGCCCCGATAGATCGTTTTTTTGCGTGGTGTGTTGTGTTGCTCATCTTGACATTTTTGTTTTGATTCTTGGTGCGAAGCTTCAACGCTACAATGTCTAAGTTGATTAATTTGTTTTCTGATATTGACAAAGGCACAAAATCTTATAAAACATGGCACCGTCTCATCGAAAGCACTCTCATTTACAATGAATTATGGCAGGGTATACGTGATGGAGATATTAAGCCAAATAAACCCACAGATGCAGCCGCACTAGCAAAATGGGAATTTAAGAATGCCAAAGCCTTAGCTCTTATTAAATCTTCTGTCAATGATGAAATGTATGTCCATATAGAAAATGCTACAGATGCATGGTCTACTTTGAAAACTTTTAAAGACCTCTTTGATACTCAACCTGAATCAAAAAAAGTTGATCTATAATTAAAATTGTTACAACAAAAATTGACTGAAGGAGGTGATGTTCTTGAATATATCCCAAGACTTAAGAATATTAGGCAGGAAATCATTAATGCTGGTTTTCCAGCAATTGATGATAGTTTTGTGGTCACAATTGTAATTATTGGACTTCCTTCTTCCTACATGCATTTTTTGGAGACTCTACAATTAACTGGGAAATTAGAGAAACTAAAGTTTGATGAGCTCTGTGAAATGTTGACCCAACATGATAAAACCTTTGGAAAGAAGAAGAAAGTTGGTGAAGATGTTTTTTTCACAGAGGCCAGCACTAGTAAATCATCACAAACAGTTCTCGAGGCAGAGGTAGAGGGAATCAGAATCAAGTAGCACATAATGTAGAAAGTCGAGGTCGAAGCCAAAGCAGAGGAAACAACTTTAATAGAGGCAACAGTTCAGGAAGGAGTAATTTTCAAGGTAGAGGAAACAACCAAGGAAGAGGAAATTTTCAAGGACAAGGAAATAATAATCAAGGTAGAGGACAATCTCAACACAGAAGTCAAAGCAGAGGCAGATGACAATCTTCAGGAAGAGGAAGAGACTTAAGTCAAATTGTGTGTCGAAGATGTAACAAAGTTGGACATTATGCTGAAGATTGTCGAACTTCTCTTAATAAAATTCCCAAGTTTCAGCAGCACTCAGCACAATTTGCAAATGATCAAGATGATGATAACTCAGAATATGTTTTTACTTCCTCACCCGCATCACAACTTTCATCCCATCTTAGAAGTGATTATGAAGATGACTGGATCTTGGATTCCGGGGCAACTCGGCACATGACTTGTCGACGTTAATTTTTTTGAAATTTTCAAGATTGCCAACTTAATTCCATTTTTCTTGCCGATGATACAAAACATACTTCTTATGGAAAAGGAGCAGTTAAAGTTTTTCTCCCTGGCATTGGAGAAAAAATGATTTCCAATGTATGGTATGTACCAACTTTTAAGAAAAATTTGCTCTCTTTAGTCATGATTCGACAAGCAGGACATCAGGTCATTATGGAAGATGGTTTAGTCAAGATTAATTCAGTCAAACAGAGCTTGAAAACTGTCATGACAGGTTATGAAGATGGAAAACTATTACAGATGAAAGGGACAGTTATTCCAAGGCATTCTGATTTTGCAGGGGCAGTGACTACAGGTATTTCACCTGCAATACTATGGCATGTAAGATATGGACATTTAAATTTTGAGATTCTTTCTCAATTGCAGAAACAAGGAATGGTTAAAGGACTTCCCACTTTCAAAATGGAAAATGCAAAATGTGAAGCTTGCATTTATGGCAAACAAAGTCGAGAAAGTTTTCCAACAAGTTCATGGCGTGCAAACATGCGGCTACAACTAGTTCACAGTGATGTTTGTGGACCACTACAAACTTCATTTGGTGGTTGCAAACATTTCTTACTATTCATTGACGATTTCAGTAGAATGACTTGGGTTTACTTTTTGAAGAACAAGTTAGAAGCATTTGAGAAGTTTAAAATTTTTCGCCAACTTGTTGGAAATGAAGTCAAAGAAAAGATAGGTACTCTCAGGATGGATAATGGGGGAGAATTCACTTCAAATGAATTCAAAACTTATTGCAGTGAAAATGGCATAAGACAACATCTTACTAATGTTTACACTCCACAACAAAATGGAGTAGTTGAAATAATGAATCGCACCTTGTTAGGAATGGCGAGATCCATGTTAACTTTCAAGAGGTTAAGTCCAACATATTGGGAAGAAGCAATACATAGAACTGTCTACTTAAGAAACATATCTCCAACTGCTTCTTTAGACGGAATCACACCTTATGAAGCTTGGTTTGGTTTAAAACCTTGAGTTAAACATCTTAGAGTGTTTGGATCAGTATGTTATGCCTTAGTTCCGAAAGAAAAACGAACTAAGATTGACTCAAGAAGCAATACATACAACTGTCTACTTAAGAAACATATCTCCAACTGCTTCTTTAGACGGAATCACACCTTATGAAGCTTGGTTTGGTTTAAAACCTCGAGTTAAACATCTTAGAGTTTTTGGATCAGTATGTTATGCCTTAGTTCTGAAAGAAAAACGAACTAAGCTTGACTCAAGAAGTTTAAAATGCAAAGTGATTGGCTATTCTGATGAGAAGAAAGGGTATTGTCTTTTGACCAATGGAAAATTTATTGTGAGCAGGGATGTCATTTTTTATGAAACTGAGAGTAAGAGTGCTGAAGAAATCGACAATCTTCTTCAAAAGTTAGAAACTAAAGGAAGTAAAATAAATGGAAAAATTCAAAGTCAACCAACTTCACCAAATTGGTATCAACTTGATTTTCCTTCCTTTGAAGATGAATCATCTAGTCCATCTACATCAACAACATCATTTGGGTCTTCTAGCAGTTCATCTGCATCTCCAAGCAACAACAGTTCTTCTGACAGTGATTCTCCAAACTCTTCACCTGAACAAAGAACATCGGTTTATATTAATCCTCTTTATAATGATGGAGATTTTACAGAAGAGAAAACAAGTGAGCACCAACTATCGAAATGGGCAGTTCAACTTTTGAAAGATGTAAAGCCTAATGAGTAGAATAAAATAGGCACGGGAAGGGCACATAGAAGTGAAGGCAATTTTGCCTTGATAGCACATGATTTTACTGAACCTTCCACATACAAAGAAGTAGTAAAACATAAAGAATGGAAACAGGCTATGGTTGAAGAATATCAAGCAGTAATTGATAACAACACTTGGAAACTTGTTGATTGTCCACAAAATGTTAAACCCATAGGATGCAAATGGGTTTACAGAATTAAGCATAATCGAAAGGGAGAACTTGAAAAGTATAAAGCATGACTTGTCGCAAAAGGTTTTGCGCAACAGGAAGGCATTGATTATGAGGAAACTTTTGCTCCAACATCTAAATGGAACACCATATGATTAACACTTGCATTGGACGCTCAGAAAGGGCGGAAATTTCATCAAATGGATGTGAAAAGTGCTTTTCTCAATGGGGATTTATAGGAAGAAGTGTATATGACCCAACCGCCAGGTTTTGAAATTGAAGGACAAGAACATAAAGTATGCAAATTGATCAAGGCTTTAAATGGATTAAAACAAGCTCCCCAAGCTTGGTACGCAAATATGGATGAATACCTTAAGAAAGTTGGTTTTCAACGAAGTGAATCTGATGATACTTTGTATGTGCGACAACAGGGAAAATATCTGGTAATTATTGTTATGTATGTAGATGATTTGATCATTACTGGCAACCATGATGATCATAATGCACAGGTGAAAAAGGAGTTACATGCAGGTTTTAAGATGACAGATTTGGGATTACTTCACTACTATCTTGGAGTTGAAGTCTTCCAACGTCCACATCATATTTTCCTTTCTCAGAGTAAGTATGCAGCAGAGGTTCTTCAGCGATTTGGCATGCAGGATTGCAAGCCCATTCTCACCCCCATGGAGCAAAACTTGAAACTTTCAAAATTTGAAGGGGGGGAAAGGTGGATAGTACTACTTATAGACAATTGATTGGCAACTTGATTTATTTGACAAATACTCACCCTGATCTATCTTATGCAGTCAATATTATTTCATGTTTTATGCAAGAACCACGAGACAACCACTGGAATGCAGCCAAAAGAGTTCTTCGATATCTCCAAGGAACAAATTATTTTGGTCTTCTTTAAACAAAGACTAAAAACTTTGTACTTGGTGGATATTCCGGTGCAGACTTTGCTGGAAGTATTGATGATCGAGCATCAACAGCAGGTTATTTAATGAACATGGGGTCAGCAGCAGTATCTTGGAGTTGCAAGAAACAAGCTACAGTGGCCACTTCTTCCGCAGAAGCAGAGTACATTTCAGCATGGGAAGTAGGATGTGAAATTGTTTGGTTGCGCCGAATTTTGCAGGACTTGGGCATTTCTCAGGCAGAAGCTACATCATTATTCATTTACAGGGAGTCAACCATCAAACTTGCCAAGAACCCAGTTTTTCATTCAAAGGCAAAGCATTTGGACACCAAGTATCATCATATCAGTTCTCTCATTGCCAAAGATGTCCTCAAGGCAGTTTATTGTCCTTCCGAAGATCAGATCTTCGACATTTTCACAAAACCACTTAGCAGAATAAAATTTACTAAGTTCAGGGATGAACTTGGTATCTGTTATAATGTATCTTTGGATCATAGGGGGGAATTTTAGATGATCCAAAAATACAATATTATCATAGGTTATAAAATTGGAATAAAATAATTATTAATTTAAGATATTAAATTAATAATTATTATTCTAGAATGTTTAATTATTTAATGAAGACATTTAGAATTAGTGTATTGTTGTAACAAGATATGACTCTCCAAAAGAGTCATGTCTTAGGCTCTATTTTAGGAGATTTGTTAGCTAGATGGTTTGAATAACATTTATTGTAAATGGACACTTGTTATGTAATAAGTGATCCATAATTAGAGGTAGTTAGGACATTGAGCTTATAAATAGCTCATTGCAAGAGTGTTTGGTTGTTCGGGTGTAAACTCTTGCAAAATCAAATTATGTAATTATTTTTTCTGATTAATAAAATTACGTGTCTGAGGACACTTCTGCCATTACTCTTGAACATATCGGCGACACGATTTTGGAGTTTGGCACCTGTCGGATCCATAGGATCGGTGGTCATGATGACGTGGTAGAGATCAAATGGAAGGCAAAAATGAGTGGCCCAACCCAAGAAGGTCAAATTAAAAGGAGGATATCCCAACCCGACACGAAGTAGAAAGTGTCATGTTCAAGAGTGAGCTTCTGACACTACTGATAAAATTTCCAAATTTTCCCCCACCATTTCTAGTAGGTACCCAAATTATTTTTGATCACAAGCCTGAAGGGGATAACATATGCTCGCCCTGTAAGTTCATCCTTCAGATGAATCCGACCTAGTAAGTTTAGTGAGCCGTAGGACGGAGAAGCTCACATTCGTCATGGCAATGAATCCAATGTCGTTTAATGTTTTAATGAGTCTGACAAAGGGGTAACTCAGTATCTTTTTCATGTTTACAGTTTGAAAAAGACATGGAAAAGAAAACTCCACAGGGTCCCTTTTCGTAGATTTGTGTCTCCTGAGCCCAAAAAGGTAGAAAATGATACTTAAGAGAACCGCTTGACCACTTCATTCAAGGAATACCTTTTTCGTACATCCCAACCCAAAAAAGGGGTAAATGTATATTGGGTGAACGATGTTTCACAACCTTTAATGAGTTCAAAATGACAAGAGCTCGACAATCTTTTCGTTTTTAAAGAGTTGGAAAAGTGCTTGAAAGTAGACCCCCCATTTTATTCTCTTTTATGAGTCAAAAAGGGAAAAATACTCGGCGATATTTTCATTTGAGTTTTACGAGTCGAGAAAAGAGCTGAAACACGACTCCAGTACCATCATCGACAATTTGTCACCTATCACTGCACAAAAAGGTAAATGCATTATCCAGTTCTGAGGCAAAATGGGTAAAAAATACTAAAAAACCCTAATATTTCATGAAAAAATGAATAAAATGAGGAAAAAGTAATTATTTTTTACCATTTACCATTTTACCTTTTGTGAAGAGATTTTTACCCACTTGTGCCCTAATTTTTATGCAGCAAATTGCAGGAGATGCAGGCGGTCATTCGCCAAGCCTTCAGTTGCAGGTAAGAGCCAAGACCTTAAGCTCCATTTCATACTTATTTCACTTGTTTTTATCCATTTTTTGGATTTCATGGGGAGGTTTTGGCAAAATTTTTTTGCCCTTGGTCGATGCCATTTTCGGGCACAGAATCACGCCGATCGGGGGTTGCTAAGACTACCAATCACGCCGTTGGTGCCACTATTTTTAAAACAGCCACGTTGATGCCTTGAGCAAAGAATTTCCATTTTTTGCTCAATTCGACCGTTTGAATCCAAATTTTTCTGGCCAAAGATGATTATTGACTTGATTATATGGTTTTTGCAGGGAAAGAATTGTGAAAAATGGTGGATTTGAAGGAATGCAAGCATGAGGATATTGACACTCAAGAAATGGCTGACCAAATTGCTTGGATGCTTTGAGGAACCGTGGGCTCCTCAAATTATTCCTTAAACCAGGTCTACGGGCTCAACGCGAATTGCTGTGGTATCTGATCAGTCGCTGGGATGTGAATCGAGAAATTTTCATCATTGGTGACCAAGAGCTTGACTTGGAAACTTCAGACATTTATTTCATCACAGGACTGTCTCGGAGAGGGGAGCCAGTCAATCTATATGGGTTAAGGCCGATTGGGGCAAGTGTAACCATGCTACTTGCTGAAAATTTCCCGGGAGCTCTCAAATAAAAAAGTGGCAAGATCGAGATTATGACTATTCGGGATCTTGTGTTGAGAGTGTTACTACTGACCATCAACAGAGTGGCTGGGTCCCAAGCGCTGCATGAGACCAACAAGCTATCGACTGCATGTCACCCACTATCTTCAACTGGGCGGAAGCTATGAAAGTCAACATGAAACGACAGCTATCAAAAGCTAAGGTGGGAAACCTGAAGCAGTTTTGCTTTAGGTCTGTGCTAGTGACCTTCTTCCTAGAGCAGGTTCCGCTATTCCAATACCAACTGACTGAGGTGGAACTGCTGATGCCATGAGACCCATGGATGGTCTGTTGGAGTGAGTTGATGCCTAGGGTTATCGGGGGCCAAAAAATGTCATATAATCTTGCCTTTTTCTCGTGGCTGTGACGACAACTGATCATAGTGGAGGATTGGCCTTATAGGGTACCGACTTCCACGGAGATCCAGATATGCCACTCCCAGAGGGGGAGGATTATGATGATGGAGATAAAAAAAACCAATTTTTAATTTTTGATGTTTTTTATTATTTTTGAGATATATGTGTTCATGACATTTTGCTTTAATGAATGTAGATGTTGGACCAAAGCACCCTATCGGGATGTCCCCGATCGCCAGGCACGTTGCTCGACAGTTTGATGTCGATCCTTATTAGGAGGGAAGCGAAAACTAGGAGGAGATTACGTGGAATCTCGAGGGTTTGACCCATGGGATCCCAAAGTATGCTCGGATGGGTGATGTCCCATGCCAGTACTAGAGGCATACAATGGGGGTGTCAGATCGGATCTGCCGACTGATGACTCAAGTAGTCCGAGCATTTACATGCTATCATGAGCATCATGCTATTTAGTGCATAGTCTAGCATTCCACATTTTTGAGGCTTGTGATCCACGGATGTATAAGGCCTACAAGCCATCGATGTATTTTGAACACACATATTATTTTTGAGGTTTTGATGTATGACAAAAATTATCGACACACACACACACACACACACATATATGTATATGTTGTACTTCCTTGCTTACTATGGTACAAATGTTTTTGTTTTTTTGAGTTTTTACATGTTTCACAAATGTCTATCCAGCACATAGTTAGCTAATGCATCTGTTAATGTATTAATGTGTCTAGGAACATGGTGATATGTAATGTAATCAAAATTTATTTCTAGTAGATGAATATGTAGATACATTCTCAAGATCTGAGGGTTTCTAATGGAATATTGCTCGTTAAGTTGGAGAACAACAAGCTGTGAATCAAGGTTGACAACCAATTCTTGGATGCCAAGAGTGATAACTTCTAAAAACAATTCGATAACCACTCTATACTCAGCGATGTTATCAGTTGTTCGACCTAGATGTATACCTTGAAGATCAATCAACTCACCATGGGGGTCATAAATGGCCCATGCCGCGGATGATAGATTCTGGGTACTATGGCAAGCACCATCAACGAAACCAATGTGAGGAGACACCGACATATGCAAAGTAGTCAAAAATATAATAAGAAGGAAATCTACTTGCAAAATAACACACCAAACCACACTGTACAAAAATTAATAACACACTATTGTACAAAAGTAACCATGCAAGGTGACCTAATAATAATACCTTTTGAGAGAGTCCATGCTCAGACTCAGGTAATCAATCAACACAGATGAACACTAGAGTTTTACCATTGACATGAAGAGTAAGCATCAACTTGGCCAAATAATAGAGTATAACTCCTATAAGGCTGTGCCCATATGCCCCCTGGGCAAGGGAGGGTTATGAGTCTGAAGATGAAAACCCCATTGCAAGAATGGGAAATTGGCAAAAACTTGAGGAGGGAGAAAAATCCTGAATCCATGAAGAGATAAAGGTTCCCTCAGTTGAAAGATCTTGACAATGACAGGAGAAATTGACATGTCAATAGGCAGCGAAAAAGAGAACTTCTTAGGACTTGTAGACATGACCGTTGGGATAGAACTAGGCCATGGAGAGTGAGAATACACGTCAAGGGATGAACTCGAAACAAGATGATCAGAGGATACCGAAGGTGAAGCCGAAAGAATTTGCATGTAAACAATTTTGGCGGGACTTAACAACATACCCTCGCCCCATGTATCAACAAGATCTAGTGAAGGAATGACCCAAGGATCAGACTTGACCGAAATCATGTTGATAGAGGCCACATGAGGAGGTGGGAGTAGAAAGATGCCCATCAAGGCAAGATCTTTAAAGAGTCCTGCCGCCACACTCTCATAAGGAGCACCAATGTGCTTGACATATGGAACATTTCCATCCGAGGAGGAAGAGGCAAAGAAGGACAGTTGGTTGACTGTGACTATATTCTCTTAATGGGGAAAATGAATCACGCAGAAAATGGAGGAGGCGACAACATGCATGGTATCGGTCCAGCTCCATCTGAGTAGAAGGTTGTAGTTAAGATTAGCGTCAACGATCTCTACTTCGACATGTACCATCTTTCCCTCCAACATAATGGCAAGGTTGGGAAGGACATCGAATGGTCGCGAATCACACCCATCAAAAGCTTCCAGAGTGTTAGGGGATTGGTTCAGAGTAGGAGAACCAATTTCCTTCCAAAAAGCGACAAACATAATGCAGGTAGAAGCACCTTCATCGATGATGGTCCGATGAATGGTTTTCTCATAATGATTACTTGAATGAGAAAGGCAATTAGATGAGGTAAACACGGAATGTGGTTTTCCAGGTCGAAATAGATGAGATTAGAGTCAGCTGGATCAATACCCCCAATAGTCGACAGTAATGATTTCCGGTGAGAAGGACAACTTTGAAGGACCTTGAGAGTAGACATAGCTGATGGTGTTTGAGCCAAATCTTAAACAATGTTATAATGTTGAGTGGCTTGAGTGTTGGGATTGTACGAGGACTTTCGAAGCACACCTTGAGAAGGTGGTCGAATGGTGGAATCAGGATTAGGTCACTCTATATGGAGAGGACTAGAACTGTACGAGGTAGAAGAAGAAGGGGTACCTTCTTGCTATTTCCCTGCTGATGAGGTAGGAGTTTGATAATCTTTTGACCTGGTAACCACGTTGATCGGGGTACTCATCATGAACACTTGTGAACTTGAGGAAGTAGATGATTGAGGCTGGTCTAACATTTGAGTCTGCTGGGACGGAAAGGGCTCTTTCAGGACAGCTGGGGTACCTTTGAGCAAATGACTAAATTCATACTATCTGGGACAATTCTTAGTAAAGTGATCCTCCTCACATATGAGGCATGGATACTTGGGTTTTTGTTGGGAAGCATCACCAGTAGATGACTTAGGAGGACCCTATTTTGGGGCATCAACTTTACCCTTTCCTTTGCCTTTCTTCTTACCTTTATTGGATTTGTCTATTGCGGTAGACTGGACAATGTGAACCTCCGAGGTTTTACCACGGCCAGATGCATTGAGAGAGGAATCATTGGGAGCAGTGTTGGAGACCGAATCCTGTTTGGAAGAAGATTTTACAGGGGTCTGAGTCACTAAACCAATTACTCCATAAACAGGAGGGGTAGCCGCAGACTTAGTTGTCATCAGATCAGACGATGGTATGGGTGCACATCATATAATGTGCCAGATTGTGAATAGACAAGGTCTAGATACTGAGCATGCACAATGTGTTTTTCCTCAGTGACGCATCCACCCATAGCAATGTCCTTAATAATTTTGTTGACAAATGATTTGGTGAACCACTCGGTCAACAACTGATCAAAAATTTCAAACTTAATCAGACGGCGCCTACGTCTCCATTCATGGATGTGATCGGAGATGTGAGTCGCAGTGTCTTTCTTGAGCGACGTTAACAGATGGGTGGCAATTTCATAGCGAATCTACAACTGGAAATTTGTGAGAAAGGACATGGCGAGAGTGTTAAAGTCATGATAGGTATTCGAGGTAGCTCGATATACCATTTGGCTGCAGCCCCTGTAATAGTTCGTTGGAAAAGGGGAAGACGAATGGAATCATCAATGTAGGAATTCGAGGAGCACCAGAGGTGATATGTCATCACATGGGCTTGAGGATCCTCTTTCGTTTTTCATTAAAACTTTGGAAAATCATTGGGAATCTTGGATAGAATTGGAGGCTAGTATGGCGAATGAAGAATCGGGTCATTCGTGAGTCTAGACACATCTGGAAATTCTAGCGTTGCCAAGAATGGAAATTGGGTATTGAAAGGCATTTGAGGTCGATAAGGTGGTCGAACTGGTGGGGCCCATCCCTGTTGGCAAGGATTTTGTCCCCAAAGTGGAGGATTTTGTCCTTAAGGAATTTGGTTTTGCCCCCACTGTAGGTTACCTTGCCCATAGGGAGGATTCTGACCTTGAAAACCTTGGAACTGTCCGGCCATCGTCTGTTGATAAGCAACATACAGATTAAAAGGATGTTGAGCTTGCTGGCCTTGGACATATGGATTTTGCACTTGCTGTCCCTGAGCATAAGGGTTTTGGACCTGCTGCCCTTGGACGTAAGGATTCTGCACTTGTTGTCCTTGGAAATAAGGATTTTTGACTTGCTGTCCTTGGGCAAAAAGAGGATGAACATGTTGCCCTTGGACATAAGGATTCTGTGCCTGCTGCTGCAGGACTTGACCCTGGCCTTTCCCTTGCAAGGGTTGACCCTGTTGATATGAGTATGAGGGTTGTTGCTGCCCGGGTTGACCTTGTTGCTGTAAGGGTTGACCTTGTGACTGTAAAGGCTGTCCCTATGGCTGCATAGGTTGACCTTGCGAAGGCATAGGCTGGGAGGATTTCGGTGCATATTGTATTTACGGCTGCATGGTTTCCTGCAACTGTTGCGAGGGTTGCCCCTATAGTTGTTGTAGTTTTCCTTGTTGCAGAATCATATGGCCTTGCTGTAACGAAGGTTGAACTTGCTGCTGGAGGAATTGTCCTTGCTGCTGCAAAGGTACTTGAATAGTTCCTGGAATGATATCTTGAAAGTTCCCGAACTGTATTTGGCCATACCCACCGGGTGTGGCGGACAGACCAGGCTGGACATAAGGTCTAGGCTGAGGGATGTATGACGGATTAGCCATCACTTGTGAACCATATGGAACATAAGGAGGTTGGTACTGCCCTTGAGCCATATGGGGCTGTTGGTACTAGACATGACTTGACCTAGACGGACCAACAATAGGCTGTTGGTACAGGACATGACTTAACCTAGACAGACCAACGGTGGGTTGTTTGTATTGGACATTACTTGATCCAGTAGGACCAATAGGATTTGAAATGGCACCCGAAGAGGGTTGGTTCATCCCAACCATGTGAGGTTGTGAGCCACTCACATTGGTTGTGCCAGACATCATAGAAACATTCGGACTCTGCCCCCCAGGTGGTGGGATAGCCTACCCACTTACTGGAGGGATTGAAGAACTGACATCGACATGACTCGAGATCGTCGATTGAACCGAAAGGGTTACTTGGAGCAATGAAACAAGAGGATTGGGAATGGTGGGTTGCACCAGAACTGAATTAACTGCAAAAATTATCGTCTATTGTGAGGTCACGTTCTGAATGAATGGACCTATGGTAGGCATAGTGAAAGATTCCCAAATAGGGTTGTGATACAAAGATGAGGAAGTAGGCATGCTTGAAACCAATTGAGCTAAAGTCTCGTAATTACGTGGTAACTCAGGATGAACACTAGTCGGAATCCTTCCCGTGTAAGGGAAATCTTCAGGAGGGAAAGGATATTCTTGCTCCTCGTCTGTGCGTGGAGTGGAAACTTCTGAGTGACCCAGAGAGGAGATGGGGATTTCACGTTCTGATTCCATGGGTGAAAATAGACGATGACGGACAACCGAAGATGTTCGAAGGGATAATTTCAAAGGAATACATGGATGATCGTATGGACTGTACGGATGCTGCGGTGATATCACAACAGGATCGAACAAAGGATTTAGAGGATAAAAAAACAGTCCAAGCTAACCTTCAAAAGTCAGCGGACTCTTGGGGGTTTGGATAGGGTTATTCGAAGATTCTGGGCCAATGTTAGAAAGTGACCCGGTATCTGAAGGGGGAGGACGAGATGAAAAAGGTTGAATACTCAGAACAATTCCAAGCTCAACACCTTGGTCCTCAAGCGACTGTGGTAATTCAGGAAAAGGCTCCTTAGCCAATCTTTCAGACAGAGGAGGGTAAGAGGAACTAGGCGAACTAGTTGGTTCAATCATGATGATTTTGTCTCAAATAAGCAAAAGAGAGATTGATTTCAAGGGCTTTAAAATGTATTTAAAGGTATACTCACGATGTGGTCTAAAAAAGACTAACAAGGATGTTATAAGATCGTGGGTAGCAATTTTTAAGATGCAAAAACAAATTGGTGCTCTCTCATGTTTTAAGAGTCGAGAAAGAAGCAAAGGTGACTCTATCACTTTCAGTTTGAAACGAGCTCGAAAGGACAGGAACTCAGGTGATATTTTATATTTAGGGAGTCAAAATATCAAAATGAATACTTAGGATGATCTAGGTAAAAGGGATTACCAGGTAATCATGAACTGCAGAATACCTCCTGGCGAACCAAGAAGTACAGGAAGGCAATCTCCTCGAATGCTATGTTCGGTGTATCATGTTTACAAGGCGGCAGACTTGGCTTCCTACGGATAAAGGATTTCAACCTAGTGGGGTCTTCCTTTACATAATCGATGGTACGAGGAGCACAAGTCCATACTAGCGATGTCTAGTGCTGAAGCGAACGACAACTGCTAGGTTTTAAGATGCCAGAACACATCTCTAGCCTAGACCTTCTAAAATGTGATCGTTAGATTTCAAATGCGCCTTAGGTTAATTGAGTACATTTTAGAGTTTATCTTGAAATTATGTCTCGATTTTCAGGCCTTATCAATGCGACTAAAAAACACCTATATGCAGCTAAATGAGACAAGACCCTTTCAATTCGATGAATTGTCTACACTAATGAGAGTAGAAAACACACTCAAATGCAACAAAACAAGCAATTGAAAGCAAAATGACTTTTTCACTATTTCGCCTTTTGAAAACAAAATGATGAAAAAACTCTTTCCAATTCCTAACTTTCCTATCAAATGCACTTCAAGTAGCCCTTTCACTAGTAAAGAGAATTCATTTCTTTTCCAATGCAAGTGACGATGCAACTCTAGCCTTCAATGATGCTAACTAATGTAACATATTGATTCAACAAACTAGAATTATGTATTTTTCAATGAAATGACAGAATGAATCTTTCACAAACACTTCAATGAAATATTCCCAATACAATCAATCACAAGCAAACACAAAGCACAAAAGAGAATTCCTTTCAAACTAATGAAGCAAAGACTGAACTAAAAACAATATGGGCAATTTGATCTATGCCCAAAAAGACCTCAAACACTAAACGAAACTTTTAAAACTTGTTAAATGGAAATAAAAGCAACAAAAGGACTAATCAAACGAAATGCAAGGAGCAAATTTGAATATCAACTTGACTTTTTGAGCAAGCAAACAAGTGAATGGGTGACAACTTAGATGCCCTAGGGTTATACGCCATCCAAGAACTCAAGAAACCAAGTGAATAAAATACAAATCAACCAATCATACAGACCAAGATAAAAGAGCTTTCCAACCAGGGAGAACACAATCAAAACAAGCTGAGGGGACAGAAATTAGAAGGGTAATACATACTAAATATGATCTAGGGTAAACGTTGATCTTCACCTACAAGAATCAACGTGATTTCCTAACTGACAACATGCGCCAAAAGGGGGTTGGCACGAATGTTTTTGAGAAAATTGTGCTAATCGACGCGACTGTCAGAAAAATAAATGCGCTGACCGAGGATTCAAGGAAAAAAATAAAAATTTTCAAAGGCTAAGACCAGACTTGCCACTGTAAATTTCAGGCTCAGAGCAGTAAACCAGGAAAAGTAGAGAACACTAAAGGGAAATGGTGATACTAGAAAAGTTCACACAAAACCATAAAATGACAATCAATCAAACAGAAGGATTGGCTCCCTAGCGGAGTCGCCAATTTGTGGTGTAGGTAAATTCTAAGTGCAGACACAAACAATTCCTCTAGCCCGAGAGAGCGGGTCTAGCCACAAACAAACAATCTATGGAAAATATCCTTAAGCTAGAATCAATTAAGAGGGCCTACCTCTTAGAACGCTATTCCGCTTGGTGATGATCTTGCTTCCTCACTCCAACTATCTTCTGTTTTGTTAAGTTATGGTATGTTCTATGCTTAGAGCAGTTTACTTATCTTTCTTATTATTATCCACAGATTAGCAATCACATGTACATAAAGTAAAGTGCAGTTAGAACATTAAACGACCGACAGAAAACAAGCCAAGACAAGATACACAAGATGTGGCGTCTAGCCAGGGAAAAACCCCAATGTGGGGAAACCATTTGATCAAATATTCCTTTATCTTCAATAATTCAGCATAGAGAAATAGTACATAAATCTGATTTACATCAGCAGTAGCAAACCCTAGATCAGCCAAACTAGGGCAGACAATATCTTGCAAACCGACCATCGGATCAACTTGATTCCTTCACCAAAAAATGCAGCCTTCAGAGGAGATCCAGATTCACCTACAACACAGTTCTGAGAGGTAGAATGATGGTCAATGCTAGACAAACTTTGGTTCTACAGTTGCAGCCCTAAAACTGCATCCTTCCTTCAACATGTGTGAGAGAAGAGTCTCTTTTTGCGCAGTAGGAGAAGAGCATCTTTTCTGTGAAGGGGAGAGAGAGAGAGAGATGTTATGAGATGAGTGAGTACAAATGAGGAAAATACCTCCTGCACTTATACACAATTGTTGATGATTGAATAGATGCGACTGTTGGGCTTCTGAGCCTACATGAGTTGTAGGTTGGCTTGATAATTATTCCATAATCAAAATAAATTCATATCTCCATAAATACTTATTAGAATCAGATGATCTTTAGATCAATCCTACACCTCTCGACGAGAGGAATCTAATAAAAATATTATCAGCAATGAATAAGATGACCCACATGGAGTTTGGCCCTAGTTGCCAATTTTAACATGTTTCCTTCCTTCGAATACCAGAAACAAGCAAACAACAACAACACCAAGCGTGATAACATACAATATTGTATTCAACCTACTTAATATGTCAAGGAACATTAAGCCATAAATATTTTAAATGACACTTCATGTAGGAAATCAATCAATAGTTTCATTTATAAAAATCAGATAGAGATTACAACTAGTGCCTTGATGTTGCTGGTCTCCTCTAATGTATCTGGGTTCCCACACTTCTTCTAGCACTTCGTGGATAGCCCCAAAAATATAATTTTTAAGGCCTCTTTCCCTCTAGTCTCAAACAAAACCAAAATCACACTATTCTCCCTCAAACATACTCTAGAAAGCTACAAGCTATAAATGACTCGTTGATTATTCAAACTTGCTCCAAAACTCCAAATAGCTTTTGCTTGGGAAAAAGAGAGGTTTATATAGCTTGGATGGACGGGAGATGGTTCATTTCATCATGGGATAAGCTCTTATCTCTTGAGTTTGTTCCATCTTAATAGGGGAAAGGAGCCCAAACTGACTTCCTCGACTCTATCTAGCCCAACCATCTAACAGACTTCCGTTACGAAGCTTCTAGACATGGAAGCTTCAACTCCTTATTTAAAAAACCTTCCAAAAGAGGATTGGTGTGACTGGAAAAGGGCTCAGTTGATCCGAATGATGCAAGGGCTAGTTTTAACCTCTGTAAATCGGCGCAAGGAAAAAACTGGTTAGTAGCGTCAGTCTTGTAAACTGGGATAGAGGGAAGATTCTTGGGAAATGATGTAAAAGGGAATTATTTTTCTCATGAAGAGGGAAATACTGGGAGTTTCTTCATGATGGGAAAGCATGTTGGCTACACTGTAGAGGTTCTCCAGGATCGTATAAAGGGAATACAGGGACAGTGACAAAATTCTATGTAACAACTTTACTGCAATCCACATTGGATCACTAGGCCCTAAAACGAGACTCTACCCTCAGGCTTTACCATGTATCCCTCTAAAACTAGTTAAGGGATTCCTATGCCTTTGGGAATTTTCCTGAGACTACCTCCACCTCGGATTACGAAACCATCTGGCAATTCCAAAGCTCAAAACCGAGAAAACAAACCCATCACACCATGGCTATTCAGAAAAAGGCAAGGCTAGGCTAAAAACCACTGTCATAATCTGGAAAAACCATGCCACCGATAATAAGAGAACCATATACCAACCTGCAAATCCATGCATATCAAAACCAGCTAGGAAATCACACATGAAATATGCTACCTGCAAGATATTCCTACTGAAGCTACTTGATCATGCTCCTCCTTGCTTGATCTGTGCTTTCCTTTCCTTTCCTTGTCCTTCCTTTGCTTGCTTTCCCTTCCTTGCTCCAAAACTCTAATGCTCCAAGAAAACTCTAAGTGTCCAAGAGTGTGTGAGAGAGAGAATAATGAAAGCTCCAAAAATGAATTGAAAAAAGGTTGCAAACTAATCCTCATAATCCTTTTTATCAAAGAGGCCTCTATTTTCTTCATTTCCATTATTTTCCTTCAATTTTCTCCTCACATGCAACCTGTGACCTTTCACCTTCCTTTTCTCCTATTTTACTTTATTTTCATAAATAAACGTGGCAAAAATTCCATTTTTCCTTTCCAAATCCTTAGCCATTTCCTTTGCCAATTTTCCTTAGCCATAAACACATCCAGTGATGCCCACTAGGATATCTTTTCCCAACATTCAGCTTGGAATACGTGTCCCTTAACCGTGGTCTTATTTTGCATTTATTAAATTTTAGTACATGAATTTTCAATCGGGGGTTGTTATAGACCCCTCCCCCTTGGGGAACACCATCATTGGTGTTAAACCACACCTAGACCTCAACAAAACCACTGAAAAGAGAACATATTTCCCATGGAGATTTATAACTTAGCTCATTGCAGTATTTACAATGAATGACCTGCTCAAAAGAAAAACATCATGAAAACATGACAAGATAACAACCATACCTCTTATTGGAGCTTTATAACTTAGCTCATGGAAGTATTTACATCAATATACCTATCTATGTACATGTACTAAAAAAACCAAAAAAACATATGCCAAACATATACTTAACATCACACCAAAACTTCTTTGCCTCCTCCAGAAAATAAAGAAAGATACATGGCCCACATTTGATCTGCCATCTCCCATGTAGTTTCTTTGGGCCCAAAGTTCTTCCACTGCACTTTAAATTTCTCTATGGCTCTGTTCTTGAGCATGAGATGCTTCCATTGCAATATGCACTAAGGCTTCAGTTGGAATTCTCCTTCTTTCTCCACCCGCAATACAAACCAATCAATAACATGATCAACAACCTTTATATAGCAATTAAACATGGAAAACATCATGGGATTTCACTGTTGGAGGTAGTGCAAGTCAATATTCTACTGGTCCAATCCTCTAAAGGATCTCAAAAGGCTTGCAATACCATGGTGCCAACTTGGCACATGATCCAATCCTCAAAGAGTTCTTCTTGGGCTTGATGTGAAAATACACATGTTCCCCAAACAGAAACTCCTTGAATGCCTTGTGCTGGTACACATAAATATTATGTCTATCCTGTGTTGCCTTTAGATTCTTCTTTATAACCTGCATTTCCTGTTCCATGTCTGCCAACATATCCGGTCCAATAAGTATCCTACTCATTGGATCACTCCAACTGGGGAGTATTACAACTCTGCCCATACAGTGCCTTAAAAGGAATCACCCTCAATGACCCCTGATAACCATTGTTTTATGCAAACTCAACCAATGGAAGATATTCCTCCCATATTCTCTGTCAGTCATCACATACATCCTCAACATATCCTCGAAGATCCCATTGAACCTCTCTGTCTGTCCATCTGTCTGTGGATGATAGGCTATATTGAAGGCCAACTCTATACCCAAACCTGCAAATAAATCCTTCCAAAACTTGGAAGTGAACTTCGCATCCCTGTCCAACACGATCTTCTTCAGAACACCATGTAATCTCACGATCTCCTTGATGAAAACTTGTGCCACCTCACTAGATGAATATGTAGTCTTCATTGGAATGAAGTGAGCTACCTTGCTAAACCTGTTGACCACGACCATAATAGAATAATTTTGTCTCACTATCCTCGAAAGACCTGTAATTAAATCCATGGAAATGACCTCCCATTTCCATTTCAGAATCATAATAGGTTGTAGTAGACCACCTGGATGCTTACACTATTCCTTTACCCATTAAAAATCCAAACATCTAGCCACTAACTCTGCCACTTCCTTCTTCAGATTTAGCCAATAAGAACTTCTTCATTGCCGTAAATGTATTCTGATATCCTGGGTGACATGAGTATGGATTGACGTGAAAATCCCTCAAGATAAGCTTCTTGAACTCACTGCAATCTGGAACATAGATCCTGTCCCTGAATATCACCACACCATCTGCAATGAGAGGATAATCTGCATCTTGATCACCTGTACCTGTACCTGTATTCTACTATAACCTATGCATAATCTCCATATACTTGTCATCCCACTGTCCTTCATGCAAGATCCTATCTTGTAAATTTGTCCCATAACAACTCATAGCTGATATGATTCACCTATACCTTCATGCTAAGAGCATCTACAACCAGATTCTCCTTTCCCTTAATATATCTGATCTCGAAGTCAAACTCTCTAAGGATAGCCAACCATATAGCTTTCCTAGCGTTTATATTCGGCTGGTCAAACAAGTATCTCAACCCACTATGATCACTCATCAATATAAATCTCATGCCCAGAGGATAATGCCTCCACATATTCAAGGTGTGAACAATAGTTACCAACTCAAGATCATGAGTCACGTAGTTCTGCTCGCGCTCATTCAAATTCCTAGACTCATAGAACACCACTTATCCCTCCCAAATAAGGACTCCACCAAGTCCTTTTTTACATGCATCTGTACACACTACAAACTCTTTATTTGGATCTGCAATCTTAAGGACTGGAGCATTGGTCAACAACTGCTTCATCCGCTCAAAACTAGCTGCACATTCTTCTGTCCATTAGAACTTATTACATTTCCTCTGCAAGGATGTCATAGGATATGCAATGGGTGAGAAGTTCCTTATGAACATACTATAGTAACCTACCAATCCCATGAATGATCTCACCTCATCCACATTCTTAGGAGCTGACCACTCCATGATGGCCCTTATCTTTTCTGGATCTAATACTATGCCTTCCTTGGTAATAACATGTAACAACATGTCCCAAGTAATGCACCTCCATTGGAAAGAAGCTACACTTGCTAATCTTGGCATACAACTGATGCTCTCGTAGCAATCTCATGCTGCTGCTAAATTCTCAACATGATCTTCTTCATTCTTGGATTATATCAAGATGTCACCAATGAACACAATGAAAAAACTGTCCAAATAAGGACCACAAAATAACCCTATCAGGAATCCAAATTTTAGGAGAAATCAAAACCCAAACACTGGCAAAACCGGTTCTGATCCAGACATAAGGCCTCCTTTCCAGGAAAACTATACTGAGGCATCCACTTCGAATGAGCAAACAGATGACACCCACATTAACCTAATGGGCCTGAATGATGGGCAGCAAGTTTTCTTGAGTCGAGAGGATCATAAAGATGATGACATTCAACAATCCCAAACCAGGTCAGGTGAGTCATTTGACTTTAAACAAGGATATGACACAGCTGTTTATGAAGTTCATAAACAATATAAGCTAAGAAGCAGAACTATAAATGTGACACAGCCTGACAAGACAAAGGACACTACAGAGCCTAAGAAAACTATTATCACAGAACCAAGTGACAAAACTGGTCCAATTACAGATGAGGTAACAGTTGAGGAAATAGCTGAAACTTCTCCCTCAAAACAGCAACCAGTAGATTCATCACCCTTGCAGCCCAATCCAAGTAACACTCCTCAAGAGATGAGTAAGAAGGACAAGCCGCAAGACCGAGATAAGAATCAAGAGGAAGACTTAGTGAACAAGGAAAAGACTGTCATCCACAACCCCAAAATCCAATCTGAAAAGCCCTTTGACTTAGAAGCTAAAATTGGCAAATTGAAGGTAGCTATTCCTCTTTCAGAACTAGCCAAGCATGACATTTATAGACAACAAATCAAGAAGTCCCTTCAAATTACTCGTAATAAAGATAATGTCAATGTGTTGGATGACACCCCAGAATTACTGTTCGGTCCAGAAGTTGATGGAAAAACAACAGTCACAGGTGTCTTACCTTTCTATGTCAGCCTGCATGTTCATGACAAGATACTACACAACGCAATGTTTGACTCAGGTGCCTCTCACAACTTGATGCCTAAATCAGTCATGGAAAGATTGAATCTAGATATTACAAGACCATACAAGGACTTATTCTCATTTGACTCTAGCCAAGTTAAGTGTTTAGGTCTGATAAAATATCTATGTGTGTCCCTAGTTCAATATCCCAATAAAACAATCCTCATGGATGTTGTGGTTGCTGATATCCCACCCAAATATGGGATGTTGTTATCAAGGTCATGGGGAGCTAAACTCCAAGGTTCCCTACAACTAGACATGTCATATGCAACCATCTCAGTCTTTGGTCAACCCAAGAGGTTATATAGAGAGTCACTTATGAAATACATGGTCAGCAGTGAAGAAAAACCTCAAAACTTTCCCATATATGCTGTCCATTCCGATATAGATTCATATATTCTCTTCAATGATAAGTCAGGTCTTACAAATGATGAAGAAACCAAAACACTTGAGCAAGATCAGGACATTAATGAACAGGCTGCTGCTCTATAAATCAATCTAATTCAATCAAGTGATCAGACTGTCCTAGAAGACAAACCAGGTGAAAAACCAGAGCTTCAACTCACTATCCCAGATCACAGAGAAGTTATTAAATCTTCCCTAGAAAAAGAGAACCCATGGTTTCTAGAATTTGATGGGTCAGTTAACAAATTAGGGGCAGGAGTTGGGGTTTGGATACATAACAAGCAGAACAATCATGCAGAAGGTCGAGCCTATAGGCTAAATTTCAGATGCACTAATAACATGGCAGAATATGAAGCTCTCTTGCTAGGCCTTAAGCTAGTAAAATCCTTACAAGCCATAAAAGTTTCAATTATGGGAGATTCAGACTTGATTATCCAACAGGTAAAGGGAAATTTTGTTACTAATGATAAAAGACAAAGATCTTACAGATCTGCTGCAGCTGAACTACTACAGTCCTTCACTGAATTTCAAGTTACCAAGATTCCCAGGACCCATAACCTGCATGCTCATAGCTTGGCCACATTTGCAAGCACCTGCAAGTTACCTTTTGAGCCCCACCATTGCTTTACAGCTGAGGTAAAACACAGACCTTCTGTTCCAAACAATGTCAAAGACTGGCAAGTATTTGAAGATGATGCACCGATAAATAATTTCCTGACCCTGCAACAAGAATTTGCAGGACTAAATATTGACATTGAGGGAGCAAGTCAATCACAAATACCTGAGGGAGCAAGTCAATCACAAATACTTGAAAGAGCAAGTCAATCACAAATACAGAGTAAACAAAATAACAAGCCAATATCACCTAAGACAGCTCACCAAATCCTACATCCAACAATTTTCAACAAAGACAATATACAAAAAATTCAACAAATCAGTTGTGAAGAAGTGGGTGATGCTGAGGCTGAAGTAATACAATTGAAAGACAATTTTCTTCCAACAGGCCTAACTCCACTAGAGGATATCTTTGATTCAAATGATGTCCCAAGAAAACCAAAAATGCAGCCCCTTAACTCTGCCATTGAAGAATGCAACATTGGAACCAGTGAAAAGCCCAAGATAATAAAATTATCTGCTTCCCTACCCCCTGATCAAAAGCCCAAATACATCGACCTTTTCAAGGAGTTCCAGGATGTCTTTGCATGGAGTTATGAGGACTTAAAATCCTATGACACCTCTGTTATCCAACATACCATCCCTCTCAAGCCAAATCAAAAGCCATTCAAGCAAAAATTAAGAAGAATAAACCCTATGCTTCTCCCTGCAATTGAAAAAGAGGTACAAAAAATGTTTAAAGCTGGTATCATAGCACCAATCAGGTTTTCTGATTGGATCTCAAATTTGGTGCCCACAAGAAAGAAAACTGGTGAAATAAGACTTTGTGTTGATCTTAGAAATCTAAACCAAGTGTCCCTCAAAGACAACTATCCCTTACCTAAGATGGATCACATTCTCCAAAGAGTGGTAGGGGCCTCAAGGATTTCATTACTTGATGGATTCTCAGGCTTTAATCAGATCCTAGTCCACCCTGATGATCAAGACAAAACTGCATTCACAACCCCATGGGGAACTTTCAAATATGTAAAAATGCCTTTTGGATTGAAAAATGCATGGAAACATTTCAAAGAGCAATGGATATTGCTTTTGCCAAGGAGATTCATGACTTTCTTGTCATTTATTTGGATGACCTCACACCTTTCTCAAAGTCAGACCAAGAACACGTGAAGCACTTGAGGCAGATTTTCTTAACATGTAGGAAATATGGAATTTCCTTGAATCCCAAGAAATCTCTATTTGGTTTGGAAGAAGGTAAGCTCTTAGGGCATATCATTTCTAAGGATGGCATAAGAATTGACCCAGACAGGATACAAGCTATCTTACAAATGCCCCACCCAAGAAACATCAAAGAATTGCAAGCCTTCTTGGGTAAGATCAACTTCTTGAGAAGGTTTATCCCAAACTTAGCAGAATTGATCAGATTACTAAATAACATGCTAAAGAAGGATTCAAAAGTGAAATGGACAGTTGAGGCAAATCAAGCCTTTGAAGGTATAAAATTGGCCCTTACCCAAACCCCAGTCTTAACAAATCCTCAATTTGATAGAGAATTTATCATTTTCTCTTTTGCCTCCCAGCATACCATTGATGCTGTGTTATTACAGAAAGATGACCAAGGAAATGAGAAACCCATTGCTTTCTTTAGCAGAGCTCTTAGAGATGCACCTCTGAAATATAAAATCATGGAGAAACAAGCTTATGCCTTGGTCAAAGCCATTAAAGACTTTAGGATTTACATCATTTATTCCCATGTTATAGCTTATGTGCCAAGTCCCATTGTTAAAGACATTCTCACTCAAGAAAACTTAGAGGGTAGAAGAGGAAAATGGATTGCTAACATCCTCGAATTTGATATTGAAATAAAACCTACAAAATTAATAAAAGGGCAAGGTTTGGCCAAACTAATGACAGAAGCAAACTTCCAAGCCTTAGACATAAACCAGCTGGACAATGAACCGGAGCTGGCGACTCTAAAGATCAATGTAGCCTTTGAACAATCCCCTTGGTACTCTGATATATGTTATGTGTTACAAAACCTATGTGCTCCACCAGGATTGTCCAAAACTAAGTGTAGGTTCCTAAAAATGAAAGCTTCAAGATTTTGTATCATGGAAGGCAATTTGCTTTGGAAAAACCATGAGGGCATACTCTTAAACTGCTTGATTGAGAATGAGGCTAACAACATCACCAAAGAATTTCATGCAGGTGACTGTGGTGGACACTTGTATTGGAAGTCCACTGTGGATAAGATTTTGAGGGCTGGTTATTATTGGCCCACTGTTTTCTCTGATGTCAGGAAATTCACCACCTCTTGTCACAACTGTCAAGTGTTTGAGGGAAAGAGAAAGTTACTGCCACTTCCTTTGAGGCCTATTGCAACAGAGAGACCTTTTCAACAATGGGGCTTGGATTTCATTGGGGAAATTCACCCTTCATCTTCAGGCCAACATAGATGGATTCTAACAGCTACAGACTACTTTACTAAATGGATTGAAGCTGTTCCATGCAGACAAGCAAATTATTCCACCATCATTCAGTTCCTTGAGACTAATATTCTTTCTAGATTTGGTTGTCCTGATAAAATAATAACAGACAATGCTGCTGCCTTCAGATCTAAGAAGATGGTGAATTTTTGTCATAAATTTCACATTACCTTGGGCCATTCTATTGCATATTATCCCCAAGGAAATGGCCTTGCTGAATCATCAAACAAAACCCTTGTGAACATCATAAAGAAGGTATTGGAAGAAAATAAGAAGAATTGGCATAAGAAGCTTGTGAATGCCTTATGGGCAGATAGACTAACAACCAAAAGATCAATTGGGATCAGCCCATATGAGTTAGTTTATGGATTAGAAGCCAAATTTCCTTCATCACTGGGAATCCATGTCATGAAATTACTTCAAGAGAGTCAAGCTGAGCCAAATGATATGCAAAGAAGGATAAATCAAATAATATGTTTGCAGCAAACTAGAGACCAAGTTTACATCAGAGTTCAAGTTTTACAAGAAAAGTTAAAGAAAGCCTTTGACAGAAGGACCAAGGCAGAAGATTTTAATGTTGGAGACAAAGTCCTCAAGTGGGACTCAAGAAGAGAAGATAAGGGAAAACATGGAAAATTTGATTCCCTTTGGAGAGGACCATTTGCTGTTCAAGCAGTACAAGGAAACAATACTTATTTCCTTAAAAGTCTTAATGAAACTGATTTGGATGAAGGTCCTGTGAATGGCAGGATGTTGAAGCACTATTTTGACTACTATCCATGAGTGCAGCATAATTTTCCCTTGTACATATTCAGGTGTATATATTACTTTCTGTTAAAATGTAAAAATGCAGTTTCTCAAGTTTCATTAGTTATCAGCAAAAGGCAAATGAGTTCAGAGATCTACCAAGATGGGAAGAGTACAATTTGGCATGTCAAAGCAGCATACTTCAAGTTTTAGTAAAAGCAGTCAAGGGCCCAAGGCATTCTGACCTGCTGTTCTTGGCCTTTCAAATGGAAAAGCCATCCCCATGTGGAGCCACTGTTAGCTACCTATACCAATAGGTTTCATATTTCATGATTGGCAAAGAAAGTTCCAAATATGCTCTGCTTTGGTGATACAAAGATCCCATATTTCCAAAAGGAGACCAGGTGTGTATATAGCTTCATGTTGATTAAGTTTAAATGGGTGGTCCAAAAGCCTAATCTGGATCATGCCATGTTTCAATTTTTCTGTTGTAGAATAGAGAAAGAAGTCTGTCCAAACTGTTTAATCTTGGCAGACCAATAGCTTAGGTAGAGAAGTAAGGTTCCCAACTGCTTAATCTGGGACCTTGGAAGCAATAAGGGTAGTTCTAGATAGAAAATCAAAAGGAAAAAAGCCAAAGAAAAGAAAAGGCACATAAGGGTCTGCAAGTCTAAGTGCACCCTCCATGAAGAAACAAAAAATGCTAGGCAAATAGATGGGTAGGCAGATGGGGTTGCAGAAATGTCATTTCTTACAATTGAATGTGTGCTAACCTATTCACAAAGGAATATCAATAGATTGAGAAGGTCTTCTTCTCCATCATATTGCAGCAAAACAAAGGAGCATGTCTAACTTCACATTTTCCCCTTTCACATTCATTACTAACATACCTTCATCAGTTGAGATTCATGGAAGAATTTGAGGTTTTATGGTGGTTCTTATTCCTCTAAAAAAGCCACATTTCTTGTCTAAAAATCTTTTCATTTTGATCTACTCCCTAAGCTAAGTTATCTTCACATAAACTTAGTGATTTCACTCCTCATTCACTGTTTCCATCCATATTAACCCCTAACTTCTATTATCTAAATCCCCTATGTTACCTTTTCCCTACTATTATAACACTATGGTGTATAAACCCCAAGCATTGTATAAATATCCCTCCCCTTGGCATTATAGCCATATGTTCACTATCACGGATTAAATTGACATCTGGTCAGTTTAAGAGCCCTAAGCCTTACCCCTCTTTCCCCTTCAGAAGTCATTTAACCCACTAAACCCTTCATTTGCCAAGAAACCTTGTGATAAACCCCTTTTTACCCCTAACCCGCTTCATTTGCAAAATACATACAAAAAACCCATTTTTTCCATTTACCCAAAGTCTTAGCGCTATCCGCATTTTTATAAAAAACATTGAAAAAACCATGTAAATTGCCAAATTCCTAAGGTTCCCGCCGGGCGCAAATCTCAAAAGAAATATTATTTTAATCCCGCCCCCCATCCGTATCGTCCGGCCACCTCAACGATCCGTCGACCGTCGGATCGGGCCCTTTTCATCCGACGGCCCTCGTGCATTTCGGACCGGCCCCGACGTCCGAAAGATACCGTCCGAAATTTGTCAGAGGGTGACGTCAGGCCTCTGCCACGCATCACCCCCACATCGTATCGGAGGCCCCTCTGACAATTCCGCTTCCGTATGGAAGGCGGTGCGATATGAAACCGCTAACCACTTCCGGTTTCGGTGAACCCGCCTGCCAGCGTCACCGCCAGCATCACCACCGCGTCGGCGCCCCCGTCCGCCTGTGCTCCACCTGTCTGCCACCTCACCATCCCCGTGGATCTCTCTTATACCGCCACGTCACCCGATGACGTCATGCTGACGTCATCCGACCTTGACCCCACCTGATGACGTCATCCAAAAAAAGCGCCAATGTTCCAAAAAATCCATATTTTGGCCAAAATTTCGCGTTTTTTGCACTTTTTGCAAAAACGGCTGTCGTTTTCTCTGCATGTTTTTCACGTCCAAACTCACGCCAACCTGCTGAATTCGACCTGGAGACCGCTGGCGCGCCATTTCCACCTGCATTCGTGACCATTGTTAACAGTTGCCAGGTATTTATCCCTGTAAATCCCTCCTGCGCCTCGTTTTGTCTGTGAATCGCCAAAACTAGCTTAAAACAATGAAAAAACACATAATTCACCGGCGAATCCCCTGTGCCTAGTCCCCATTTGCACTGTAAGGTCGAAATTCACCAGCTGAGCTTTATATTACCAGTGTTTTCATAAAATTTACATTCAGTTCGCGCAATCGTGGACTGGTAGCCTAAACTGCACCAATTTGCTGTGTAAAAGAGTTTAAAGCCAGGCATTTGCCTTATCCATACTTTGAGCAGTATTTCAATTGCTGTAATTAACCATTTATTCTCTGTTCATCAGTAATTCGCCTTTCTTTTAAAGAAAAACTCTTTGGTGTTGCTTTGCACAGTAACACCAGTTTATAAACAAAAGAAATCCTAAAGGTGACCATGGATCCTCCAGTAGCACCTGTAGCCTTGAATGTTGCCCCTTTAAATGCCCCTCAGAGAGAATTGGACTGGCAACCTCTAGCAGACCTGGATTATCAAATATCAGAGGAAATGCTGATGAAGACCAAGTTCCACATCCACCTGCTAAATGAATTGAAGGCTAAACATGAGAGTGGAACAGATGTATTGGGAATATGGGACTCTTCTCTCCCTATCTTTAAGCTCCCTCAGGTCAACCAGTTTCCTGATTTAATCCATCTATGTGCCGAATGCTATGACCCTACTCACAGGGCTGTGCTTGACCCTTCAGGCTCAGTTGTTTTCTTTATCACCCCTGAAGCTATCAAAGAGATGCTGAACTTCAAGACTGAGAAGAAATTAGTTCCTTTATCACTAATAGATTTGATAAATCAAGGAGCTAGATTGACAGATGCTCAGGTCACCAAACTCAATCAGCTGTACATTGGCTCTGACTCTGTGAAGTATCCTCCTATTAACCAAGTATACCTCAACCAATTGGGCAGAGATCTTGCAGACATGATTAGTCCCATCTTGGGCTATAATTCAATTGAATTTGTTGATGAAACTGTGCTGGTGATCATGCTCATGTTTGCTCCTGGCAAGTCTCCAATCTGCTATGACTATGCCACCTACATCTCTGATAAGATACATGAGTAGTTGATGAACTTGGCAAGAGAAAAGGTGTTTAGATACACCTCTTACATCTACCACCTAATCCTATATTATCAACATGAAAAGTTTTCTTTTGCTGTGAAAAGAGTGGATGCCCAAGGCAATCCAAGGTCAATGGTCTATTGGTCCTCTGTCTTCCACTGCAGACCTGACTCTCCATATACCTACTGTGAGTTCATAGATCTCTTCATCCACCCAGCCATGTCTCTGATGATGAGCTCACCTCCTCCAAGACTAACTGATGAGATGCAAAGAGTACTTCAGTTGTCTAAATATTACAGCATTGGGGACTGGTACTTCTACCAGAACCACACAGTTATAAGGATATATGGGTGTGAGTTGCCCCCATACAGATTGCCCAAATATGTGCCCATGAGATTGTTTGCCCTGGAATACTTCAGGCAATTTGGGAATGCTGATGTGCTACACTTTTCATGCAGAGGCAAGAAAGCACAGCTCAAGGTCAGGAACCAATTAGGCCACTTTATCTACAACAAAAGGGAGGAAGGAGGCGGATAGAATGTTAGAATCCCTTGGCTTGCAAACCAGTTTCCTTTGGAAACCATATGACCCCAATCACTTCATAAGCCTAAGAAGGGTCAAATATAGGCTGGCCAGTTATGACCACGTAAGACTTCCTCATATAGAAAAGTATGCAAATCAAACAAAGTGGAGGAGAGGAACCTTAGAAGAGCCTATCACACAAGAAGAGTTAAATCAAAGAGCACTAAGAAATCTGAAAAAGGTGGCTGACCTAGAGCTTTGTTCACAGGTGTTTACTCTTCCAAGCACTCAAGTGGGAACAACTGCGTCTTCCTCCACAGCAAATCAGCAAGCAGCCAAAGCAACTGAGCCAACCTCTACCAAAGGCAAGGAAAAGGAAATGGAACCAGAACAGCCACCTCATGAGGAGGTACAACAGCAAAAACAACAGGTACAACAACCACAAGAGGGGCAGCAAGAGAAAGAGTAGCCACTGCAGCAAGAAAAGGCAGCTGAGACCCCAATTTTAACTGAGCAACAACCACCACAAATTGTGCCTCCTAGGCAGGAAACAACGACTGAAGCCTCAATCCTCCAAACCCCACAAAAGGAGGATGTAAGTAGAAAGAGGGATAGAGAGACTCCCCTCAAAACAACAACAACTCGAGGGGAGAAAAGGCACAGAATGAATCCCCTTTCAAAAGAGGAAATGCCTATGGGGCAATCTTTGGGCATGGGCCCACCAAGCATGGAGGCCTCAGCAAGTTCCTTCCAGCAGGAACAAGAGAGGATAGTGGGAGGAGAAGTCAGCTCCTCAAGCCAGCAGAGAGAAGGTGAACTGAGCATCAAACAACAGTTCATTGACATAAAGAGGAGGAATGAGCCAATAAAAATACAGCTATATAATCATTTGCTGAAAATGGCTCCCACTAACCAGCAAAGACTGATGTCTGCATATGATGTTAATGAAGGCAAAATGATCATGAGTCACTTCATGCCAACTGCATTGCAACCACAGTCCCCTTCAGACTACTTAAGGACCAATATTGAGGTCCTTGCCAAGGACATCCACCCAATGGACAAAATCGAATTGCATAAGCAAACGGGTGAGATGGTGTATGCCTCCTTGGCAGATAAGACATTGGATAACTACAGGCTAGAAAATAGCCTAAATAATACAGCTGCCCAACTTGAGTTGGAGAGAGCATCCTCTCAAGCAAAGGACAACAGGATCAGGGCCTTAGAAGATATAATCATAGAGATTGGGCATGACCCCAAGGACATCAAGGGCATACAAGAAATATTGAAATTAAGGGATGCAGACATGGCAGCTTTGAGGAAAAAGATCAAAATCCCAGCAACTATTCACCCTCAAACGGAAGAAGTTGCCCAGCTGAGACATGATCAAGATGCGACAGCTTTGCTGGTGTCTTTATACAAACAGCTGATCCAGACTCAAGAAAAGTTGGGAGAATCAGAGGCTGCACAGGCAGCATTGCAAGCAACATTACAGCAAAAGGAAGGAGGTCAAACATCTCAGCCTCCTCCAGAAATAATTAACCTTGAGGAAGCTCCTCCAACTACTGCTCCCCTCACTCAACAAACAGAACAGGCAGCACCTTCTACCTCAGTACCACCACCAACAACAGAGCAGGCCCCAAGCCTGGACATGCAAAAGCTGAGAAATGAGATTCAGGCCCTGGAAGCCCAAATGACAGAATTAAATGAGGCCAGGGAGAATTTAGCCAAGGTAAATGAAAGATATGATAAATCCAAGCAGACTGTGGCAGAAAAGGGCAGGGAAATAAAAGCCCTCAAAGACAGGATAAAGGAGCTGGAGAAGGAGCTCAAACTGGATAAAGTAGTGGTTGAGCTCAAGACAGTGCTATGGGCCAATATTGGCCAATCCATCACTGATCAATGGGAGTATATTGAAACAATTCATGAACAGTTGGAGCTCATTGCAAAAGCACAGAGGGAAATTCAGAGATCAAGGGCCTCTCTAGGCAATATGCCTGAAGTTGCCAACAGGATGATCAATGTGCTTAATAATAGAAAAAGTGCTCAGTTAGAAACTATGGAAATCTCCAACAGGACTGAGACTATTTTGTTAATAAAGAGGGTCCTAACACTAAGAAGCCTGGTGCAGACACTAGAAAGAAGGACCCAGGACATGCAGACAGAGGTCAATAGATTCATGGACAAATATGTGGCATTGCAAAACAGAGGTCTCCCTGGCTTACTGAACAGCGCAGGAAGGCTACTTACACATGAGCAGTATGCCAAGAGGGTCAACACATTCGCCACAAATCAGATCACTGAAAGGCCCAGCACCTCAGAGGAAACAGGGCCAGCTACAGGACAAAGTCTCTACAACAGGATAGAAAACTTATATTTTATCATGGATGATATCAAACATCTGTTTGAAGTGCCTCCAAACTTCTACAAATATACAGAGGCAGATGAGACTTTGGATGCAATTCTGAGACATCAATTGCCCACACAGGAATGGTGGACTAAGGCAATACAGATGATATTATAAACCAGAGCCTGTAAATCAAATTTCCATTTAAATTCATAGGTGATCATGCACAGGAAAATTTGATAACACCAACAGGCATGAAAAGGAAAAGGCTGGGCCAACTCAGCAGAACTAATCGGCCAATAAAGCAAGATTGACAGCTACAGCTGACAGGGCCAAAAAACTACAGCACGACAACCATAAAGGCACATTTTTCCAGAATTAAAGCAGAACGTTCAGACCGACTCAGTGGCCTCCAAAGGTCAAAATATCTTCTGACATACATAAAGAGCACTTATTTTGTATTCAATGATGTAATAACTTTCTTATCTACTATCTTGAAAAGTGGGTGAACGTATTCATTTCTAGAATGACTCAAGGCTCCAGATATTTTGTATGACCAATTGTATATATTCCCCCCTCGCATAATCTTGCAGGGGTTGTTGTTGATCTCTCTTCAAGAGTTTCTTATGCTGTAAATTTTCCAGACTATTAATACAAAAGCTGATGGAATTTCCAAAGCTCTGCGTTATCTGAGTCATTGTGGTGTTTTGCTGAATGTTACAGGATTCCTGCGTGTTTCATGAATCAATAAGTTTTCTTCAAACTCTTAGTTATGTGTTTTGTCATCTTCTCATAGCTCATTCATGTTCTGTGTTTTACAGTTAATGGAAAAGAAAAAGAATAGTTATAGGATTTAATCACAGATTACCCTAGACTCAATCGATTCTATTATAAATGTTTTCTTCAGTTACAGTTATAAAGGTGTAACTCTTAATTGCTGCACTTTCAGACTATATACTTTCACTGTGATTGTTGTTTCAGGAATTCAAGTTTGCTCCTGTGCAACATATCTCTTTCTCACACCCAGCTTAGTGGAAAATTCTTAATTGCCTTTCACTGGTTGAACACACCTCATAATCACAATTTCAGATTTGTTCCATGAGATATTTAAATAGGCCCTGTAATTTCAGTAACTCAACTCAATATTTCAGACAACCCGTAGCCATAGACTCCATTGCCCAATGGACTAATACTGCCTGAAAACTTACACCTTAGATGCAGAAGACATCCCTCAACCAAACATAAAACAAAACCCTGAACATTATAGCTAGCCTAAAATACTATCGAAACAGAGACAAATCATAAAGAGAGAGCCCTCTCTGATTACAGTTTGGCTAGAAACTGTAATCCAAAGATTGGTTAGTGGTTACCCCAGCCGTATTCCCTTGGGAGTCAAAGGGAACAACCTGGGTGTTAACACCACCCATAAACCCCTGTATCTTTCAGAATCCATGGATTGCACGATGACAAGACTTAAAAATAAAAACCTGAATCCAGGACTAGGCCTGACCATCCCAACCAAGACTGACATTCTGTCAAACACTTGGCATCAATGCAATCTACAGGAAATGAATACAAGAAAAATCATAAATGACTAATAACTCATATGAGACTTGACAAGAAGGATCACCGCCCTCTTCCTTTAACCGTTTTGACATCAATTGGGTCTTGCATCCATTATCCTTTCAATTGCAAGTTAATACATGAAATAAGCATGAAAATAACCAGTCATATAACCATGCTTACAACCAACATTAAACCATGTAAATAACAATGTGATAAAAACTAGTAAGTCCATATAATAATAGGTACAAAAGAAAGAGAACTTATATTTTATTAAACATAGGCAAATCCAACTAGGTTCGGGACTTCCACGTACCACCCGACTGCAGACATGGCTGAACCAAATATTTCTTTCATCTAGTCACCCCCGTGCCATATTCGAAGCATGAATGTGGAATAGCATGGATAAACCAATCCAAAAAAATAACCAAGGGAATCCATAGGTTAAACCACCTCCACCTCCACCCTCACCAAACCACGATCTCACCAAAACCAACACCGAGATCACAAAATGAAACCGAGCTAGGAATGCTTCTAGACTCCATCACTATCCATGAGGAATTTTTTGTCTCCTTGTCTCTTAGGATTTACCACAATCCACACTGGATCACTAGGCCCTAAACTGAGACACCAGTCTCTCAGGATTTACCACAATCCACGTCGGATCACTAGGCCATAAACCGAGACTCCACCCTCGGGCTTTACCGTGTATCCTGCCAAAAAGGGTCAAGGAATTCCTAGGCCTTTGGTAATTTTCCTGAGACCACCTCCGCTTCGTATTTTGAAACCATCCGGTAATTCCAAATGTCAAAAATAGGAGAACAATCCCATCACACCATGGATATCTAGAAAAAAAGGCAAGGCTAGGCTGAAAACCACTGTCATAATCCAACAAAACCATGCCACAGATAGCAAGAGAATCAAATACCAACATGCAAAGCCATGCATGTCAAAACCAACTAGGAAATCACACATGCAATATGTTACCTGCAAGTATTCTTGCTGAAGCTAATTTATCCTACTCCTCCTTGTTTGATCTTTGCTTTCCTTTCGTTTCCTTGTCCTTCCTTTGGTTTCTTTTCATTTCCTTGCTCCAAAGCTAGAATGCTCCAAGAAAACTCTAAGTGTCCAAGGGTGCGAGAGAGAGAGAATAATAAGAGAGATCCAAAGCTGAACTGACAAAAGGTTACAAACTGATCCTTAGAAGCATTTTTATCAACGAGGGCTCTATTTTCTTCATTTTTCATTATTTTCCTTCAATTTCTTCCTCACATGCAACCTATGACCTTTCACCTTCCTTTTCTCCTATTTTACTTTATTTTCATAAATAAATGTAACAAAAATGCCATTTTTCCTTTCCAAAGCCTTAGCCATTTCCTTTTCCATTTCCCTTAGCCATAACCACATGCAGTGATTCCCACTAGGATATCCTTTCCCAACATTCAGCTTGGAATACGCGTCCCTTAACTATGGTCTTATTTTGCCTTTATTAACTTTTATTACATGAGATTTTAACCATGGATGGAGGTAGTGTTGGAAGACAACAAGCTTAAGGAATTCATAGACAAAGATATTCCTAATACAACTGATGCTCAAGATTTGGCAGAGTGGAGAAAGTGTGTGGTAAAGACAAGAAGGATTATCCTAGAAGGAGTTCGAGATGATATTGTCTCGAACCTCCATGGTAAGGAAAATCCATTTGCAATGTAGAAGGCCTTGAGAGACTTGTTTCAAAACAATAGTGACCGCATGAAGATGGAACTGAAGGACAAGTTCAAAAGGATCAAGACGGGTAAGGGTGACTCAATACCGAATTACTTGACCAAGTTCACCTAATGTGACATGAGCTCAAAAGTATTTATGTTATAGTTGCTGAAGATGATCTGGTGAGCCTAGCACTTTTATGCCTTCCCAAGAGCTGACATAATTACCAAGACTCAATTAATGGGAGGGATAATCTACCAAAGTGGGAGTGATTGGGGTCTGACTTGGTATAAGAAGAGATTCGGTGGAACACCATAGATGGTTCCTCATCCAAGAATGATGAGGAGAACTATTCCTTAGTTGGAAATGTGAAGAAAGGGAAGGGGAAGTCATCCCATTCCAAATTAGATTCCATTCACGGTGACAAGAAGAAGGAATTGTCGAAGATTAAATGTTTTCATTGTCATGAGATGGGACACTATACTACAAAGTGTTCACACAAGAAGGCCGATAGAAAGCCCACAACAGGAGCATCAGGTGAAGCTCTTGCTTCACAATTCGAACTAGATTTCACCCTCATCACTTGCATGGTGACATCCGTGATGGATAGTGTGTGGTACCTGGATAGTGGAGCCTCATTCCATATGACTGACAACAAAGAGTTATTTAGTGACTTGGAGGAGAAGGACCTCTAGATGCACATCAAGATGGGAGATGATGGGAGGCATAGCGTGACCAAAATCAAGACTGTTACCTTTCATAGGGGGTCTGGTTCTTGTTGGCATTATGATGCATGTGTTGTACTTGATGGCAACCAAATCAAAGAAGAACGTCTCACTTTATAACTAGATGAATCTTCAAAAGAGATATCAGATGTGATTGAATGCATGAGATGCAGGACAAGCTCAAAGGAATCCGATGATAGTTCTAAGTGTGACAAGTTAGCTTTGCCATCAAGTCAAAAGGGGGAGATTGTTGGCATTATGAGACAAGTGTTGTCCTTGAAGGCAAATCACACAGATGACAGATCATAGTCCAGCAGGTCAGCAACAAGGATTTGATGATCAGTTTACAAGAATGAAGAGAAAATATATATACGAAGGTTCATCGTGACCAAGCCACGTATACACACGTGTTAGACGTTACAAAGGCGCGTATGCGTATACACTCACTTTCATGCAAGTAAAAGCGCGTATACTATGGAGAACTTACTTTTGGTCCGTGGTAGTTAGTCCTTGGTATTTGAACCTATGGTTTTGGACCATAGTATCTCGTTAGATGAGTTGACCCCAAGTATTGGGTCCTTGGTATTGTTTATTATGGTTTTGGACCATGGTATTGAGCAAGGACTAAGACTATAAAAGGAGAAGAAGATCATTAGGCAAGGGCATCCGAAAAGTCTTGAATATCTGAGGAAGGATGAGATCCAGTATGCAGGTTATGGGTTGATGATGCATTGCTTGATCTGAGCTAAGGAGGGAACTCACTGGTTGATGGAGAACAAGATCTAAGGAGAGATCGGGATCAAATGGTTTGAAATGAACTATATTTATATGGTTGATTATGCTTATTCTAGATCTGCATACTGATGCACGTAATGTTCTATAAATGTTATGAGTATGACTGAAGTTTGGTACAACTACAAAGTTATAAGAAAATATTTTTAGATCTGTACGCGGGTTGGACTTGGAAAAAGCGCGTATGTACGCGGGTTTGAGTCATCGTAGTAGCGTATACATTTTGAAGTTTGAAGTTGCAGTTGGGTATCATTGTTATTGCAGAATTCTGTTGTCTGCTCTGTGTTCTGGTGACTGTGTTTCAGTGTTTCAGAGATTCAGAGATTGATGATGCTAGTATTGATTGTTTTGTGCTTCAATGATATTTATGGGTCCAGTATGAAAATTTGATGAAACGTGGCCTTCAGATTATAGTGTTGAGCTTCAGGAGTATCCAGTCTGAAAATGTATGAAACGTGGTACTCGGAGGAGAGAAGATTGTAGGCCAGCGCCTACGTACTAGTATCTTAGCTAGTACAAGAGCAAAGGGGGTTGGAGCTCCCTTCCAGGAGAGTCTGGAGAATGAGAGAAGGTTGTAGCCTTCTGCAGGTTGTAGCCTGCGTGCTGGTAAAGGACTGCACCAGTACATTGTAAAAGAAGTTTCTTAATAAAGGAAAATAGAAACGAATTGCAGCAGGTGGTTTTCACCCACATTGGGTTTCCAACTTATATCATGGTGTTCATGTGTGTTGACCTATCTGTTTTACTGCTACTATTGACTGTTAATATGTCTAATAATGTTCTGATGCATCCATTGAAGATCACATAACTGAATCATGAGTTTAATAGTTATAAGCTAGTTGCAATAGACACAATCGCGTATATACGCGGGTATACTTAACTGAAGTAGCGTATATGATTATGAAGTATGAAAATGAAAAGTTTTATTGATTAGATAATACCAATTCACCCCCCACTCTCAATATTATTTCCAACAATTGGTATCATAGCAGGTCCTTTGGTAGAAGCTTGATCGCTTAAAGGAGATCCGTCGACCATAGTATCTCGTCAGATGAGTTGACCCCAAGTATTGGGTCCTTGGTATTGTTTATTATGGTTTCGGACCATGGTATTGAGCAAGGCCTAAGAATATAAAAGGAGAAGAAGAGCATTAGGCAAGGGCATCCTAAAAGTCTTGAATATCTGAGGAAGGATGAGATCCAATATGCAGGTTATGGGTTGATGATGCATTACTTGATCTGAGCTAAGGAGGGAACTCACCGGTTGATGGAGAACAAGATCTAAGGAGAGATCGGGATCAAATGGTTTGAAATGAACTATCTTTATATGGTTGATTATGCTTATTCTAGATCTGCATACTGACGCACGTAATGTTCTATAAATGTTATGAGTATGACTGAAGTCTGGTACAGCTGCAAAGTTATAAGAAAATATTTTTAGATCTGTACGCGGGTTGGACTTGGAAAAAGCGCGTATGTACGTGGGTTTGAGTCATCATAGTAGCGTATACATTTTGAAGTTTGAAGTTGCAGTTGGGTCTCATTGTTATTGCAGAATTCTGTTGTCTACTCTGTGTTCTGGTGAATGTGTTTTAGAGAATCAGAGATTGATGATGCTAGTATTGATTGTTTTGTGCTTCAATGATATTTATGGGTACAATATGAAAATTTGATGAAACATGGCCTTCAGATTATAGTGTTGAGCTTCAGGAGTATCCAGTCTGAAAATGTATAAAACGTGGTACCCGGAGGAGAGAAGATTGTAGGCCGGCGCCTACGTACTAGTATCTTAGCTAGTACAAGAGCAAAGGGGGTTGGACCTCCCTTCCAGGAGAGTCTGGAGAACGAGAGAAGGTTGTAGCCTTCTGCAGGTTGTAGCCTGCGTGCTGGTAAAGGACTGCACCAGTACATTGTAAAAGAAGTTTCTTAATAAAGGAAGATAGAAACGAATTGTAGCAGGTGGTTTTCACCCACATTGGGTTTCCACCTTATATCATGGTGTTCATGTGTGTTGCTTATGTGTGTTGACCTATCTGTTTTACTGCTATTGTTGACTGTTAATATGGCTAATAATGTTCTGATGCATCCATTGAAGATCACATAACTGAATCATGAGTTTAATGGTTATACGCTAGTTGCAATAGACATAGTCGCGTATATACGCAGGTATACTTAACTGAAGTAGCGTATATGAATATGAGTATGAAATTGAAAAACTTCAATTGATTAATACTGATTCACCCCCCCTCTCAGTATTATTTCCAACAGTTCTCCTCTCACATTAAAAGATGTCATGTATGTTTTGGGTTTGAAGAAGAATTTGGTGACAGTTTCCATGTTGGAAGACTGTGGCTACGATGTGATATTTAGTAAGGGAAAGGCTTTCCTTCATCACATAGCCTTAGTATAGGTGAAGCGGATCAGGGTTCGGATGAAGAACCTCCACAAATTGGATGTAGAAGACTGTGTTGCTTTCAACACAAAAGCAGAGAAGGTGCAGATCTGAGACATCGATGAGTTGTGGCATAGAAGATTGGGTCACTTGCACCACAGAGCTTTGAATATCATGCAACAAATTTATACAGGACTTCCCAAGGGTACACTAGAGTAGAGAGACACATGCAAAGGGTGTACATTGGGGAAGTGCACCAAAGCTTTTGTTATCCATGATAACCACTAAAAATAATTTCTAGTTTTATTAATCAAGGTTTTCCATCACTGATCCTACACTATCTGTTGTTTTTCTAAAAGAGGTTGCTGTGCTTTATATTTGAATATTTAAGGAGGAGGAACTGGTGCAGTTTTATTTGTTTTGGAGAAATGATCTAAAACCCATTTCTCCCACTCATCCTATTTCATCCTTCATCTTTCTAACTCTAACCGCATTCACCCATTCCAACTCTAACCACATACCCATTTCCAACTCTAGCTGTGTTTTCCTCATTTTCCTTTGTAATACTTCAAAACACCATAAATATGTTGCAATCCTTTTATAAGGCTGAAACCCACAAATCATATGGCTATTGTCCCTCCTCTTTTCCCTTTGCAATACATATCTATCCGTTGCCCTTCTTGATTGCAATTACGATATCACATACCACAAATTCTCCGCTCGCTGATATTGTATGTTCCTCCCCACCAATTGCGATAAAACCCTCCGCCGATATCGCATATCACAAAATACTCCACCAATATTGCATATCACAACATCTTTCGCTGATTGCAATATCGCAAGTCTTTCCTTAGCCTTGCCAATTGCGATATCTGTTTCCGCTGCTGATTGCGATATCCCTCCTCCTCACCAATTGCGATATCTGTTTCAATTCTGATTGCGACTACCCTTCCTCTGCTGATTGCAATATCCCAATCGGGCATCGCAAAATCATAAGTTCCTCCTCCTCGAATTCCTTTCCAACTTGCAATTGCGATGTGCGAGAACCCTTCTGGATGCGATATTTTATGTGATGCGTTCTATAAAACTTCAAGTTCGGAAAATTGGGGAATTACCATGAATCAATGTTAAAAATACCTTCTCATGCGTTGCAATTGAGATGTAAAAATGCCTGGATCAACAACCTAGGTTAAATCAGCTCGGATCAACGGCCCAGATCATGAATATTAAAATATCTATTCCGCTTCCACTCCGTGAGACAGTGAGGGTGTTTTTTGGCGTTTCTTCAGCAACATGGTCATTAAATAGAATGTGAGAAAAGAGGGAAGCAAGACACAGAAGGAAACAAAACACAGAGGATAGCGAGGCACTCTCAACATGTTTTACCAGAAACAACATAGCAAGATTTTGAAGAGCCAGATGTTTGAGTTTCCACAAATACAGTGCCATGCTACAACAATTTGATTTTCCTAAATAATTGGGACTATTATATAGGTTCTATTCATACGACTGCCATTTGTATTCGAACTCTATTGTAACAGAAATTCCTATGAAGGATCAAATTTTTATTAATCAGATAGGATTATAACTCATAGATATCGATGGAATCTAGCCCAGGTGGCAGGTTTTGTAAAAGAGATCGTTCTCTATAAATATGTAGATTATTGACTATACATAAGGGGGGATCGATGTAGTGAGAAACCACTATTGTATTGCTTTCAATTAATAGAAAATACAGTTGCAACATACTCTGTTTTAACTTGATATTCATTTTGGTTTTAGTCCTATCCTATCATGCTCCTTTTTTTTTAGTTTTCATAGTTTATTTGATTACTTGGAATTCAATGTTGCATTGCTCCAACTTCCTTCAAATTGCTGTGATTACTATGAATGTCCATTTCCACATTAGTAAACCAAGGATGCGCTAGCTTCCATAAAACAATGTTGTTTGTTGTTGTTTTTATTTATTTGGCTCCATTCCCAAGGTGGTTGTCCTCACACTCTTTCACATGAAAAATCACATAGGAAACCAGAGTTAGCCATCTGTATTTAGAAAATATATATTGAGAGAACCCTCTTAGATTGGAAGGGCTAACTTCCAATCAAAAGATGGTTTGAAATAGTTATGCTGGGTTGAAGAGTTGACACAGCCCAACCCCCACCAGCCTGATTGATAACTTTTTGGTGCATCTGCCGAGAGAAGAAAAGCTCCTTTTCTAGGATTCTTTTTGAGTCTCTTCATTTTGATTACTAAGGGTAATAGGAAATCAAAAGTTACAAAGGTTGTGATATTACCTTGGCGACTCCACTCTTAAAAGATACTGAAGATCAAAGTTTCATGGTGACTCCACTGCTTGCAGATCAGTAGCTTGAATAATTTTCAAGATGAGTTCTACCGCAAGTCTATTCCAGTCATCAGTGAAGGTGAAGTTTCTTCCATTTACAAGCTCAAGTGATGGATTTAGTTTTATTTCTGAGTTGCCAATATATGATCCACTACTGATTTTGTTCAAGCACAGTCAAGGAGCATAGGTGTTGGATCAGCTCTTTGTCTGGTTATACTGGAGATTTTATATTGCTTGAATTAAGCAGGTGGATTTTTAGATATTAGAGTAGGTACATAAATAAACTTGTTGGGCAAGTATTTCCTTCAGCTTTAGATTACATTTTGCAGTTTTCTTTTCAGTTTGGTGAAGTGGGTTTGAATGTAGTCTTCAGATGGGATCAACCCAATGGTCAGGAAACTGGTCTGCTAGTTCTTTGCTACACCACAGGGGCGCAACATCCCCATTGGAGCCAATGTTATCCATGATAACCACTAAAAATAATTTTTAGTTTTATTAGTCAAGGTTTTCCACCACTGATCCTACATCTATTTGTTGTTTTTCTGAAAGAGGTTGTTGTGCTTTATATTTGAAGATTTAAGGAGGAGGAACAGGTCCAATTTTTTTTTTTTGGAGAAATTCTCTAAAACCCATTTCTCTCACTCATCCCATTTCATCCTTTGTCTTTCTAACTCTAACCGCATTCACCCATTCCAAATCTAACCACATACCCATTTCCAACTCTAGCCATGTTTTCCTCATTTTCCTTTGTAATACTTCAAAACACCATAAATATGTCGCAATCCTTTTATAAGGCTGAAAATATCAGAGGGGTTTATCACAATCGGCGGGGAGGAACGTATGATATCAGCTAGCGAAGAATTTGTGGTATGCAATATCGCAATCACAATTGGGAAGGGGGATGGGTGGAGATTTATTACAAAGGAAAAAGGGGAGGGCTGATAGCGATTGGGATGTAAAAGGACTTGGATCAACGGCCCAGGTTAAGTTAGCTCGGATAAACAACCAAGATCATGAATATTAAAATATCTAGTTCGCTTTCGCTCCATGAGACAACGAGGGTGTTTTTTGACGTTTCTTTAGCAACATGGTCATTAAACGGAATAAGAGAAAAGAGGACAGTAAGATATAGAGGGTAGAGAAAAACATAGGACAATGAGGCACTCTCAACATGTTTTACCAGAAACAACACAACAAGATTTCGAAGAGCCAAATGTTTGAGTTTCCACAAATACAATGCCACGCTACAACAATTTGATTTTCCCAAATATTGTAACTATTGGATAGGTTCTGTTCATATGAATCCCATTTGTATTCGAACTTTGTTGTAACATAAATTCCTATGAAGGCTCAAATTTTATTAATCAGATAGGATTAGATCTCATAGATATCGATGGAATCTAACCCAGGTGGCAGATTTTGTAAAAGAGATCTTTCTCTATAAATATGTAGATTCTCAACTCTTCATAAGGGGGGATCGATGTAGTGAGAAACCACTATTGTATTGTTTTCAATTAATAGAAAATATAGTTGCAACATACTCTATTTTAGCCTGAGATTCATTCCGGTTTCAGTCCTATCCTATCATGCTCCTTTGTTTTTAGTTTTCAGAGTTTATTTGATTACTTGGAATTCAATGTTGCATTGCTCCAACTTCTTTCAATTTGCCGTGATTACTATGAATTTCCATTTCCACATTAGTAAACCAAATTTGCCTCAACTTCCATAAAACAATGTTGTTTGTTGTTGTTTTTATTTAATTGACTCCATGCCTAATGGTGGCTGTCCTCACACTCTTTAACCTGAAAATTCACATAGGAAACCAAAGTTAGCCATCTGTATTTTTTTAAAAAATATTGAGAGAGCCCTCTCAGATTGGAAGGGCTAACTTTTAATCAAAAGCTAGTTTGAAATAGTTACACTGGGTTGAAGGGTTGACACAACCCAACCCCCACTAGCCCAGTTGATAACAACTTCATTTCATGATAAAGACAGTCGAGCGCAAGCGATCCTTGATAGAGTTCACTCAGATGTGTGTGGACCATTCTTGAAAACATCCATGGCCAAACACAGGTATTATGTAATATTTGTTGATGATTTTTCTCGTAACTGATGGATTTTATTCATGTAGAATAAAGATTAGATGTTCACTAAGTTTTGTGAATTTAAAGCACTTGTCGAGAAAGATAATGGAAGGAAAGTTAAAGCTCTCAGAAGCGACAACAATGGAGAATATGTGTCGAATGAATTCAAGAAATTCTATGCATCCGAAGGCATTCGATGAGAGTTAATAACACCTCATAACCCACAAAAGAATGGGGTGGATGAAAGGAAGAACATAAGTATTGTGGGAGCTGCACGAGTCATGTTACATGATCAGGGCCTACTTTTGCACTTGTGGGCTAAGGCATGCAACACAACTATTTATTTGTAGAACATAATCCCTCATCGAATTCTAGGGATGAGTACACCAGAAGAAGCTTTTTCAGGTAAGAAACCAGATGTGGCACACTTTAGGATCTTTGGTTATTATTCTACTATCACGTTACCGAGTATTCATGGAAAAATCTAGAGCCAACAACTAAGTTGGGCATATTTTTGGGGTACATTGATACAACTCACAACTATCAGGTGCACCATACATCCAACAGGATGATAGTGGTTCATAGAGATGTGAAGTTCGATGAAGAGAAGGCCATGAGATGTTCCCTTGAGAGGGAGCTTCATTTACATGTAGATGAGGAGCTTTTAGCTCTAATATAGGAACCTCAGGATGATGTGGAGCAACCGCATGCAGAGGAGTAGAGCGTGGAAGCACCCACTGATGAAAATACTTCCAGAGTTGGAAGGAAGCACACCAAAGAGGTTGTCATATTGATGCATGATGCTAGAGATATTGTGGGAGCACCCACATCACAACACAAACAGAGGAGGTCACACGATTGATACATTGGCTACATGATGTTGGGTGTGGAGCTTGATTATCTTATGTATTCAAAGGTTTCAGCTGGATGTATACCACAGGAAGACTATACACCCCTCCACACTGGGGGGTGCGGGGGGGACTTGTCCCCCCTGCGGGGGTGCGGGGGGGACTTGTCCCCCTGCGGGGGTCCGGGGGGGCTAATCCCCCCGGAGATAAAAAATAGATGTAAAATTGCCTTGTAAAATTCTAGTAATTTCTAGTCAATCTGGGCCGTTCATTAGGCGGATGATCTGACGGTATAAGTTATGTTTAATTTAGGGTTTTTTCCCCTAGAAGGCAACCCCTCGCTATATATTAGGGAATTGTATTGTGTCTATGCATATCTCTATTCTGAGTGAGGAAGAGAGAGGAGATTGGGAGCAAAGAGGGTGTTACAGCAGATCTACTGTAGGTTGTATCTCTTTAGTTTGCTGGATAATATAATAAAAGGAAGGACTGGTTGTTTCTCCGTGAACGTAGCCCAAATTGGGTGAACCACGTATATCTGTGTCTCTCTTGTTTTATGTGTTTTATGTGTTTATATTTCTACAATATTTTATGTGTTCCATTACTCTGTAGTATATAATTTTCTAACAACTGGTATCAGAGCCGAAGGTCTATTTGGCTGATAAACTCACAGGAGAGAAGGGTTCCTAGTTCGAGTGGGAGCAATGGCAGAAGATGGTAGGTTTAGGGTTGAAAAATTCAACGACCAAAACTACCAGCTGTGGAAGATGCAGATGGAAGATTATCTATATTAGAGAGATCTGTACCTACCATTGAGGGGAAAGACAAAGAAGCCGACGAGTATGATAGACACAGAATGGGATATTCTGGACAGAAAAGCACTTGGAACAATACGGCTGTGCCTAGCAGCGTTGGTAGCGTTTAATATTTCAAAGGAAACGACAACACAGGGTTTAATGTTGGCATTGGCCAAACCATATGAAAAACCCTCGGCCTCAAATAAGTTATTTCTTATGAAGCGTTTATTTAATATGAAGATGTCAGAAGGTGGATCTATTATAGATCATTTAAATGATTTTAATACAATTACAAGTCAGTTAAGTTCTACAGGGATAAATTTTGATGATGAAGTTAGGGCTTTTTCATTTCTATGCTCATTGCCAGAAAGTTGGAATGGTTTAGTTATGGCAGTTAGTAACTCTGTCTCTGGATCTAGTACTTTGAAGTTTGATGATGTTGTTGGTGCAATCCTTAGCGAGGAAATGCGACGGAAAAGCTTCGGTGAGACATCAGGTAATTCTTTACTAGGGGAAGAAAAATGGAAAGAGGAAAGAGCCCAGGATATTTCAGTAAGTCAAGAAAAGGAAGATCCAAGTCCAGATTAGGGATAGTGTGCTGGAAATGCGGGAAGAAAGGACACCTGAAGAAAGACTACAAGTCTCAGAAGGGAAAAGAAGGAGATGCGCAACAAGAAACTAATCATGAAGCGAATGTAAAAGGTGATGTGTTGCAAGATACTTTGATTCTTTCATTAGAAAGTATTATTGATGCCTGGGTGGTAGATTCAGGGGCCTCATTCCATGCCACACCTGATAGGAAACATTTTCATGATTATGTTCAAGGAGATTTTGGACAGGTTCGATTTGGTGATGATAAATCCCGTAAAATCGTTGGAATGGGTACAATTTTCATAAAACAACAGAATGGAAATCAATGGCTATTGAAGGAGGTAAGGCATGTTCCAGATCTGAAGAAAAATCTGATTCAATAGGGTAGTTGGGAGGTGAAGGTGCGTAACTACTTTCACAAATAAAACTTGGAAGGTCACTAAAGGATCCCTGGTAATAGCGAAAGGAGAAAAGGTTGGTACATTGTATTTATGCAATGGTATTTCTAATTCTGTTAATGCTTTAACCTCTATAGGAGAAGATACAACATTGTGGCATCATAGGCTCGGGCACATGAGTGAGAAGGGGATGCAGATTCTTCACTCAAGAAATTTGTTACCAGGTTTGAAGCATGTTGATTTAAAATTCTGTGAGAATTGTGTTTATGGAAAACAGAAGAGAGTCAAATTTCTTAGAGTTGGGAAAGAAAATAAGAGAAAAAAATTAGAGCTTGTGCATACAGATGTATGGGTACCTACTCAGGTATCATCTCTTGGTGGCTCTCGTTATTATGTTACTTTTATTGATGATGCAACCAGAAAAACCTGGATTTATTGTATTTGAAATAAATCTGATGTATTTGATACTTTCAAGAAATGGAAAGCTTTGGTTGAAAATGAGACAGGGAAAAGGTTGAAGTGTCTTAGATCAGATAATGGAGGTGAATATTGCAGCAAAGAGTTTGATAGGTATTGTATAGAGAATGGAATTCACAGAGAGAAGATAGTTTCGGGAACACCACAAGAAAATGGTGTGTCAGAAAAGATGAACAGGACAATAATGGAGCGTGCAAGGTGCATGAGATTGCATGTATGATTGCCTTTACAAATTTGGGCAGATGCTATAGATACTGTTGTTTATCTAATAAACAAAGGGCCTTCAAGTTCCTTGGATGGTGGTATTCCAGAGGAGGCATGGACAAGTAAAAAGGTAAAATAATCATTTTTAAAGACTTTTGGTTGTGAAGCCTTTGTCCACATTAACAAAGAAAATAGAACAAAGCTTGAGGAAAAATCAAAGAAATGTACCTTTATTGGATATGGTGTTAATGATTTTGGTTATCGCTTATATGATTATGAAAATCACAAAATCATTAGGAGCAGAGATGTAATATTCAATGAAAAGGTCTTGTATAAGAATCAGTTGCAGGAAAAGGAACAAGAAAAAGAAAACAAAGAATACATAGTGCTTGACAATATCACAAGAAAACTGATGGTGCCTGAAAATCATAATGATCAACAGCCAGAAAAACAACCACAACAACAACAAGCACTTCAAACACCTGAAAGTGGTGTTAGAAGATCTACTAGGATAAGTAGACCCCTTGAACGATACTCTCCTTCATTATATTATGTATTGTTGACTGATTCTGGTGAACTAGAATGTTATGAAGAAGCAGTGCAGGTAGAAACCATGAAGAAGTGGGAGCAAGCCATAAAAGAAGAGATCGACTCCTTAGCACATAACCAGACTTGGGACTTAGTCAGGTTTCCTACAGGTAAAATAGCATTGCAGAATAAATGGGTTTACAGGCTAAAGGAAGAAGATGGAGGAAAACAGAGGTACAAATCTAGACTTGTAGTGAAGGGGTTTGCACAGAAGAAAGGTATTGATTTTGATGAAATATTTTCTCCTGTTGTTAAAATGACTTCAATCAGAACTATTTTAAGTCTAGTAGCAGTTGAAGATTTGCATCTTGAGTAGTTAGATGTAAAGACAACCTTTCTCCATTGCGATTTGGAGGAAGAGATATATATGCAGTAGCCACAAGGATATGAGGTAAAAGGGAAGGAGAAACTAGTGTGCAGGTTGAAGAAGAGCTTGTATGGCTTAAAACAGGCTCCAAGGTAGTGGTATCTAAAATTTGACAGGTTTATGTCTGAACAAGGTTATACTAGACGTCACTCTGATCATTGTGTTTATCTAAAAAGGCAAAATGATGGCAGCTATATTATATTGTTATTGTATGTAGATGACATGCTTGTTGCAGGTTCTAACATACAGGAAATAAATGTGCTCAAAAGGAAATTGGCAAACTCATTTGCAATGAAGGATTTGGGTGCTGCAAAACAAATCCTTGGTATGAGAATAACTAGAGACAGGAAGAATCGCAAATTAACATTGTCTCAAAGTGAGTACATAGAAAAGGTGTTGAAAAGGTTTAATATGCAAAATGAAAAACTAGTTAGTATACCTTTGGCTAGCAATTTCAAATTAAGTAAGGAGGCATGTCCCAAGACTCAGGAAGAAATGGATCATATGTCTAAAGTTATATATGCATCAATAGTTGGAAGCTTAATGTATGAAATGGTCTGCACAAGGCCTGATATTGCACATGCAGTGGGAGTTGTAAGCAGGTACATAAACAATCCAGGAAAAGAACATTGGATGGTAGTGAAGTGGATTCTCAGGTATTTGAGAGGTACCACAAATCAAGCATTATGCTTTGGTGGTTCAAACATTGCTCTACAAGGATATGTTGATGCAGATATGGCAGGTGATAGAGATAACAAGAGGAGCACAACAGGGTATGTGTTTACTGTAGGTGGAACAGTTGTCAGTTGGGTTTCAAAAATCCAAAGTGTTGTTGCACTTTCAACAACAGAAGCAGAGTATGTTGCTGCTACAGAGGCTAGTAAAGAAATGATTTGGTTACAAAGGTTTCTGCATGAATTGGCAAGAAGCAGGAGTTGGGAAGGTTATACAGTGATAGCCAGAGTGCCATACATCTTGCAAAGAACTCTGCATTTCATTCCAAGACTAAACATATATAGCTCAAATACCATTTCATATGGTTAGCATTGGAAGATGGATAGTTGAAGCTGGAAAAGATACACACTAGCCAAAATCCTGCAGATATGTTAACAAAAGTTGTAACCAGGGAGAAACTGAGAATCTGCTCAGTTTCAATTGGTCTTCAAGTATGATGAAGAAGATGAGAAACAACCAGGTCCAAAGTGGAGTTATTGTCTAGCAAATGAAGCAGCGGTGGAGTTGCTATAATAAGTTTCCAAGTGGGAGATTGTTAGACGTGGAGCTTGATTATCTTCTATATTCAAAGGTTTCAGCCGGATGTATACCCCAGGAAGACTGTACACCCCTCCACGCGAGGGGGTGTAGGGGGGCTAATCCCCCCCCGGCTGGGGGGTCTGGGGGCCAGCGGTTCCTCGGCGGCAGTTCGGGGGCAGCACCCCCCAAAGCTAAAAAATATATGTAAAATTGCCTTGTAAATGTCTAGAAATTTCTAGTCAATCTGGGCCGTTCATTAGGCTGATGATCTTACGATAGAAGTTATGTTTAATTTAGGGTTTTTTTTTGCCCTAGAAGGCAACCCCTCGCTATATATGAGGGAATTGTATTGTGTCTATGAATATCTGTATTCTGAGTGAGGAAGAGAGAGTAGATTGAGAGCGAAGAGGTTGTTACAACAGATTTGCTGTAGGTTGTATCTCTTCAGTTTGTTGGATAATATAACAAAAGTAAGGACTGGTTGTTTCTCCGTGAACGTAGCCCAAACTAGGTGAACCACGTATATCTGTGTCTCTCTTGTTTTATGCGTTTTTTGTGTTTATATTTCTGCAATATTTTATGTGTTCCATTGCTCTATAATATATAATTTTCTAACACATGACTCTCATGAGCGAGAGTGTAGTGGTTGAGACATCCTCATTCGAGGAAGTAGTGCAACAACCAGCATGGGTTGATGCCATGGTTGAGGAGTATGACTCCATTATCAGAAAAAGTGTTTGGGAAGTGGTCCCAAGACCAATAGACAAGATGGCTTTACAAGGTAAAGCAAGCAGCAGATGGGAGTGTGGGGAAACACAAGGCCATATTTGTGGCCGAAGGGTTATCTCATGTGGAGGGAATTGATTACGATGAGACCTGTTGTACCTTAAGAAACCAATTTCCTGGCTGTAGAGAAATTGTGCTTAAGACATTAATAAATATTATTTACTATCACTTCTTTGTCACTTTATTGTTTGTTGTGTCTTCAAATGAAGGACCTGGAGCATTTGGTCTTTAACCCTTAATACATGTATGACCAGAACATCTTAGAATGCCATTTGTTGCTAGATATAAATGATGAATGAAGAATGCATGAAGGAGAAGTTAAAGATAATATGCTGATCTTTCACAGAAACTACTATCTGTAACTTAGAAGAGTTATGAAACTGAGAACTGAATCATAGATAATATGTTGTTTAACACATAAACTACTATCTGTGACTCTTGGAGAAGTTAAAGATAATATGCTGGTCTTTCACATAAACTATTATCAATAACTTAGAAAGGAAGGTGAAAACTTCAAGTATAGGAGCGCTCTGTTAAGGAATTTTAACTTTATCTACATAAGCAAATAAAGACCTGCAACTTCATTACTATACTTGAAAGAAGAAAACATAAGATGACACATAACAGAGAGGGTTACAAAATTATACCCAACAATTCATGGAAACTTCTGATTCGTCCATGAATCAACAATTATATCAAGAATACAGTGGCCTAGTCTTCGGGTTCTCCAAAATTCGAACACTTTCTTTGTAAATTTTCCTCTTTTTATACATTGTGGAATAGTTGTTGATTTAAACTGCCCAAATTATTTAACTGCTTCTCTATCTATATGAAGTAAAAACTATTACAGAATTTTACAGAGGGTAAAAGACACCTCAAAGAACATGAAATAACAGGAACATAACTGAATTCAGAAGAGGATGATAACTGCTGGCTTGCTCTGTTAATCCATTGCCGAGTTCGTCTGTATATGCCCTAATGATGTTTAATTCACTTTAGCCGTAATGAAATGTGTTTAGCCTGTGTAATCCTAGGCTCACATATGTATCAGGCATTTTGATTGGCCAAAATACAAAGAAAACATACCCGATTGTCTTCCTCTTCAGCTTCGGCTCTAACAATGATTTTCCACTTTACACAACAAAATTAACGCGAACCTTTGATTAATACGGAACTCAAAAGAGTTAATATTGCTTTATAAATCTGTCAAATCCGCTCGTTCAACGCTCTGTTGACTTCCATCGCAGATCGCAATCGGCCCTTTCGCATGATATATCACCACAAAACTTAACTTTACGCACCCTTAAGCCGCATAACTATGGTAATATTGGACTTATGCATAAATTCTTCATATTTGCACTTTTTCTATTATATACCTTTATAATAGAAATATGCCATAAACATGCTTTTTTCCGCTTTTAGCACGGGCTCCGCACAGATATCGAGGCATACCTTTTTCGCCGATATAGAACTTTCCCAATAGATCCCTACCGTAGATCTACGCTTAGTGGATCAAACGGTCTACAAAGATTTCGAGTGGGACATAAGCCCGGAAAATACCCACTTGAAATGGGCGGTTTTCTCTCTCCACCCAGGTGCTACGTGTCGAACGATAAGTGGGATCGGGTGAGCTCCACTAAAAACCACTTACCATTTTTGCTCCACCCGAAATCCCACTTGTAGCTTTAAATTCGCCTTTTCGTACACCTTGCGGACTCACCAGGAATTTACAAAAAAATATATATGTATTTCGGGTCCACCATCAAAAGTCGCAATCGGCGGAACCCAACGTCCATAGCTTTGCAGTGCGGCAGACCCAACGGGACTTTAAACCACGATGTATATACCTTTCAGGTCCGGCCCTTTAGCACTTTAACACTTGTTTCTTTTGCGATTCTACTATGAAATAAATAAACACTTCACGTCTTTTAGACTTTGTAGGGGGTAAAGAATATAAATAAGTTTCATTGAGGTGAACCCTCGATAGTGATATATCTAATAAATAAAGCTAAAAACACAACATAAGCTACAACATCTGGCTCCAACTGGGGATAGTGCTTCTGCCATAGAAGCACTAAGAACCGTAGATCAGTGCCTTATCCATTGGGCATGGAGTCATATATTGCTTCACCAAACTTAACTGTGTGAAAATTTTGTACAGTGAACCCACGCCGATATCTGCAGTGATAAAATGCTTGTGCTTTGATAGCAAAGTATTGAGAATCATAGATCAGTAGCCTTAGTTGGGCATGGAGTCCAAAACTGTGAAAACCCTAAAATTTGACAACTGAAACCTAACAATATTGAAGTATGACACCTCTGCAAACCAGTTTCCAATTGGGAAATCACCCTTATTCATCAACTATTGATTAAACTGAAGAACTGCAATTGGAAACCAAATGCTCAACACCTGAGCTTATTTATGTACAAGTTCCTACATATGTACATGATTGATCTCCATCAGGTGAAGTCAATTTTCCAATGGTACCAGGTTAGCATTTGGGTGCTTAATCTAGAACCATTCTGCTAGTGAATCTTGAAAAAACAATTCATTCTGAGTTTCTCCTGAGTTCCAATGTTGTGATCCTGAATGTGTTCATCCCGTGAAACCTTCCCTGAGTCAACAGTCACATAATTGGGGTTAGAAATCCTTTCAAGAGGAACAAGTCCCTTTGGCAAAATATTATCCTTCAATTGAAAAATCTTCGGATTAGCTATTGAATCTTTTGAACCACTGATTTCTGCAACTTCTATTGTTTCTTCTTTATCCTGATCAATTTCAATGCCCTGAAACTCCTCAACTATAGTCAATTTTTTTCTAATCTGCTGATCATCTTCAAAATCTTGCCAATTTTTAACATAAATAGGAACAGAGGGTCTGTGTCTCATCCCTACCTCATATCTTAGTCTTGGATTAATAGGAGACTTGAAAGTACTAGCAGCCACAACCAATGAATCTGCTAATCTATTCTCATTTCTTGGAATAAATTGAATGTTAAAATCTTCAAAAAAATTCTCAGTCAAATCCCATACCTCATTTCTATATACCCTAAGCCTAGGGTTCTTTGTTTTGAAATGATTTTTTATTTGCTTGATAATCAGCTCTGAATCTCCAAAAGCGGAAATTGACTTAACTCGCATCTGTTTAGAGCAATAATCAAGGACTCATATTCTGCCACATTGTTTGTTTCCTTGAACTCTAATTTGAAAGAAAAAGGGAACATATTACCTCCAGGCACAATTAAAAGAAAACCATCACCTGTTCCTTCCTTGGAATAAGCTCCAACAAAGAAGCATTTCCACACTCCTTTAGTTTGCAGCTCTGTAATTACGTTGGCTGAAGCAAGCTGCTTCTGATTATCTTCAGCCAACTCTGCATTATCATACAATGTGAAACAAGCAAAGTCATTCTTCTCCTGGCTATATACAGGTGAATTACTTGCTCCATTTATTTTAATTGTTTTTACAAATATAGTTTCTCTATACAATCTCCTCTCTTCCCCACCAAAAATTGGTATAACAACATATGTAAATCGAGTTTCAAAACACCACCCAATTTAGCCCCCCAGGACCTAGATAGAAGCATTCCAAATCTAGCAGGGATATCTGCTACTACTACATCCATGACCAAGATTCTAGCTGGAATTTGGGCTAGTGACACTGCCAAATCCTTAATAACCCCCAGACACATGATTTTTCTCAAATCAAAAGAATACAAGTCCCTATAGGGTTTGGTAACTTGTATATCTAGTTGCTTCATTACTCACAAAGGCATAAGATTGTGTGAAGCTCCCGAATCAAACATACAATTATGTAAGAGGAAGTCATGGACCAATAAGGAAATATAAAAAGGAGGTATTGAAGGGTATACTTCCTCTACATGTGGGTCAAAAACCACTATTGGTTTGTCTTCCTGTAGATTTACAGTGTCATTTATAATCTCATTTTCTTTCAAACTAACAAACTTAGCAATCTCCTTTTGATAAATAGGTATTTTTGTCAATTCGGTAAGAGGAACCTAAATTCTTACCTTTTCCAACTCCTTAGTAAGACTAAACAACTGACCCTATTTAGCAGTCCTTTTGTTCTCCTCCTCACCTTTTTTCATGACTCGGATTACTTGAGGAATTGGAACAAGTCTTTCCAAAGGAATTTTTCTAGTTTGATCCTAAGAAGACTCACCTTGAAGTATCTGTGTCTTGCCATTTGCATTATGTTGCTGATTTCCTTTATTCACTTGTTTTGCAGACTGAGTTTCTTGTGGAGTCGCCTTTGGTGATGAAGTTGAAACTCGCTGCTCACTTTCATTTTCTTGATTTCTTGATCTCTTCCTCGATCTCAAGTTATATTTCTTATGTAGTTCAACCTGCATAAAATCAGAGAATTGTTTCCAATATTCAACAATTTTATTTTCATCATGAATGGCATATGTTTCATCATATTCATACTCTTCTTCTTCGATACCAAGTTCATCTTCATCCACTGCATATAATGTAAAAATTTGATCTTCAGGATGCTCTTGTTTTTCAACAGGATCTGCCTCTATATATAATGGTGCTTGAATTTGATCTTGATCTTTTCTTTCCCTTTGCAAGATTTGCAAAGGTTGTCTTCTGTATTGGGGATTAAAGTTCTTATTATACTGTGTTTGCTTCTGAAAATTCTTATTTTCTAACTCTAATTTATTTACTTTATCTGACAAAATTTTAATTACATCACACATATCCTCCAATGCTTGACTTTGAGAGGATTCCATCTTTGCCTTTCCCTTGTCTTGGATAGGCTGTGTTTCTGGTGCTTTTCCTGCAGCCACCAGATTTTCTTCTATCTCTAATGCATCTGTTTAGATATGATCAAGGGTTTGAGCTCTTCTTTCCCTTAATGTAAATCCAAAATTTGATTCAAAAGCCCTTGCAAAAGTTATTTTTGCACCAACAGGAGGAGGCTTAATCTCCACTGTGAGACTACTGTACAATTTGTTGAATCTTCTGACAAATTCAACCATAGTTTCATCAGAATTTTTGTTTATGGCATTAAACTCTGTTAATGAATACCTGTGGTCTCTTTTTTCTCCCCATCTCTGAATAAGCAAACGTTCCATCTCTTCCCAAGAAGGAATAGTATTATTGGGAAGTCCTTTAAACCATTTTCTTGCTTCTCCATCCAAGGACTGAATAAAAAGTCTTAGAGCAACATCTACATGTTCAAAATCTTTGTTTTCTGCAAAATTGCAAAATATTGACACATGATTCTCTGTAGTTTGTTGATCTTCCCCTGTAAAACAAGGAAGAGTTTTGAGGTAATCCTGTGGCATTTGATTTAATGGTTGTGGCAATTGAAGAGGTGCATACCTATTCATCAAGAATGCAGGTACTGCCATGTTTCTTGAACTTTGATTACCAACAGAAGTGGAACTTGACTGAGAGGTAGATGGAATGTGCAGAGGTGGTAATGTAGCTATTGGTTGAGGTTGAATAATTATAGCAGGTAAATGAAAGGTAACAGACTCAAAAGATTTGTCTTGATAGCTAGATTCCTGAAATGAAGATGATGAAAAAGATGACTCTTTATCAGATGAATGTTCGGATAAGTTGCTACTTGATGCAGACAATGTAGGAATTAGTGTAATTGGGATCTTAGACTTCCTAACCCTCCTAGAAACCAGCCTTTCAGGATCTGAAAGAGCTTGAACCTTCTGTTGTTAAGTGTCTAATCTTGTATGGGGTCTTCTTGAAGCCATAGTTATTGCTTTGATTCAAAACAACCAAATATTTCCTCCTCACTGAAAAACCAGAGGAAAATATTGAAAACCCAAGGAAAAGTGTTCTTGTCTTCTCTCCCCTGCAACGACGCCAATTAATATTGTACCTTAAGAAACCAATTTCTTGGCTGTAGAGAAATTGTGCTTAAGACATTAATAAACATTATTTTTGTCACTTCTTTGTCACTTTATTGTTTGTTGTGTCCTCAAATGAAGGCCCTGGAGAACTTGGTCTTTAACCCTTAATACATGTATGACCAGAACATCTCAGAATTCCATTTTTTGCTAGATATAAATGATGAATGAAGAATTATTGAAGGAGAAGTTAAAGATAATATGTTGATCTTTCACCGAAACTACTATCTGTAACTTAGAAGAGTTATGAAACTGAGAACTGAATCATAGACAATATGCTGTTTAACACAGAAACTACTATCTGTGACTCTTGGAGAAGTTAAAGATAATATGTTGGTATTTCACAGAAACTATTATCTATAACTTAGAAAGGAAGGTGAAAACTTCAAGTATAGGAGCGCTCTTTTAAGGAATTTTAACTTTATCTACATAAGCAAATAAAGACCTGCAACTTCATTACTATACTTGAAAGAAGAAAACATAAGATGACACATAACAAAGAGGGTTAAAAAATTATACCCAAAAATTCATGGAAACTTCTGATTCTTCCATTAATCAACAATTATATCAGGAATACAGTGGCATAGTCTCCGGGTTCTCCAAAATTTGAATGCTTTCTTTGTAAATTTTCCTATTTTTATACATTGTGGAACAATTGTTGATTTCTGAAACTGCCCAAATTATTTAACTTCTTCTCTAACTATATGAATTAAAAACTATTACAGAATTTTACAGAGGGTAAAAGATACCTCAAAGAACATGAAATAACAGGAACATAACTGAATTCAGAAGAGGACGATAACTACTGGATTTCTTTGTTAATCTGCTGCCGAGTTCCTATGTATATGCCCTAATGATGTTTAATTCGCTTTAGCCATAATGAAATGTGTTTAGCCTATGTAATCCTGGGCTTACATATGTATCGAGCATTCTGATCGGCCAAAATACAAAGAAAACATACCCGATTGTCTTCCTCTTCAGCTTCGGCTCTAACCCTGATTTTCCACTTTACACAGTGAAATTAATGCGAACCTTTGATTAATATGGAACTCTAAAGAGTTAATATTGCTTTATAAATCTGTCAAATTCGCCTATTTAGCGCTCTGTTGACTTCCATCGCAGATCACAGTCAGCCCTTTCACATGATATATCACCACAAAACTTAACTTTACGCACCCTTAAGCCGCATAACTATGGTAATATTGGACTTATGCATAAATCCTTCATATTTGCACTTTTTCTATTATATACCTTTTATAATAGAAATATGCCATAAAACATGCTTTTTCCACTTTTAACATGGGCTTCGCACAACTATCGAGGCATACCTTTTCCGTCGATATAGAACTTGCCCGATAGATCCCCATCGTAGATCTGCGCTTAGTGGATTAGACAATCTACAAAGATTTCTGGTGGGACATAAGCCTGGAAAATACCCACCCAAAATGGGAGGTTTTCTCTCTCCACCCAGCTGCTACGTGTCGAACGATAAGTGGGATCGCGTGAGATCCACTAAAAACCAATTACCACTTTTGCTCCACCCAAAATCCTGCTTGTAACTTTAAATATGCCTTTTCATACGCCTTGCGGACTCGCCAGGACTTTACAACAAAATATATATGTATTTTGGGTCTGCCATCTCAAGTCGCAATCGGCGAAACCCAATGCCCATACTCTGCGGTGCGGCGGACCCGACTGGACTTTAAACCACGATGTATATACCTGTCGGGTCCGACCCTTTAACACTTTAACACTTGTTTCTTTTGCGATTCCGCTATGAAATAAATAAATACTTCATGTCTTTTAGACTTTGCGGGGGGTAAAGAATAGAAAGAAGCTTCATTGAGGTGAACCCTTGATAGTGATATATCTAATAAATAAAGCTAAAAACACAACATAAGCTACAACAAGACCTTTGCCCCAGTAGCAAGGTACTCTTCAATCAGATCTATTCTAACACTATCAACGCAGATGGGATGGAAGATACATCAGATAGATGTGAAGACAACATTCCTCAACAATATGATTTAGGAAGAGGTGTATAATGAGCAACTGGCAGGATTTGATACTGCAATAGAGAGTCGCATGTGTGCAGATTCAAGTGAGTGCTATATGGACTACAACAAGCACCCTGTGCTTGGTACACCAAAATTGACAACTATTTCACTGGGTTGGGCTTCACCAAAAGTGAAGCAGATGCGAACCATTACTATATTGTGGTTTAAGGTAAATTGTTGATTATAGTATTATATGTCAATTATTTGATTCTAATAGGCGATGAGAAGCTGATAAAATCTTGCAAAGAGGATCTTGCAAGAGAATTTGAGATGAAGGACCCGAGGCTCATGCATTACTTTCTTGGAATGGAAGTATGGAAAGGAGATGAGGAACTATTTGTCTCTCAGGGAAAGTATGCCAACAAGATACTGAATAAGTTCCACACGGAGAGAAACAAACCCATGGAGACTCATTTAGTAGGTAATTGGAGGAAGGAAGATGCTACTTTAGGTGAAGTAATGGAGGCTACTACTTATAGACAACTTGTGGGTTCACTTATGTATTTTGTGAACACATGACCGAACATGTGTTTTGCAGTTAACAAACTTAGTCAATCCATGGTTAATCCAACCAAACTTTATTGGAAGGTAGTTAAACATGTGTTGAGATACCTCAGAGGCACCACTCAATTTGGTCTTTGGTACAAACAGACATAGGGAGTGAAGCTTCAAGGCTTCACAGATGCAGATTGGGTAGGGAGTCCATCCGACAAAAATAGCACATCAGGAGGAATATTGAGTATTGGTTCAACAACAATTTCTTGGTACAGTAGGAAGCATAGATTAGTTGCACTCTGTTCGGGAGAAGCAAAGTACATGAATGATATTCAAGCAACCCATGAGGATATATGGATGAGGAAGATCCTTGTTGGCTTATTTGGTCAATAGATGTATCCTATAGTGATTTACTGTGACAATCATAGTTGTATCAAACTCTTTGAGAATCCATTTTTTCATGATTGGTCCAAGCGTATCGACATCCGGTATCACCATCTAAAAGTTTATATGTAGAGTAGAATCATGTTGCTGGAGTACATTCCTATAGAGGAGAACGATGCAGATATTTTGACAAAGGCGGTGTCAAGATGAAAATTTGAGTTTCACAGAGGTAGGATCAGAGTAGCAGATAATCCCTTTCTTGTTGAGGGGGAGTGTTGAAAATGCAACATGAAAATCCTAATTTAATTTTGTCCTTGAATTAAATTAGGAATTAAATTGTAATTCCACATCTCATGACAACTTGTAATAGTTAACTAAGTTAATTTGAATTAGTTGTCTTAGTTAATTCGAGTTGAGGGTCTAACTTGAGTCATGTAGAGTGTCTCCTACTTTTTAGGAGCCATGGCTGAGTTTATTTTGAGTTGTAATTATTTAATTTAGTGTAACTGAGTTAAAGTCAGTTAAACTAGTTCCAAATGATGGAGGAATTAGTGGGAGATCCAGTAGTGGGGTGTAACTAGCACTGATCAACCAATAAACTGAATATTCACTCATAATTAACTCATGCATGTCAGATCAGAGAAAGACCCAGTTGAGATTGAAGTTCTGAGACAATGTATTATCAGTTGTATAATCATCTGAATTGCAAAGGTGGTGCATGCAATCAGAGGAAGGCCGATGAGGATTGCACAATCCATATTTGTGGAATTTCCCAATTAAATATGTCCTAATTCCCTAATAAACTGCGCAAGGAAATAAGAGCTTGGCAGGTAGTAGAATTGGCTAAGTACTGGCTTAAGCTTGTCTGGGAGGAAGTGAGATAGATGGAGATAGTGCATAGGTTGCTTGGGCTTGAGAAAAGCATTGTAATCTTCTCATATTTTATGATTAATTCAATTTACAAATAGCAGGGGGTTTTAGCCATGGCTTTCCCCATAAAATTATTGTGTTACGTGTGATTGAATTCTTTCTCTTTTATGTTACGTGATTTCATTGATCGTTTATTGTTTCCGTTGACGAGTAGAGTAGATTCAAGTAAATTGTTTTAACATATTACAATTTGCAATTTGAATCTACAAGGAATTTATACATTGCATAACCCATGTATAATATTTGACAACTTTGATGAATTCCATGCTTGACCATATCAATTAACATTTACACCTATTGATTTAAGGATTAGCCTAGGAATTGGTACCACCCAGGGTTGGGAACACCTAATAGGGGCCTTTGATGATCCTACCAGATGTAAATATGACAACTTGTATAAGGTATTAAACTGGTGTGAAGTTTGAAGAAGATACTTCAATTGATATACTTGCAATACTTTAGCATTGAATATGCTCTAGTTTTATGCTTCAAAGACTCTTGTGGAATCCATGCTATTTTATCTTACTTGATTCCTTGAGATTATACTTGATGATGATCTAGACATGGTCATGGTCCTTTGGAGGATGTTGATGATGCTTATCCTACACTTCATGGATGGACATTGTATAGTAGATGGAGAGCATTGGGCTTGATGCTGACTTGGCACACATTTGAAGACCCTCCTCCACCCTTGGCACCTTGGATGATGCCCCTTGGAGACAAAATGTTTCTCCCACATTATGACGTGGTACCCTATTGCATGAGATGGGACTTGAGGATGACAATATTAGGCTTGAGAGGGCACATTTTGGTGATGATACATGACCTTTGACAAAGAAACATGCCCCTTGGACTATTCATTTCACATTTGATGGGGAGACATGTATTTTGAGGATTAATTCACCGTTTTGAGGCATTTTAGAATCACATGTGTGGTGTTTTATTAAGGGGAATTTTCAATTTTATCATTGTATTTTCATATTTGAGGGCTATTTTTGGGGTCAAATTGATGGCATATCCACCTTGTATCATTATTTTGTTATTTTTATGGGATATTAACTTAATTTGAGATAAAGAACTTGTTTGAACTAATATATAAAGGGAAGTGCTAGGATCATTTGGATCATTGCACAACTTGAGAGACATTCATCTCTTGGATTTGTTAGAGTTGGTCCTTTCAGTCCTCCGTCAGAGATCAAAACTCTTTCTGCATTTCATTTTTAGGAGTCCCGCTCCATTTACCCAGCTGCATTCCACTAGGAGCATGCCATAATCTGACGGAAAAGGTCATGCTAGTCATTTCCCCCCATGTTTGGCTCCTGTTGGCTTAGGTCTTTTGTCAATGAGCACCAAAGTCCATGACAGTCAAGGTCTGGTCCTTTAATGGAAAAAAGTCATTTTCGATCATTAGGTCTAGGGATTAATCAATTTGGTCTTTAAATATGTCTAGTAAAGCCATGCAGGCCAGAGTGAGGCCCTTACAAAGTACTGATTCAGAGAGTTTCATCGTCATATTGATAAACTTCGACTGTTCTTCAAAACTCTATTTTGAAGAAAAGTCAAACAATGTCATTGGTGATAAAATTTTCAAAAAAGTCGTCAGTTGATTTCTTCAGATGCAGGCATGATTTCTATGGCCAAATGTCCTGTCGTGCAATCCCTGCAAAGAGTGCCGAAAATTTCATCATTTGAGCTAAAATTTCAAAGGGAAAGTGAAAATCAGTGTTGCTTTAAGTCAGTGAAAAAGTGTTAAAACATAACATTAGAAAAATGGGTTTTTGAAGAAGCAAAAATTTAACCCATGACTTCCAAGTCTTTATATACAAGTTTTCACCAAAATCAGAGGCATTGTGCAAATCAAGTGCATAGGGAAACATTTCAAAGTGTTTGAGTGTGCATCGTGCGTGTTTGGAGCAAGGTTGGAGGAAGTTTTCAGGGCGCAGCGCATATACACAGGGGCACGGCGTACACAGAGGGCGCGGCGCACATAGAGCCATCCCTTAGTGTATTTTTTCAATGGGCGTGACGCACACCCACAGAGGGCCAAAACCGTGCCAAATTTCCTCAAATATCTTGTGAAGCCCATCAAATTGAAAGGTAGGCTCTATGACATGACTTGTTCATCAAAGTTTATAAATGATATGGTGGTTTATGGCTATGTTTGAATGCAATAAAACTCATAAAATCAACCACAAGAAAACACCAAATGCCATTGTTTCTAGGGTTGCATAATTGTGGTATTGAGGCCAAGGTTCCATTTTCCCCCACCATTTTTCCCTCACCTACCGTTTTTCCCTATCCTCCCTTTCTCATTTTTCCTATTTTCCCTACCCTAAAACACTACCAAACCCTATTCTCTCTCCCCTCCTCTTATTTGTCAACATAACACCCCAAAAACCTACCCTATCAAATACCCAGACCTCCTACATATCCCTAAACAAACTTCTCCCCATAACCCCTATTCCCATCACATTACTCCCCTCCTAATACACCCTTTTGTTTCATTGTTCCCCTTGGTGGCAGATATCACAAAAGCACCCAGCTTCACACCATCATCAAAGGGTAACCTAAATACAGTACACACAACAGTCATGGCATCACAGCATTCATCAGAGTATGAGATGGAGACACAAAGTGACTCATCCTCGGAAGAGCAGGCTCCCAGGAGACATCACAAGAGTGGCAAACATGTTAGGGATGAGCCAACCACCCTCACAGAATTGCAGGCATGCCCTCTTGCTATGTCATGTTTCCAGCATCTATCATGTTTTGAGTTTTGTCAAAGAGTGGCTAATGTTCGAGTTCATCATGAGTTGGCCCGTCTTTTTGTGCTTCACCTACATGGAGATCACTCTATCTTGGCTGGGGTCACCTTCACACTGACACCCGAAACTGTCTCATTAGCAACCGGTATACCAAATGTTGGAGAACCATGGCACAAGAAACAAAAAGTTGATCGGCAGCATTATGAGCCTTACATTAAGGCCAGTTGCTTGAGGCATCTCACAAGAGTCTTTCCATTCAGATATTTGAAAGATGAATATGCTCCACTCATGAAGTTGATCATGAAGTACTTCAGCTGTGAGGGGAGGTTCTCTCATCTATATGCCTATCACATCAGGTTGCTCATGCACTTTACCGGGGTACGGATGATGAACATCCCATTTTTCATTTGCAGGAACATAGAGGGGATGAACACCTTCATGCTGCACAAGACCCCTCAACAGCAACTTAACAATGTTTATCACTTTGCCCTTATTAAGATTTTGGTGGTTCATCAGCTGGGATTGCAGGGCATTACTTGGGATGATTTCATCTCCTATGACCTCTTCAGCACTTCACAGGTATTATCAGAGGTTAAGCATGAGGGTGAACCTTCTCGTCGGTATGAGCGCCATGAGACTGCTAGTGTGCCGGTTTTCATCACATATCAGAGGGTTGCTAGACATTTGTTCGCAACAGCAAAGCGAGTGTTATCTCCACCCGGGGTGGAAGGGGCCTCGCTTCTGACATCAGCACTACAGGTACAGGACAGAGGTAAGGAGCCAATGCATGATGAGGGGCCTTCAAGTGAGCCATCAGGTGAACGAGAGACTGAATTCATTCTCCTCCATGATGATGATACAGATATAGAATCGACAAGTGCACAGCTCAAAGAGATCATCTAGGAGCAACAATCAGAGATCGAAGCCTTGTCCGTTGATTTGGAGAGGGCTAAGTGGAACATGAAATATTTGGAGTAGAGGAACAAACAGCTGGAGGATAAGCAAGCGATCATGGAGCTAAAAAACATTCGTGAGCATTGCCAAGCTGCACAAAGGAGAAGAGTTGAGCTCACGTCATTGGAGCAAGAGATTAATGAGGATCCGGAGGCCAACCTCGAGAGAGTTAACATGCAATTGGAGAGGCTTCTAGACAAGGCTGACAAGGACCATGCACTACGGAGACACATGGCTTTCCACTACATGGCGCGAAACAAAGTATGCAAGGCCCGAATCAGGAATTTGAAGGCTAAATTGAGGAAGGCAATCAAGAAGCAAAAGAGGCAAAGGGAGCTTGATCGACTTCAGATATTGGCTGAAGCCTCTTTGGCCTAGCATAGCACTTCATAGAGAACCTCCAGCCCAAATTTCAAGAAATTTGGGGCAATTTTGGTCACATGGCAAATTTTTGGTCACAACACAGGTTTTTTCTCCCAGTGGCGCGGTGCTTAGGATTGGGAGCTCCAAATCACAAATGGTTTGCATTTTTGGATTCATCATGAAAAATCACGACTACTGGTGCTTGGACAAGAAATTTGGGCATGATTTGAGTCCCCAGGAGGTCAAAAACACTCAAAAAATGACCTCTCTGCCCCTATTTTGACACACAGGAAGCAGTCTTGGGAGAATGAATATTTCGAGGGGAAAATGAGCACCAAATTCAGAAATTCCACTTGGGTTGGAAAGTAGATAGGCCAGGATTTCCAAAAAGCACACTTGGGCACATTTTGGACTCCTGAAAGTGCCTCAAAACAGGCTCCAAAGTGGCGCGGCGCATATAGAAAGTGGCGTGGCGCATATAGGGAAAAAAGGCCAATTTCACCTCCGTTTCACGAAATTTCAATTCACAACTTCTCCAAGTGGGCCCGCTCATCTACATTTCACTTTTTCAGCACCTAAGGTGGCATTTAAAGTATTTTCACTCTAGATTGGCTTCTATCCAAGTGGCAAAGGAAGGCAAACAGTCACCCAAGCCATTTTTCATGTTTGTAACGCTGAACTTGTAGCTAATGGTTGGATTTCCACCATTTTGTAATGATTCGAGTAACTCCCCAACCCTTGGGCGTTCTATCTCTTCATGGCACATTCTATATATTGTATGCAAACTATTTGCAAAGGGTTGGTTGGCTTGTAATTTCTGGGAGACTGTGGGAGAGAAACTCAGTTCTTCATTGTATATTTTGACAGAGGATTAATGAAAGGCAGCGGCTCTGTTTCATGAGATTCATGTGGTTGTGAGTGTAGCAAATGTGTCTCTTATGTTTCATATGTATTTCGTAATGTTTCACAGTTCATTTCATATTCATTTCCAGTGAAATTTTCTAAGTTAGATAAGGTAGAATTCATTTTTATTGCTCTGCCTGTGGGAGAATTTCATGTTTAGTGTTATTCTTCTGTTGAAAAGGATTCATGTACTTATGCCCTTTTCACCCTCCTAAGCAATTCCTCCATTCCATGTTATTTCAAACTAAATTGCTAGACTTTCCGCCTGTCTTGCCTCATGAAGTAATCTGTGCCTTTGTATTAAATTCTCTGCTCATTGCTGTCCGTTGGTCCCATACCATCCCAGAAACTCAGTCATTCATAAAAAATTGCTTCTTGTATCCATATTTACTTACTAGCCTAAGATCAATATTTCACTGTTAGTCATCTCAGACCATTCCATTTACTTATTCGCTGAGCGTGACTCGGAGAGAGCCCTCTCCTGTTCTGGTAGGGCTAGCTACCAGACTGAGCGTGGTTTGTGGTTACCCTGAATTTTGCCTTCCTTTAGCCTAAGGCAGATTTAGGTGCTAACATAGTGGCGACTCCACTGGGGACTAAAATTAATCCCCTTAATTCTTGATAATTCTAAGCTTCCGGATGATAAGTTTAGGATTGGATAGGCTGAGTAGGTTGGTTGTGTCCTTTGATTTTTCTCAATAGCACTCTAGCTTCTAGACGATATACCAGAGCTAATCCAGATCCAGATCCTCCGCACATCTACGAAAATCCTAATTTGATTTCAAGAATTCGTCATCAAGAGAGCACTATAACTCCCGTGTTCAAATCCCATTCATGTCCTGACATTTTTGAGTATCTTGAAGAGCTTGAGTTTGATGAGCAGTTTGAACTATCGTTGTTCGAAACCAAATCCGAAAGGGCGGTTGACTATACTGTCCCCAATCCACAATTTCTTGTAGACTTGGAGACGGAAAGGGCTAACCGGTCAATTGATAATTACATTATAGCTCAGCTTCAAACTCCAATTGCTAGCCCCTTACAAACTGTGCACACTCCTCCAACACCTCCAAGGCCAAATCCACCAAGAGTGATGGCTGCCCGTTTTGCACCCCTGGTTCTGCCTCAAGTTCTAGATGATATGCCCGCAGATTATCAAAGCAAAATCCCGTTTTTTGATGGCACTCCTAACAGCATTACTGCTCAGCAACATGTGGACAGAATGGAAGATTTCTATGAACTTCATGAGATCGATGCAGAGAATGTGGCAATGAGACTCTTTGTACAGACATTTGCAGGTGAAGTGAGGAAATGGTTCAGAGGTTTGCCGGTGGCAAGTATCGCTACCTTGGCCGACCTACAAAGACAATTTTTAAACCAATGGGAAGTGAAAAAGAATCCTCTTCAAATTTTGGCTGAATATGATCAAATCAAACGAAATGATGGTGAGTCGGTCCAAGACTATTGCGTTAGATTCAATTCAGTTTATAACGAAATTCCAGATTCTTCTAAGGCCATCTATAGGACTATCCATGGTGAAGTTCCCAGATGGTTTTGATGCTGACATGGTTTATCAATTAAGAGAGAGAGAACCGGCCACAATGGAAGACATGCAGAAGATAGCGGTCAGCATTGAAGCAAATCTGTTGTCCAAAAGAGCTAGAGTGAAAGCAGAAAAGAAGGTCACAGTCAAGGAAGAGTCTTCCTCAATGGATCAATTACTCAAGAAGGTAGAGCAAATGCTTAAAAGGGTGAAACTCGAAAAACCTGAGCCACAAGTTAGAAATCCTAACTTTCGTGGTCAGCAACAACCACAATATAGAATAAGACAGAGAGATCAGTGAGCCCAAGAGCAGACAGCACAACAGCCAGTACAGACACCTTTGCGGCAAAATTTTGTGCATGGAATGGAGTCAGATGAGGACGGGAATATAATATGTGAAGAAAACCACCTCTTTACTCCTGATGATTTGCCTATTTATCTCACCGAGGAGGAGGAGTATGCAGAAAGTTCGACTGCACACAAAGATGTAGATTTCATTCTAGCCAACGACACCGTCTTGGAGGAAGAATCAGATGAGTACCAAAGAGGCTATATGAATGCTCTGTCCACCCAGCAACAACGATATTCACTTAGAAACAGAGATGTGTCGGTCAAACCAATTCAGAAAAGGAAGGATGTTGAGGCATCAAAGAATGATTCATCAGTTACACAAAGGAAAGGAAAGGAGGTGGTTGGTCTGGAGAGCAGCAAATCACCATCAGCAGAACAATCACATCAGCAAGTTGCATCGAAAGAAAAGGAAAAGAAAGAAATCCCAATCAAAGAGGTAGAAAATATTCCCGCTTTTAATTTAGAGAATGAGATTTCTAAATTAAAGATATCCATCCCCTTGACTGAAATAATGAGGAACAACAGTTATAGAGGGCAAGTATCTAAAATGTTGAATTTGGACCCAATGTCCAACATGGTGAATGTCAAAGACGATCAACCTGAAATGATTTTTGGGCCAGCATCGAATGGTGAGTCTCTTGATAGTGATGTGACACCCTTTTATATCAGTTTAAGGTTGCATGATTTTGTGTTACATAATGCCATGTTCGATTCCGTAGCTTCTCACAATCTCATGCCCAAGGATATCATAGATAATCTTGGTCTGGACATCACCCGACAATACCATGATCTCTATTTGTTTGATTCTAGCAGAGTAAGATGTATAGGACTCATCAAAGACTTGGTTGTGAGTCTGGATCAGCTCCCAATGAAGAATGTTTTGATGGATGTTGTTGTAGCAGATATTCCTCCCAGGTTTGGCATGCTTCTTTCCAGGTCTTGGGTAGTGAAATTGAAAGGGACACTACAGCTAGATTTCTCCTATGCAACGATTCCAGTGTTTGGACAAATGAGGAAATTGTATCGGGAACAAAAAAATGAAATACATGATCACAAGCAAGGAGAAACCAATAAATCATCCAATTAACTATGTACATTCAGATTTAGAGTCTTTTGTTTTGTATTCAAATAGTTTCAATGATATAGATAGTCAGTTAGTTGAAGCAGATGATATTCCAGAAATAATAGAAAATTTCAGAGAAATTTTAAAGAAAGGAGGACAAGAATAGTAGAACACTATTGGGCAATCGGCTGAAAGTAATGGAAAGCAAGCAGACAAGGCACAACAAACAGATTTCCAGCACTTGCAAGAGGAGGAAGAAGGTTTGTGGACCATGGATTTCGATGGAGCAGTGGGAAATGATGGCGCTAGAATTGGAATTTGGGTACGCAGTCCTTTCTCCGCCCTGAACAAAGTGCCTAGTAACGTGTGGGTATGCTCTTACAAATTGGCTTTTGATTGTTCAAACAATGAAGCTGAGTATGAAGCTCTGATTGTTGGCCTAAAGATTCTAAGAAAGTTGAATGCTAAGAGAATTTCAGTATATGGTGACTCCGAATTGGTAATTAAGCAGGTCAGAGGCGAGTATCAAGCAAAGCATCCTAGGATGCGGGCTTACCATAATGCAGTTCTAGACATCCTAAAATTATTTTTAGAATACACCTTGACATGCGTGCCTCGTATACAAAATAGTATTGCTGACGCTCTTTCCAAGGCAGCAAGTAGTTTGAAGATCCCAATGAACTCTAGCAATAAATTCGAAATCCATGTCAAGCATCGTCCAACCGTTCCAGACAATCAGAGATATTGGCAAGTGTTCCAAGATGATGAGAACATTGATGATTTTCTGCAAAACAAAGGCAAGTTCAAAGAGACCTCAATTGATGTAGAAAATGACGATGGTAAAGGTAATGGTACAGATGAGGTGCAGATCAATGAAATGGACGTGTTGCAGCTGAAGAATAACGTTATACCTAAAGGCTTGATACCTTTAGAAGAATTTTTTGATCAAGATGATGTAGCCCGCAAGCCAACAAAGAAGGGTGTAGAAGAGGTCAACATCGGAACAACTGCTAATCCTAAGTTGGTAAAATTGTCCAAAGCATTGCCACCAAAGATCAAGGACAAATATATTAGTTTGCTGTCTTCATTTGCAGATGTGTTTGCTTGGGACTATTCTGACTTAAAGACACATGATACCAATATAATTCAGCACACTATACCCATCAAGCCCTATCAAAAACCATTTAGACAGAAGTTGAGAAGGCTAAATCCAAAGTTGCTGCCATCTATTGAAAAGGAGATAAACAGGTTATACAAATCAGGGATCATTGTTCCCATCAGATTTTTAGATTGGATCTCTAATTTGGTGCCCGTACAAAAGAATACAGGTGAGATTCACTTATGCATTGATTTTAGAAATCTCATCAAAGTTTCGTTGAAAGATAATTATCCACTGCCAAAAATGGACGATATACTTCAACGAGAAGTGGGAGCATCTCGTATGTCACTACTTGATGGTTATTCCGGATATAACCAAGTTTCTGTCCATGAAGATGACCGAGACAAGACAACGTTCACCACTCCATGGGAAACCTTTCATTACGCTAAAATGCCTTTCGGTTTAAAGAATGCGGGTGCCACATTTCAGTGTGCAATGGACTTGGCTTTTGCAAATGAGAAGGATGTCTTTTTGGTTGTACACCTGGATGATTTGACGGTGTTTTCCAAATCTGATGAAGAACACATGTACCATCTAAAAAATGTCTTTCAAAAGTGCAGAAAATATGGCTTGTTGCTGAATCCGAAAAAGAGCTTGTTCGCCATGGAGGAAGGAAAACTACTTGGACACATTATCTCAAAATATGGCATTCGTATTGACCCAGCACGTGTGCAAGAAATTCAGCAAATCGATCTGCCCCGGAATAAGAAAGAGATACAATCTTTCAATGGTAAAATGAATTTTCTACGCCGCTTTGTACCTAATCTTGCTAAGCGCCTAAGAGAGATGACAAACATGCTTAAGAAGGACAACCAAGTGAAGTGGATGGAGGAGGTTGTAAAATCTTTCAATTTAGTCAAATTGGCTCTTTCTTCAGCTCTCGTTCTTGTCAGCCCGGAATACACTCAGGATTTCATATTGTTTTCATTTGCTTCGGAGCACACTATGGCAACTGTATTATTGCAGAAAAGAGATGATCATGAAAGACCCATTGCATTCTTCAGCAGAGCCATAAGAGATGCAGCCTTAAAAAACGACATCACTGAGAAGCAAGCCCTTGCACTTGTGAAGGCGTTGAAAGATTTCTGTGTATATATTCTACATTCTCATATTTTGGCCTATGTTCCTAACGCTGTTGTCAAAGATGTTTTAGTGCAGACCGATCCGGAAGGAAGACGAGGCAAATGGATTGCAGCCTTGCTGGAATATGATGTGGAAATAAAGCCCACAAAGCTGGTTAAAGGACAGGGATTGGCAAAGTTAATGGCCGAATCAAACTTGCACGCCTTGGACATAAATCTGATCGTTGCTATGTTCGATGAGAATGAGGAAGCATCATCAATTTAGGTATCGGAAATGTTTGCTCTTTCTCCGTGGTATTCAGACATTATATATGTGCTTAAAAATTTGTCACCACCGCCCGGCATGACTAGAAACAAAGCAAGAACACTCAAGTTGAAAGCTGCCAAGTTTTGCATTCTTAATTCTGCACTTTATTGGAAAGATCCCGGTGGTGTTCTTTTGAATTGTTTGGTGGAAGAAGAAGCAAAGCAGGTCATGGAGGACTGCCACCAAGGAGACTGTGGGGGTCACCATTTTTGGAAGTCAACAACAAATAAAATTCTGAGAGCAGGGTACTATTGGCTGACATTGTTCGCTGATGTATATAAGATGGTCAAGCGCTGTCATAAGTGTCAGATTTTCGAAGGAAAGCAGAAGTTACAGCCTTTTCCACTTAAGCCTATTGAGGTGAGTGCTCCTTTCTAGCAATGGGGATTGGATTTCATTGGTGAAATTCATCCCGCTTCTTCCGGTCAGCATAGATGGATCCTCACAACGACAGATTATTTCACGAAATGGATCGAGGCAATTCCCACCAGACAAGCTACTGATGCGGTAATCATTTCATTCCTTGAAAATAACATCTTGTCTCGCTTTGGTTGCCCGAATAAGTTAATCACTGATAACGCAACAACTTTCAAATCAAAAAGGATGGTAGAGTTTTGTCATAAATATCACATCATTTTGGGTCACTCAACTGCCTATCATCCGCAAGGCAATGGATTGGCGGAGTCTTCGAACAAATCATTGGTCAACATCATCAAGAAGCTGCTGGAAATAAATAAGAAGAGCTGGCATAAGAGGTTGGTCAATGCACTTTGGGCAGATCGGGTCAGCCAGAAGAAATCCATTGGTACGTCACTGTTTGAGCTTGTTTATGGAGTTGATACAGTATTTCCTACCTCTCTCGCTGCCCCAGTAGTCAAACTTCTTCAGGAGGCTGGTAGTGAAGAAGATCCCATGTAGAGAAGGTTGAATCAAATGGTCCACTTGCAGCAGACCAGAGAAGAAGTTTTCAAGAACACATCCAAATTGCAGGAGAAGATCAAGAAAATTTATGACAGAAAAGCAAAGGCAGATAAATTTGAGTTGGATGATGTGGTACTGAAGTGGGACGCAAGGAATGAGGAAAAAGGTAAGCACGGTAAGTTCGAGAATATTTGGAAAGGTCCTTTCAAGATTGCAGCATATCGGGGTTAGAATGCCTTTCTTCTGAAGGAAATGAACGGGGAAGATTGTCTAGGAGGGCCGATCAATGGTCGGCTGCTCAAGTGGTACCATTTCTGAGTTATTAATGCTACTTCCACTGTCATTGTAAATACCATTTTTATTTCAGTTGGGTTTGAGTTTGTCAAGTTAGTCTTCAAGTCATTTCAATGTCAAGTTTGAGTCAATTTTTTGGTCATTTTAGTTTCATAAATGAGTCAGAGTCCTGTGTTGTTTGTCGAAAAAATGACTCCATAGCCCAATGGATGAAGGCACTGTCTAGCTCTTCCAGAGATCTGCTATTCTTGGCATCTCCAAGGAGCTACCATCCCCCATTGGAGCCAATGTTAGAGTCGGTCCTGTCAGTCCTCCGTCAGAGATCAAAACTCTTTCTGCATTTCATTTTTAGGAGTCCCACTCCATTTACCCTGCTGCATTCCACTAGGAGCATGCCATAATCTAACGGAAAAGGTCATGCTAGTCATTTCCCCCATGTCTGGCTCCTGCTGGCTTAGGTCTTTTGTCAATGATCACCAAAGTCCATGACAATCAAGGTCTGGTCCTTTAATGGACAAAAGCCATTTTTGATCATTAGGTCTAGGGATTAATCAATTTGGTCTTTAAATATGTCCAGTAAAGCCATGCAGGCCAGAGTGAAACCCTTACAAAGTAATGATTCAGAGAGTTTCATCGTCATATTGATAAACTTTGACTGTCAAACAGTGTCATTGGTGATAAAATTTTCAAAAAAGTCGTCAGTTGATTTCTTCAGATGCAGGCATGGTTTTCATGGCCAAATGTCCTGTCGTGCAATCCCTGCAAAGAGTGCCGAAAATTTAATCATTTGAGCTAAAATTTCAAAGGGAAAGTGAAAATCAGTGTTGCTTTAAGTCAGTGAAAAAGTGTTAAAACATAACATTAGAAAAATGGGTTTTTGAAGAAGCAAAAATTTAACCTATGACTTCCAAGTCTTTATATACAAGTTTTCACCAAAATCAGAGGCATTGTGCAAATCAAGTGTATAGGGAAACATTTCAAAGTGTTTGAGTGTGCATCGTGCGTGTTTGGAGCAAGGTTGGAGGTAGTTTTCAGGGTGCGGCACATATACACAGGGGTGCGGCGCACACAGAGGGCACAACGCACACAGAGCCATCCCTCAGTGTATTTTTTCAATGGGCGCGGCGCACACCCAGGGCGCGATGCACTGGGTTTTGCGCGCGGCGCACACCCACAGAGGGCCAAAACCGTGCCAAATTTCCTCAAATTTCTTGTGAAGCCCATCAAATTGAAAGGTAGGCTCTATGACATGACTTGTTCATCAAAGTTTATAAATGATATGGTGGTTTATGGCTATGTTTGAATGCAACAAAACTCATAAAATCAACCACAAGAAAACACCAAAGGCCATTGTTTCTAGGGTTGCATAATTGTGGTATTGAGGCCAAGGTTCCATTTTCACCCACCATTTTTCCCTCACCTACCATTTTTCCCTATCCTCCCTTTCTCATTTTTCCTATTATCCCTACCCTAAAACACTACCAAACCCTATTCTCTTTCCCCTCCTCTTATTTGTCAACATAACACCCCAAAAACCTACCCTATCAAATACCCAAACCCCCTACATATCCCTAAACAAACTTCTCCCCATAACCCCTATTCCCATCACATTACTCCCCTCCTAATACTCCCTTTTGTTTCATTGTTCCCCTTGGTGGCAGATATCACAAAAGCACCCAGCTTCACACCATCATCAAAGGGCAACCTAAATACAGTACACACAGCATTCATGGCATCACAACATTCATCAGAGTATGAGATGGAGACACAAAGTGACTCATCCTCGGAAGGGCAGGCTTCCAGGAGACATCACATGAGTGGAAAACATGTTAGGGATGAGCCAACCACCCTCACAGAATTGCAGGCATGCCCTCTTGCTATGTCATGTTTCCAGCATCTATCATGTTTTGAGTTTTTTCAAAGAGTGGCTAATGTTTGAGTTGATCATGAGTTGGCCCGTCTTTTTGTGCTTCACCTACATGGAGATCACTCTATCTTGGCCGGGGTCACCTTCACACTGACATCTGAAACTGTCTCATTAGCAATCGGTATACCAAATGTTGGAGAACCATGGCACAAGAAACATAAATTTGATCGGCAGCATTATGAGTCTTACATTAAGGCCAGTTGCTTGAGGCATCTCACAAGAGTCTTTCCATTCAGATATTTGAAAGATGAATATGCTCCACTCATGAAGTTGATCATGAAGTACTTCAGCTGTGAGGGGAGGTTCTCTCGTCTATATGCCTATCACATTAGGTTGCTCATGCACTTTACCAGGGTACAGATGATGAGCATCCCATTTTTCATTTGCAGGAACATAGAGAGGATGAACACCTTCATGCAGCGCAAGACCCCTCAGCAGCAACTTAACAGTGTTTATCACTTTTCCCTTATTAAGATTTTGGTGGTTCATCAGCTGGGATTGTAGGGCATTACTTGGGATGATTTCATCTCCCGTGACCTCTTCAGCACTTCACAGGTATTATCAGAGGTTAAGCATGAGGGTGAACCTTCTCATCGGTATGAGTGCCATGAGACTGCTAGTGTGCCGGTTTTCATCACATATCAGAGGGGTGCTAGACAATTGTTTGCAGCAGCAAAGCGAGCGTTATCTCCACCCGGTGTGGAAGGGGCCTTGCTTCCGACATCAGCACTAAAGGTACATGACAGAGGTAAGGAGCCAATGCATGATGAGGGGCCTTCAGGTGAGCCATCAGGTGAACGAGAGATCGAATTCGTTCTCCTCCATGATGATGATACATATATAGAACCGACAAGTGCACAGCTCAAAGAGATCATCTAGGAGCAGCAATCAGAGATCGAAGTCTTGTCCCTTGATTTCGAGAGGGCTAAGTGGAACATGAAATATCTAGAGTAGAGGAACAAATAGCTGGAGTATCCGCAAGCGATCATGGAGCTACAAAACATTTGTGAGCATCGCCAAGCTGCACAAAGGAGAAGAGTTGAGCTCACGTCATTGGAGCAAGAGATTAATGAGGATCGGGAGGCCAACCTCGAGAGAGTTAACATGCACTTGGAGAGGCTGCTAGACAAGGCTGACAAGGACCATGAACTGCAGAGACACATGGCTTTCCACTACATGGCGCGAAACAAAGTATGCAAGGCCCGAATCAGGAATTTGAAGGCTAAATTTAGGAAGGCAATCAAGAAGAAAAAGAGACAAAGGGAGCTTGATCGAATTTAGATATTGGCTGAAGCCTCTTTGGCCCAGCATAGCACTTCATAGAGAACCTCCAGCGCAAATTTCAAGAAATTTGGGGCAATTTTGGGCACATGGAAAATTTTTGGTCACAACACAGGTTTTTTCTCCCTGTGCGCTGCGCCACTGGCGCGACGCTTAGGATTGGGAGCTCTAAATCACAAATGGTTTGCATTTTTGGATTCAGCATGAAAAATCACGACTACTGGTGCTTGGACAAGAAATTTGGGCATGATTTGAGTCCTCAGGAGGTCAAAAACACTCAAAAAATGACCTCTCTGCCCCTATTTTGACACACAAGAAGCAGTCTTGGGAGAATGAATATTTGGAGGGGAAAATGAGCACCAAATTCAGAAATTCCACTTGGTTTGGAAAGTAGACAGGTCAAGATTTCCAAAAAGCACACTTGGGAACATTTTGGATTCCTGCAAGTGCCTCAAAACAGGCTCCAAAGTGGTGCGGCGCATATAGAAAGTGGCACGGCGCATAAAGGGAAAAAGTCCAATTTCACCTCCGTTTCGCGAAATTTTGTTTCGTGACTTCTCCAAGTGGACCCGCTCATATAAATTTCACTTTTTCAGAACCTAAGGTGGCATTTAAAGTATTTTCACTCTAGATTGGCTTCTATCCAAGTGGCAAAGGAAGGCAAACAGTCACCCAAGCCATTTTTCATGTTTGTAACGCTGCACCTGTAGCTAATGGTTGGCTTTCCACCTCCATTTTGTAATGATTCAAGTAAATCCCCAACCCTTGGGTGTTCTATCTCTTCATGGCACATTCTATATATTGTATGCAAACTATTTGCAAAGGGTTGGTTGGCTTGAAATTTCTGGGAGACTGTGGGAGAGAAACTCAGTTCTTCATTGTATATTTTGACAGAGGATTAATGAAAGGCAGCGGCTCTGTTTCATGAGATTCATGTGGTTGTGAGTGTAGAAAATGTGTCTCTTATGTTTCATATGTATTTCGTAATGTTTCACAATTCATTTCATATTCATTTCCAGTGAAATTTTCTAAGTTAGATAAGGTAGAATTCATTTTTATTGCTCTGCTTGTGGGAAAATTTCATGTTCAGTGTTCTTCTTCTGTTGAAAAGGATTCATGTACTTATGCCCTTTTCACCCTCCTAAGCAATTCCTCCATTCCGAATTATTTCAAACTAAATTGCTATACTTTCCGCCTATCTTGCCTCACGAAGTAATCTGTGCCTTTGTATTAAATTCTCTGCTCATTGCTGTCCGTTGGTCCCATACCATCCTAGAAACTCAGTAATTCATAAAAAATTGCTTCTTGTATCCATATTTAATTACTAGCCTAAGATCAATATTTCACTTTTAGTCATCTCAGACCATTCCGTTTACTTATTCGCTGAGCGTGACTCGAAGAGAGCCCTCTCCTGTTCTGGTAGGGCTAGCTACCAGAATGAGCGTGGTTTGTGGTTACCTTGAATTTTGCCTTCCTTCAGCCTAAGGCAGATTTAGGTGCTAACATGATTACTACTATTCTCTAGTTTTGTATAGATCACTAGTTAAGCAACCTTCTTGGGGATTTCATTTGTGTGGTTTTGAATTATTTTCATGGATGCTCATTGTGAAGCTTAAATAATGCATGGAAAATATAGTAGGATAACTTATTTTATAATGGTTAATGTTTTTTTGGATGAATGTAATAAAGTATGAAGCATGTTTTCCTAGTATTTGTTTCATTATCTTTCTTAACAAAGCCTTCTTCCAAGTCTTTGAGGAAGTAGCATGTTAACTCCCCTTAATTCATCTTTGGTAGTTGATAGTCTTGTTTCAAAACCTCAAGGTAAGTAGGTTAACTCACACTAGTTCTTTTTGAGTCTTGTATCTACAAAATTTCCCTTTGTTTGTTTGTTCCTAGATTCCACTTACCCTATTATAGAAAAGGCACTAGTCCTCTCTCTCATGTGACAATAAATTTTACTCTTAAAATAAGGGTTTTATTACAACAAAATCATATATTTTTAGCATTTATTGACTTCGATTCCATTGACCTAGGGTTAGGAATTGTTTGGAATGCATTGGATAAGTGAAAGATGTTTCACATAGTGTTGTCATTTCTGAAAACAAGATGTCATTTATGTCAAAGGGGATGTATGAAATAACAACAGTAAGACCATCCTTGATGGTCAAAGAAACAATAGGACCCTTCGTGTAGCAGTGTGCCAACTTGACCTTTCGCAAAGTCTCATTACATGAGGATATGGGTTCTTGAAGTTATTTGAGTTTTTAATGAAGTTAATATGCTAAAATAATATTACAAATGGAATGGTTTCCTGGTGCTCATCGATACCTTTCCAACGATACATTCTACTTAGAAAAAATCCTCCTGGATGAGAAGTTATGGCCAATTGAAAACCATTATTAGTTGGGGCAAAATTAAAAGGCCAAACTATAGGGTCAAACCCGAAAAATAAAACTTGTTAAAAAATGTGCAAGTTTGGAGTGGATCTACCATTGAGAACAATGATCAATGGTCATGATTGCATGGATTTGCACATTTTTTAACATAGTTAAATGACATGCAAGTTTTGGGATATTCAACAATGCTCCCCATAGATCAATGGTCAACTAAATGTAAATATGATCGATGTTTAACCAATGCCATCAAACCAATCAAATGTTGACACGTGGTAGAATATTGTTAACTGAATATGCGGGCCTATCAATGAACAACACATGGAATAGTTGCAAACATGGAAGGACACGTCACCATATGACATTAACAAGTTGATGTGGCACCACCAAGGGCTACCACATGGAAAGCAGAAATGGCATTTTCAGTTATCCAACAAGGGAAAATTTGGGTGACACGTGGCCCTCTTGGGATGTTCCACATGGTGGGTGTGATGTCATGGATGACCTTAGCATATGGACATTCAATGACCCTTGGATCCTGGTCATATGGGTTTGGTCTTATGGTTTTCTAGAGACTTTGTTTTGTCACATTGACATGCCAACTCCAGAATTATAGTACTGGTCATATGGTCGGCTTTGAAGCTACGAGACCATAAAAAATATATAAATGGAACATGACCATGGGATAAAGGAGTGTGCATGGTTGTAAAAGAAAATGAATTAGTTATGGAGTTTCGAATAGAGGATGTTTATGTATGGTTCCAATTTCAATTAAATGGAAAGTTTTGGTTTCATTGGAGTAGTTATAGTTATTCGATAAGGCGTTATGTTTGTTTCTAATCGAGATCTGAGTTAAAAAAAATAGTATTGGTGACTATTGTATTTCGGTTCTGATTGGTTTTGTAGTTATGGTTTTGGTTTTGTGGTAAATATTATGAGTGCCAAAGTATGGTTTCTTTATGATTCACATGACATAGCCCTAGTTCTGGTTTGCATTGATAATTTTATGATTTGTTGTTTTGGTTGTGGTTCTTGTCATGACAGTAATAGTGGAAGTCGAACACTATTCCACATATCAGTTCTGTGGACATGCGTAACCGAGTCTGAGTTTTGGAGTCACCTGATGGTTCATGAATATATGTTTTATGTTAGTATGACCGAGGCCCTAAGTTTGGCAAAGGTAGCTTAACAAATTTTTATTGGAGGAATGCTATCAGGGAATGATTTTCAAACATAATATGACTATATATAGAATGAAAAATATGTGGACGTTAAGTTTGGCAACAATATTTGATGTAGATGAAGTACCAATCACAACAGAAGCAAAGGTATAATCCCATGACTCAGACTCCAAGCGACATGGCATAGCTATGAGCGAAGAATGTTAGAATTCTAGGCCATATATATATATATATATCATAATTTTTTTTTTGTTGACTGGCCATATGTGTGGCAATATATAACTGTAGGTTTTAACCCCGTATAGAAATTACCTGCATATGAATTATAAAACATAGAAAATTAAACAATGTGAGAGCATAACACATAAAACACATATACACAGATATTTTCCCCTGGATCCCAAAATCGGGACTACCAGATTGATTTTTTCATTATATTCCTTTCAATGTTACAATGCATATATATACATGCTGAAGCATCCAATACCATGGACTAAAAACCATCGCACCCAAAACCATGTGGTAAAAACATGCAAAAACCATAGGTAGGTCCACACCCCTAATATAAGGTCCATTTTTTTTCCCCGGGGTGCTAGCCCGGACCCCGTAGATGGGGGCTAACTGCACCCCTCAAACCTCCTGTGACCCCCCCGCTGTGCAATCAACACAACGAAGTGGGGGCTCCGCCCCCCCTCTAACCCCCTAGTTAACTAGGAAAGCCAGTCGTAGAAAGAATATAACACAACCCAACAATAACTAAGTATACCACGATCTAGGAGTCGTGCCATGGAGAGATCGCTAGGTGTGATTTATAAACGACCACCTAAGCATCGAACAAATCACATGTGGACAAAACAAACATACCCTTCATCATATTGATGTCAGACTAATCATGGTATATATAATTCAATTGAATACTATAACAAATCTAACCAAGCAACTGAGTTGGTAGGAGTTTTGTATTGACCATACGGGTCGCGGGTTTCATTTACTAGTTGCCAAGTTTGATTGTATTTTTTATTTATTTATTTATTTCTAATCTGTTGGATAATTAAAATGAATGCCAATGAGAAGTTTGTCTTGTCGGTACTAGAAAAAGTCCAAATTGTATAACGCGCCCGGTGTTAGTGTCAGCCTGTCACCTAGGTCAAATATGCTTTTACTATGTTTTTCCACACTTTCAAAATCAATTTTTTTGTTACTAGGTTTACACAACAAAATTTGGTCATTGTTTGGTCAATCTAAAGATGAAGTCACTCTTGTGGAAATTCACTCATGCTGGTCACCTATCACACTTTATGGAGGTGTCACAATAAAATGGGTCATTCATCATCATCATTCCATTTGGTCTCAGGTCATCCATCAGTTTTTAGGGTTTCCAAGGTCCATCATTTTCATGAATAAAACCAACAGTGAGTAAAACACAACAAAGAAATTTTGGGAGTTGATTTTGATTTTTCACACTCTCCTCATACTCTCATGTTCCAAAAGTCCTAGAAAAAGAAGCTCCAGCACTCAGGAAAGTAAAGGACATCTCAGGTTTTCAATGGTAAAGGTAACTCTATTTTCATAAAGTGAAAATTAATTTCTAAAGGAGGGTGGGTCCCATTTATTTTTGAAAAAGTGAAGAAACTTTCCCTATATAAAATCAAAAGCCCCCAAACTCCTTCATTCACATCCTATTCACTCTTTGTTATCAAGTTATCCCGTCCAAAAAAGAAAAAAAGTCATTTTCCTAGGTGAAATTGGCAAAAAATTTCAGGTGCTGCGGTTAGAAGCACTGTGCTGCGCTGCGCCGAGGAACACTGCGCTGTACGCAGGACAGAGTGCCCCGAAATCCTTCAAAACTCTCCCAAATTTCATTTTTTCACTTGCAAGCTTGATTTTACTGACTTCTAAGCTAAGGAACAAGTAAGTACACCATCATCATCCCTCTTTTTCTTTTCCAATTTCATCTCATGTCAATGATTCTTCAAGTTAGGGTTTGTAGCGAAATTTGCATGGGAAATGATAGGGTGAAAATGGCCATCATTATTTTTTATTTCTAAAACATGTAAAATGATATCCTACACCTACATACATGTTTAATGAGCCATTTTAACCATTTTACCCACCTCAAAACAAAGTTTAAACACTCAAAAAGCAAAACCCTAGCTCATTTCTACAAGTTTTTGAGTAAGTTTCATTATAAACCCTGTTGTTTCCACCTACAAGCAAACCATCTTTCCACTATTTCTGCACTCATTTTCATAAGCTTTCAAAGTCATTTCACCTTTCCCAATACCCCTCCCATCATTTTGTCAAAAAATCACCTTCATATCACTTCATTTCCATTCACACCTCACATTTTATTTTCATTGCCTGCTGCTATGGCCTTATGTCATCATGGAGGCATAATCTTTGCTAGAAAGAAAAAGACAACATAAAGGAGGGAAGATCCTCAGATATGAACCATCGGAATGTAATACAATCAAATCCTATCCTTTCATCAAACAATGCTTTGAGGATGTCCACTGCCTGGAATTTTGCAAAAGGGTGAGCGAGGTGGGATTTCATGAGCAACTAATAGATTGGGTGGCAACTCAACTAAAAGGAGAAACTGCTGTCATTGCTGGTGTTGAGTTCAATTTTTTAGTGGCCTCTATCTCAATTGCAACTAGGTTACCAGACAATGGCGAATATTGGTTCAAAGGAATGAGACTAGATCTTGAATACTATATGCCTTTCTTGAAGATGCCATACAGAGATACACCTACTCACCTCATGTTGTTATAGACATTTTTTGGAACTACAACCCCAAGCATAAAATGTCCATAAACCAAGGGCTCCTAAGTCCCTAAAAGTGTTGTTCCAACCCCTAAAGGAACAAGGTCAACTGATTACAGCTTCTCCCAGAAGTTCTCCATGAAAAAACTACTCAGAACTGGTCAAAACAGGATCATTTCACCTGCTCCATAGGCAAAGTGCGTTGCATCTCACCTAAGTACACTCAGTGGGTGTGTTTCATTTCAAAAAGCCCTTCTATGGGGTGCGATGGGCGAGAAGAGACAAATGGCAGTGTCAATCCGCGAGGTGGAGAAGCATGGAATCTTCCAGAAACTTCTCCTGTGACACTTGCCTCTCTGAATTCGACCAAGGATGAGTAAGAGATCATCAATCTCCAAGTGGAAGCAAGAACTATCAGAGGGAAGACACTAATCAAATCACAAACTGACTCATCTCCCTTACAGACATCTATATATGGATCCCTCATCCCAGAGATCCAGAGGCTGGAATCTTGCATCTTGTAAGGAATTGCTGTTGGTTTCTTGAGGCAACATCATAGTGTTGGGTGATCTAAGATTTGCATGAGGTGAAGAAGGGCTTACTTGCTGAGAGGATGATGCTGGGTTAGAACAACTGGTTGTAACTCTCTTGGCTCTTTCTTGATTATCAATAAAGCTATTCAAGTTTTCCTCCATACTGTTGTGTCATTTATGTTTCATGCATTTGTATGGTCAATTTACATCTGATCCTAGATTGTTTATGATAGTAGATCCATGTTCTTGTATAGTGTTATGCTGCTTTGATTCTACAGGTACTCTGTGAAGCTGGGTATACAAGAAAGCAAGTAGCAAAGGACTATCAGAAGAGAGAGGAATCGAACAAGGAGCCAAGCGCAAGACAGAGGTTGGTCTCCTTTATTCTTCTCTCATCTATCTTTCATAAAGGAAAACAAAAGTAGTTTTACTTTGTTTGTTTCTAAGGTAGCTACCCGACTTAGTGGGATTAGCAGTTCTGTATAGACACTTTTCCCTGTAACAAAATGGCGACTCCACTGGGGAGTGAATAGGTTGTTTGTCTATCTACATTTGTTTACTTTATAAACTTACAGACGGAGCTTGAAGTTGCGCCAGGCAGCTTTCGAACTGCATTTTCTATGCAAATGCAAAGTAGATAAATGCCGCTTCAATCAATCTCTGGGTTTTGTTTATGAATTAAACAACTGATTTACAAACTCTCTAATTTCCCTTGTGGTGGCTCTAGTAACTTCCTTAGATCTACCCCTGTTGTTGATTTATTGATTACCACTTGCTCGGCCAAAATCCCTGAATTGAACTGCAAAATGTGACCCGGAACCCAAGCAAAGTCTTGTTTCTGGTCCAGCGCACTGTCTGTTCTGTGAATCTCAAATTCAACACACTTCCCGAGTGTAGTAGGTGTGCTGCATTTCAAATTTATTGTGTTACAGGTGCGCTGATCAGACTAGGCATTTTTCCTGAATTTTGGTTTCTGTTCACTCTTTTCAGATCTATTCAAGAATTCTGTTGCCTGTAGTCAGTACACCTCTGTTTGAAACCCCTTTGCTTGCTGTTATTCTGCCTCCATTATGCAAATAACTGTAAATGTTTTTGTGTATTTGTTGAGTCATTTTCAGTTCTCCTTTGCAAAAAAGTAACGTAATTGTACTGTCGTTTCTTGATTTGAAAGTGTTGCAAGTGTCGTTTTCAGTCATAGAAGAGAATCTGATTGTTCTTGATAGTCGATTACCCTGTTACTATTGTATTTGATCTGAATTAGTAGTTTTTCTAGTGTCGAAAGCAAGTTTTCATTTCCAAATCGCAAATTGTTGTCATTGTCTTCATTTTGATTTTGAAAAGAAACTTGTTAGTAATTGTCGTTGTGAAAATAATTCAGATTTGCGCATTAGCTTTCTTTTATCATTCACATATTAAGAAGGCTGAAAACAAATACATGCATGTGCATTTGCATTTAGACTGTTTGATTGGTCTAATTTAGGACAATGCATATAGTGTGTGCTCTATGCTCTTTGCTGAAAGAATACTGTCTCTATTTCCTTAGTAGCTAGGATTTTCATTGCACAAAGAAGTTAAAACGACTATTTATCATCTTAGATTGCATTTTAGGAATTGTACATCTACATCACGCGGTGAACCTGAAAGGCAAATTTCTTAAGCAAGATCAACTATAAAATAAATTTAATGAATCTAACAATGCTTTGGAACCTAACGCACAACATCTAGAAGTCTAGGCTAGAGACGTATTCCGGTATCTTAAAGCCTGGTAACTGTTTTTTTCACTGTTGGTTGGGTGATTCCTCCACTTTGAGACGATAAGTGCCAGTACGGACTTGTGCTCCCACGTACCGTCGAGTATATTTTGGGAGACCACAATAGGCTTAATCCTTTATCCATAGGAAGCTGTGTCTGCCGCCCTATCGATCGCAATGCACTGAACACAACATTCGGGAAGATTGACTGCCGTACCGTAAAAAGTATTCTGAAGTTTTGTGATTGGTTTGGTAATCCCTCTGCCTAGATTTCCAGAGTAGTCCCTTTCGTTCCTTTTCAGACTCCTTAATGGAAAAGGTCCATCTGAGCACTTGTCACTTCAGGCTCAATAAAATCGAAGGCGACTAGAGTCATCTTTTTTTTTTTTCTCGACTCTTAAAAATTGAAAAAACAAGTTGTGTCAAAGCGTCTAAAATTTATTTTAAACGGAATAATCACCACCTTTCCTACATTGGTCTTAGGTTGAGAGAATGGAGTCCACCAACCAAGGATTTCCCCTTGGGAGGAAATCCTAGTCCCTTCTCCTCTTGGGGAGATGTTGGTGCACCCCACATGGCCACATTGTCACTTCCAGGATTGATGATTGGTTTGCCCGTATGGCTTTTCTCAACCTCCGTCATTCAGAACATCGCAATTCCTGAACAATCGAGTCAGCAACTAGACAAATCTAGAGTTACCCCCCAACCCTCTACTTCGTCGAATTCTTCCTCTCCTCCTTTTTCTTCGCTTGATGAGGCTCGTAAAGCCAAAAATCAAGTACCTAAGAAGAAGAATGAAAATAAGAAGAAAGAGAAGAAGAAGAAGGAGCCAAAAGCGAAAAGGGGCAACCAAGCGTCGTCTAGCGAAAATCCACACACTGCACCGACCAGGCCTAAATCGCCATGTGTCATTTGCAAAGGGGACCACTATCAAAGAGATTGTCCCTGCATCCCTCAGATCTTAAGGGACTGGGTCCCCTCGTTTGCACAACCCGGTGTCGTCAACCTCTGATGATCATGTTGAAAGCACACCGTCGACTAGTGAAAGTGAAGCCCCTGGACAAAAAGGAAAGTGCAAATTTCCTTGTAAACTGTGTGAAGGCGATCACGTCATCCACCATTGTCCCTTCTTAGATGAGGCTAAAAGAGTTTGGATGATCGTCCGGTTTCACCGTTACGACTTCCTCTTGGATATAAGAAACTCTTGCTGAGTCCGTCACTAGTTGAAAATCTGGCTGACCCGCCCAGGTGGTCGGCCGAAGCGTCTATCATTGAAGATAAACCATCTGAACCCATACCAGATGAAAGTCAAAAGGTCGAGGTGGCAGTTGACCCAGTCTTGCCTTCATAGGTTCCATCTTCAGATGATACAGTCACCGAAGAGAACAAAGATGACACCGTCCAAATTCTTTTCGTAAACACAGACTCCGATGAACATGGGGGAAATTAACCTATTCCTTTACTGCAGGAAGGATTTCGTCAGATTCGTACCCGGCCGTCTATTCGGTCCCACCTCCAAGCAACCTAGTTGTTTCCTTCGACTGGAATCAGCTAGGCAGACCCCGTTTACCAGCTAGTGTACCATTCCGAATCATTGCTAAAGTATATAGAATGGTTATGGCCGGTACCATCATAGATGAAGGGGCTTCTGTGAGTATCCTTTCCTCGACTGCTTCGAAAGTGCTTGGTTCGCCATCGCTTTTGCCTGAGATGAGAAATCTAACAGGCTTTGACAAAGGAACCAGTCGACCATTAGGGATCCTTCCCAATGTGCCCATAACATTGAGAGGGAAAACCGTTCACATGAACATAATGGTAGTCCAAGGACCCCTGGATTATAATCTACTCCTTGGACGAGACTATATTTATTGCATGGGAGCCATTGTCTCATCACTCTTTAGAGTAATGTGTTTTCCGCATGAAGGAAGAGTGGTCAAGCTCGTAGACCAGCTTTCATTCCCCGGTTCACACATAGCAAATAGTCATATACCATCCCTGAATGGTATTTTCACGCAAGGAATGTCTCATCAATCTCCAGTCCGTCCACCTGATGAGCGCGAGTAATTCGGGGGACATGACTGAAACCCAGGGGGCATGCACCCTGGTTTGCTTCAGCAGGAAAACTTCAGGTATAGCATAGGTTTCCGCGAAGGATATATGACTAGTCTGACACTCCTGTCCGCAATTGGAAAAGGGGGTTGGACTGGAACAAGATTCCCTCGTCAAAGTTATGTGAGTGGAGGCGTCTGCGCCATTCACCTTTGTCTATTTCGGTAGACATCGCCGAAGAAGTGTTTTGTTTGTGGTACAAATAGAACAATCTTTGGTAACCTGAAAGAGGTAGGCCTTTTGGAAAAACAAATGTTTTGTCTGCGAAATTGCGGGGTAACCTTGAAACTCTATGTCTCTATACCTGGGGGCATGCAAACCTTTTGGCATGCAAGCGAAGAGCGACCATTTATTTTTTAAATTTGTAGGTCCTCTAACCCTTTAAACTCGTAGGATTGGTCGTTTCCTAACTTGCATAAAGAAAGGATGTGGGGCAAAGATTTGAAAAATTTCCGTTTTTATATATGAGACATCCTTATTATACGACTGGATATATTGAGCAGTTTTAACGCGGACTTCATGCTCGTTAAAAAATAAACATAAGCAATGAGCAAATGTTTCCCCCAACGTTTAAGCTCAATAAAAAATGAACCAATTTCTGGTAAATAACTGTCGTGAATGTAGTACTTCAGCCTTTAAAGCCTTGGTCGTGTTCTCATCATCACCTCCACTCTGTATTGGCCGATCATTCACCTCCATTTGATTGTTTACCCCTTTTGAGGAACAACTGCGAAGAGTGATCCTGTTAGCCATCCTTGTAACACTGCCGTGATTGGGAAATTCCAAACCTTACCTGGAATCAGCTGCTACCCAAATTTATCACTCGTTCCTCAAAGACGAGTCTCCTTTAAGCTCTTTTCAACTGACTCGTAAAATATGAAAAGATTGCCGAGCTATTGGCCTCTCCAGCTCGTTAAAGGGATTGAAAGTGTTATCCCTCCTTTAGATTTTAATCTTTTTGGACCTGAGGGATTATTACACAAAAAGATCGAGCGCTTGTTTTATTCGGCTCGTTAAAAGTATCGAAAATTCATCCCTTCTGTATTGTTTTATACTTTTTCGGACTTAAGGGATTAGATGACGAAAAAGGATTTTTTGGAGTTTCCTTTATGTCCCATTTCAGACTCTCTAAAATTGAAAAGGACCGAGTTATCTTTGTCGTTAAACTCGTTAAAACCTAATAGCGACAAACTTGTCCATAGCAGACAAGAACGAGTTTCACTATCGCTAGGCTCGTTAAAACATAGTGATGGGTTTGCCCGAAGGGAAAATTATAGAACAAGCATATGTTATCCTCCTCAAGCTTGACAAAAATAAAGAGGTACTGGTTAGCAATGACTGGGGAAAAATTGGGATGAAAACTTGAAGAAACTTTGTTGGTAGCAAGTCGCTCTTGAACATGACACTTTCACTCCGCATCCAAGTCGGGTTGGGTTGTTTCATTCACCGGTCACATCACCATGGTCACATCACACCATCCGCATTTGGGGTTAATGCTACCGATCCATCATGTCAGTGTCGCCGGTATGTTCAAGAGAAGTCACTCAGAGAATTCACTTGTGTATCACCCACTGCAATACATTTACACTCCATTCTTTCATGACCGCCACCCTGAAACTTATCTCACCAGACCGTTTTCATCTCCATTAAAATCATTTGCTCCGTTCCGTGTCATTGATGTGGGATTCATTAAGGCCCTCCTATGACAGATTGCTTCTTGTTGACATCAGCTCATTATCCAAGAAGTCGATCTAGGGACAACCCTTTCAGTACTTTGAAGCTTGCATGCCTCAATGGCAAGTTTCTCACTTCCGGCGACAGGTTTACATCAATGACCTTCGACCGAAAGATTTTGCTTGGTGTTCGACGCCAAGTCCGTTATTCACACCACGTGAATTGTACTGCAGTACCTTGAGGGTCATTATCATTATCGGTGATTCCTCTCGTGCCTGTTAATAGCTTACATCATTGGCTGGTAATCAGGCGATGTATTTCCATGTTCGACTCTAGAACATCTCTCACATGGATCGACTTGTAATTTGAGTGAAGATCGAACGAGACTGAAGACCCCGGATCTAGTTTCATCCATCTGGGCTGTGATATATATTCAGGAAAATAAAGACATCAAATGTACATCATTGCTGCACAGATAATCATCCATTCAAAGGGATGATGGCTCTACCAGAATCATCAATCTACACTCAGACGATTGTCTGTCCTATGTACATGAAAATGAATTTATAAAGCGGAGCATGGGAATGCCCGCCTCAGCTAGATCATGAAAATATTATGAAGATAATGTATTGTATTGTATCTTATTACAGGTCTCCTTCCAGCTTGAAAGAACTTCGGATCCTCATGATAAAGCATTTCACCCGACATCAAAAAGATTAACGACCTCAGGCTTTAGGGGGCAACTGTTATAGACATTTTTGGGCACTACAACCCCAAGCATAAAATGTCCATAAAACAAGGGCTCCTAAGTCCCTAAAAGTGTTTTTCCAACCCCTAAAGGAACAAGGTCAACTGATTACATCTTCTCCCAGAAGTTCTACTCAGAACTGGTCAAAACAGGATCATTTCACTTGCTCCATAGGCAAAGTGCGTTGCATCTCACCTAAGTACACTCAGTGGGTGCATTGCATTTCAAAAATACCTTCTATGGGGTGCGATGGGCGAGAAGAGACAAATGGCAGTGTCAATTCGCGAGGTGGAGAAGCATGGAATCTTCTAGAAACTTCTCCTGTGACACTTGCCTCTCTGAATTCGACCAAGGATGAGTAAGAGATCATCAATCTCCAAGTGGAAGTAAGAACTATCAGAGGGAAGACACTAATCAAATCACAAGCTGACTCATCTCCCTTACAGGAATCTATATATGGATCCCTCATCCTAGAGATCCAGAGGCTGGAATCTTGCATCTTGTAAGGAATTGTTGTTGGTTTCTTGAGGCAACATCATAGTGTTGGGTGATCTAAGCTTTGCATGAGGTGAAGAAGGGCTTACTTGCTGAGAGGATGATGCTGGGTCAGAACAACTGGTTGTAACTCTCTTGGCTCTTTCTTGATTATCAATAAAGCTATTCATGTTTTCCTCCATACTCTTGTGTCATTTATGTTTCATGCATTTGTATGGTCAATTTACATCTGATCCTAGATTGTTTATGATAGTAGATCCATGTTCTTGTATAGTGTTATGCTGCTTTGATTCTACAGGTACTCTGTGAAGCTGGGTATACAAGAAAGCAAGTAGCAAAGGACTATCAGAAGAGAGAGGAATCGAACAAGGAGCCAAGCGCAAGACAGAGGTTGGTCTCCTTTATTCTTCTCTCATCTATCTTTCATAAAGGAAAACGAAAGTAGTTTTACTTTGTTTGTTTCTAAGGTAGCTACCCGCCTTAGTAGGATTAGCAGTTCTGTATAGATACTTTTCCCTGTAACACATGCATTTCAGATATTTATTGGAGAAATACTCCCCTTTGATGAAAAATGTCATGAGGTTCTTCACTTGTGAAGGTAGATTCTCCAGGTTGTATGCCTATCATATTCGCCTCCTGATGCATTTCACCTCTAAAAAGCCACTCAACATGTGTAATTATCTATTCAGGAGCATTTCCAAAATGTCTGAAAAAATACAATTAAAGGACAAAGAGCACTCCCCAAGCTTGTTCCATCACAGTCTCATAAAAACCATTGTCCTTCACCAGTTGGCAGAGAACGATATGATTGGGAAGCCTTTTTGGAAGCAACTTTGAAATGGCATGAGAAAAATGTAGCATCTCAATCTCCTAATGCACCAAAACAACAAACAGAGGTGGAATCATTTAGAAAAATAGTGGAGAAGACTCAGCTACCCAAACTTGAGGTGACTAAAGTGTATAAGAAGGGGCAGAGGCTTGTGTTTTCTTCTCACATAAAGAAAGGGGCCAAGCCTTCTTCATCAACAAAGAAGGAACTGACCTCAAAAGAGAAAGACATAGTTGAACATGAGTTTGAACTAATTGATCCAGAGATTAAGGATCATACCTTAAACATGCGATAGAAAATTAGGGATAACGACTACCAAATCAAGGAGCTAGGAATCAATTTGGAAAGGGAAAAATATGTCATATCATTCCTTGAATAGGAAAACAGTCAACTCAAAGAAAAAGAGTTGATCCTAGAAAAGGAAAAAGCCAAGATATTGCAGCAAGTTGGAAAAGGTAAGGAGATCATGGAATCAAGTGAGCTTGAAGAATCAAAGGGGAGAGGAAAAAGGAAAAGACCAAGAACAAGAGGCCTCAAGAAAGCTTTGCAAGAGAAACAAGAAAAAATTATGCTGAATGAGGACCTTGACCTAAAAGATAGGATTGCACTAGAAGTTCATCAAGATAAGGAATATTCTCTTAACAGGGTGAATGAACACTTGGAGAAGCTCCTTGAGAAGGAAAACAGGGATAATCAGTTTCTCCGACACATGGCGCATCACTATCAAGCTCAAAACATGATCGCCAATGTCAAAGTAAAACAACTTGAAAATAAGCTCAAGGAGGCCAAAAGAGACCCAAAGGATGAGGGGAACCTAGAGATGCTTGCTGAAGCATCAATGAAGCTATAAAAAACATGTTTTTACACCTTCCCTCCAAATTTGAGCAAATTCTAATCATTTTGAGTTTTTTGAGAAATTTTGGTCCAAGTTCAGAAATTCAGCTGCTCCAAAAGTGCAGTGCCTTGGCGCTACGCTTTTTCCTCAAGCCTCCATTTGAGAAAAGGTCTACATTTTTGGAAATATTTTTCCATCCTCTAAAAACCCATTTTCTTAGATTTTGCAGAGGTGGCTCAGTTTTGGAGAAAAAGGCAAAAAAGTGGCAAAAAACTAGCTTTTTGGACCCTTTTTTGACAGGTGATACGCATCTAGAGCGACATTGGGAGAATGGACTTTTGAAGGCCTTCCCATGGTCCAAATTCAGAAATGTAAGATATTTTGGAAAATAGACTTGAAGGTATAGTTGACCATTCTCTCAGTTTTTCATTGTGACCCTTGGAATGCACTTGAAAATCAACTCAAATTCGGCACTACGCTTTTGCACTTTTTTGTTTTTCAAATTGTAAATTACACTGTGTAAATTTCTAGTTTCTAGTTTGACTTAGTCAAAGTCAAGATTCTCTATGTAATGGCACAAGTTTTGAGGCTAGGTGACATAGGCATGAATAAATGTACATCATAGGTTGTTTTTGATGTTTATTAGGCCTCATAAAAGAAGCAAACTCCTAAACAAACTCTCCATGAAGTGTTTGAGTTTCACCTTCTCACTCTCACCTGTTGGTTGAGAGAATCTTGGAGTCAGTTCCTCCACCAAGGAATTCAACTCCTGAAGGTGGGCAAGTGGTCTAGCAGAGTCTATATGTATAATTTATCCTCAGGAGAAGAGGATGAACTTTTTGTGAAGTAAGCTTACATGTAATCATCTTTTCAGCTAATACAGAGACATGTTGCAGCTATTTTCAAGGAACTCTAGCCCAGTGAGTTCATGGTGATTTTACTTCATTATTTTTGTTTTCTAATGGTCTAAAAATATTTATACACATTATATCTCTTCTTTCTATGAATACCTTACAATAAAATACACAAAATTCTTGTTTTCAAGCTCTGTTATCTAGTTTTCATAGTTATGTTTATGTCTTCCTAAGCTAATGAAATCATGTTTACTTATGCTCATTAGTTTCTTCTACATTTTCTCCTCTATACTACACTGACAATATTCAAAATACACCATGGATTCTGATATCTAGCTCCTTCTCATATTCTATCATGCACTCCTACAACCTAGACCTATTTGTGGCTCCAAACCCTAAGTTCAGCAATCTCTCAAAACCAAATTTTCACAAACAAACAAATAAATACACATATCTAGCCTAAAATTCATTTGCTTTAAATTCATATCATTGATAAGAGATGTAGAGAGATCCCTCTCATGCTCATTAGGGCTAGCTACTGAGCTGAAGTGGTTTGAGGTTACCCTTCTCGATTTCCTTTTCAGCCTAGGAGATTGTAAGGACTAACATTTTTGGCACCGTTGTCGGGGAACGACTGTTAAATCATTCCTGGGAAATATCTAAAGAGATTTCAAAGAACTGGTTCTATACTTCTCAGTTTCCAGTATTCAAAGATAGGTTGAATTCATAAATCTCATCAGTTTAGGGTGTATACATTATGGCTTCCAAAAGGCATACCAAGTCAAACCTTGACCCAAATCCACCCTTTATTGTTGAAGATCTAGAAAGACTGCTAAGAAAACTTAGATTACCCATCACTAAAAGTGCAGTTCGTAAAATTAAAAGAACAACTTCTCTGCCTAAAAATTTGTTCGCCTTTGAGAAAATTCCTTTTGAAGAGCAGATAGAATTATCACTTACAAGGTCCAAGTCTGACTCCTGTATCTTTGACATAACATTAGAACCTTTAAAGGTTGAAACTCACTCTCTCTCTTCAGAATCTGTCTTCTAAAACTAATCATGAACTGTGGTTGAATTTTGATAAGCTTCAAAGCCTTGATGACCAACTCCAGATCACTATTGAAAAAGCTTTTGTTCAATATCAACTTGAATACCTGGCCAAAGCTTCATCTTCTGTTTCACCTCGAAGCACATTTGCTACATCTCCCAAAGTTTTAGTTTCATCATCTTTCATACCTCCCCATTCGTTCCATCTTTGCCTCCACAACCAATTTTAGTAGTTCCATCATCCTCATTAGCATCATCGCCCTTACTTACACAATCCATCGTAGCACCTTCACTATCTCCAAGAGTCATAGGGAGAATTGCACCTCTTTTACTGCCTGCTCAACTTGCTACTTTGCCTTAGAATTATGGTCAAAGACTCCCTTTGTTTGACGAAAGTGCATAAATTACAGCTTAGCAACATGTTGACAAGTTAATAGATTTCATTGATTTAGAAGAAATTGATGAGGAGAATGTCAAGATGAGGGTTATAGCACAGAGTTTCTCAGGAGATGTTAAGAAATGGTTTCGAAGTATGGGTGCTAATTCTTTTAACAGTTCTCAAATATTAATTGAATTATTCTTAGCTCATTGGCAAGAGAAGAAAAATTCATTACAGATATTGGCTGAGTATAATTCAATGAAAAGGAACCCAAATGAAACAGTTCAAGAATTTACAACAAGATTTAATACAGTGTACAATTCCATACCCGATGATATGAAGCCTCCTCCTGGTTTAGCTCTTCTTCATCATCCTGATGCTTTCGATTTGGACATGGTCTACCAACTCAGAGAAAGAGACCCCACTACTCTTGAAGAGATGCAGTGGAATACGGTTAGTGTCGAAGCCAATTTGCTCATTAAGAAGTCAAAATCAAAGCTAGAGAGGGCGGAGAAGAAAGTTGTCTTCAAAGAAGAGCCTGCATCATCTTCTGATGCAAAGCTTGACAATCTAATAAAAACTATGGAGAGGATGATGGATAGAATATCCATAACTGTTTTACAAGCTAAACCTTCAGTGAGGAATCCTAAATTTTGCGGACACCAAAAACAAAAGTTCAGAAATCGACAGAAAGAGCAGCGAAACCAGGATCCTCAAGGTCAAGTAAGAGCTCCATTCCAGCAAAATTACACTGAAGGTTAGGAAGTAGATGAAGAATAAATTGTAGAAGCAAATCACTCCTTTCAAGAAGATGAACTACTTACTTTCCTAACAGAGGAAGATCAATTTTCCGAAGACTCTCTCATACCAAGTGATCAACAATTTCTGTTTGCAAGCGAAGATATGTGGGCTGTTCAAACTGAAGAGTACCAAAGAGGATATCAGAATTCCCTCAGTCATCTCCAAAAGCAAGTACAATTTGAGGAATAAAAATGTACCTCTCACTCTAACTCAGAAAAGACAAAATCTACAAAAGGATGCACCAAGCAAAGAAACCACTCTTGCAGGCCAGAATAAAGACAAGGACATTGTCATACTGAATCGGGATAGAACAAATGAAGCCTCCACTAGCAATGTGAGGAAAGATAAAGAACTGCAAACTGAAAGTCACAGGAAGGAACCTCAAGCTAAAGGCCAAACAAAAAGGAAGGACATCACTTCAAAAGAGGTAGAAAAGCAATCTAATATTTTTAGTTTGGAGAATGAAATTTCTAAATTGAAAACCACCATTCCCCTCACCGAATTGGTAAGGAATGACAAATATAAATTTCAGATTGCAAAGATGCTTAAGGTTGACTAGATGTTTGATATAGTTAATGTGGCTGATGATGAGCCAACAATCATTTTTGGTCCAGCCTTAGAAGGAGCTCCTGAAGATAGTGAAATCCATCCTTTTTATCTAAGTCTTAAGCTTCATGATTTTATCCTTCATAATGCTATGCTAGATTTTGGCGCCTCCCATAATCTGATGCCTAAAGCCATCATGGATAAACTAGGACTGAGCATCACCCGACCTTACCATGATCTTTATTCCTTTGATTCTGGAAGAGTGAAATGCCTTGGCCTTATTAAAGACTTGGTAGTGTCCTTGGACCAAATCCTGGCCAAAAATGTACTCATGGATGTCGTAGTTGCCGATATTCCTCCTAGGTTTGGCATGTTGCTTTCAAGGTCTTGGGGAGAAAAATTAAAGGGCACTCTGTAGCTTGACTTTTCATATGCCACTATCCCTGTTTTTGGACAGCTCCGGAAACTTTATAGAGAAAAGAAGATGAAATTTATGATGAACAGTAAGGAGAAGCCATTCAATCATCCTATACATGCTGTTCATACTGATCTTGATTCTGTCATTCTGTTCAGTGATATAAATTCTGTTGATGATGAAAGTGAGCTAGTGGAAATTGCAGAAGTTCCCAAGGTAACGGGCAACATACATGAAGCTATTACAATATAAGGTAGAGAGCTTGGTGAAGAATGTATGCAACCTGCAAATTCTATTGAGGAAATTCAAAGAATAGTGCAGAAAACAGAAAATTTTGAGATAACTGTTCAAAATCCTAAAAAGTAAAAAGTTCAGTCTTTAGAACTCCTTTTTCCGGATGAAGAAAATGGTCTTTGTACCATGGAGTTCAATGGTGCATCAGGAATATAAGGAGCAGGAATTGATGTCTGGATGGATGTTCCATTACATCAGTCAAATAAAATCCCTCGAAATGTGAGAATGATCTCTTACAAATTGGCTTTTGAATGTTCAAACAATGAGGCGGAGTTTGAGGCATTGATTGCTGGCCTCAAAATTCTGAATAAGTTGGGAGAAATAAAGATTTTTGTTTATGGCGAATTTGAATTAGTGATCAAGCAAGTCAAAGGGGAATACCAGGCCATGCACCCAAGAATGAGAGCTTATCACAATGCTGTACTTGATGTTCTCAAGACTTTTTCAGAATATACTTTATCTCTTATTCCTGGAACTCAGAATGTCATAGCTGACTCAATCGCCACTACATAAAGTATGGTGAAGATCCTTATTCATCCTAATCATAAATACTCCATCCATGTCAAACATCACCCAACTATCCCAGATAATATGAGATTTTGGCAAGTGTTTGGTGATGATAAGAAAATAGATAGTTTTCTGCAATTGGAGGGAGAATTTCAGAATTCTCATATTGATGATGCATACAACTTTGATGATCCAAACATCCACTCAGCTGACATTGAAGTATTACAGCTCAAGGACAACAACATTCCAAGAGGCTTGGTGCCTTTGGAAGAATTATTTGACAGAGATGATGTCACCACGAAGCCCACCATGGTTCCTATAGAAAAGGTAGTTGAAGATGTAAACATTAGCACAGCTGAAAATCCTAAAATGGTCAAGTTATCGAAGTCCTTATCTCCTGAAACAAATGGTAATTATATGTCTTTAATGAAGGAATTTTCTGATGCATTTGCTTGGAACTACTCAGATCTGAAATTTTATGACAAAAGTATCATTCAGCACACCATTCCTATTAAACCCGATCAGAAACCATTTTGCCAGAAATTGAGGAGAATCAATCCCAGGTTGCTACCATCGACTGAAAAAGAGGTAAATAGACTTTATAAGTCTGGAATCATAGTCCCCATTCGGTTTTCTGAATGGATGTCTAATCTAGTACTTGTGAGAAAGAAGACCGGGGAAATTCATCTATGTATTGATTTTAGAAATCTCAATAAGGTGTCCTTGAAAGAAAACTATCCCTTGCCTAAGATGGATCACATACTACAGAGGGTGGTTGGATCCTCTAGGATGTCATTGTTAGATGGATACTCTGGATACAATCAAATTCTGGTACACAAGGATGATCAACTCAAGACAACCTTCACAACGCCATGGGGTACATTCATGTATGCCAAGATGCCTTTTGGGTTGAAGAATGCAGGAGCTACTTTTCACCTAGCTATGGAAATAACTTTTGCAAATGAAAAAGAAGCATTTATGGTTATCTATCTAGATGATATTACAATATTTTCAAAATCTGATGAAGATCACTTGCATCACTTCAGGATTGTTTTTCAGAATTGCAGAAAATTTGGCATCTCACTTAACCCAAAGAATAGTTTGTTCACCATGGAAGAAGGTAATCTACTAGGACACATCATCTCTAAAGATGGCATCCGCATTGATCCTGCAAGAGTGGAGGCCATTCAACAACTAGACTTCCCTAGGAACAAGAAAGAGATTCAGTCTTTCAATGGGAAAATTAATTTTTTGAGAAGATTTATTCCTAATCTAGCTGAGCACTTTAAAGAAATGACAAATATGTTAAAGAAAGACAGCGAGGTAAAGTGGTCTTTGGAGGCTAAGAAATTATTTCATGCTGTAAAGTTTACATTATCTACTGCTCCTATTTTTATTACCCAGAATATACTTCAGATTTCATCATCTTTTCTTTTGCTTCTAAGCATACATTAGTAGTAGTCCTAACACTGAAGAAAGATCATAAAAATGAGCAGCCTATAAGATTCTTCAGTCACACTATAAGAGATGTAGCATTGAGATACAATATCATTGAGAAGTAGGCATTGGCGTTGGTAAAAGCCCTCATGGATTTCTGAGTTTATATTCTACATTCTCATACCATTGCTTATGTTCCTACTACAACAGTAAAAGAAATCCTTGTGTAGACAGATCCTGAAGGCAGAAGAGGAAAATGGATTGCAGCCATGCTGGAGTATGACTTGGAGATAAAGCCTACATAGATCATCAAAGGACAAGGGTTAGCCAAACTCATGGCCGCATCAAATTTACATGCACTAGATATCAATTTGATTGCTGCACTATCAGAAGAACAAGAAGAAGATGACCCTTTTCTGCAGGTGTCCGATATGTTCATGTCCTCACCTTGGTATTCTGACATTGTCTATGCCTTGCAACACTTGAATCCCCCTCTAGAAGTCCCCAAAGGTAAAGCTAGATCACTCAAACTAAAAGCTTAAAAATATTGTATTCTAGATGGTGTTTTATTTTGGAAATTCCTGGAGGTCTGCTACTGAATTATTTGGTAGAAAATGAAGCTAAAGATGTAATGAAGGATTTTCATAAAGGATATTGTGGCAGTCATCAATTTTGGAAAACTACAACAAATAAGATCTTAAGAGCTGGCTTCTATTGGCCTACCCTCGTTTCCAATGCATACAAAACAGTCATGAGCTGCCATGAATGCCAAATTTTTCAAGGAAAGAGGAAAATTTTGCCATTACCACTACAACCCATTTTAATTTCAGCTCCTTTCTAGCAATGGGGTCTTGATTTCAATGGCGAAATCCATCCTTCATCTTCAACACAACATAAATGGATATTAACAGCCACCGACTACTTTACAAAGTGGGTTGAAGCTATCCAACCAGGCAAGCTACTGATTCTATCATCATTCAATTCCTGGAGTCTAATATTTTGTCTAGATTTGGCTACCCACAGAGAATAATTACAGACAATGCTGCTGCTTTCAAATAAAAAAGAATGGTGGATTTCTGTGCCAAATATCATATTGCGCTATGACATTCTACTGCTTATCATCCACAAGGGAATGGTCTTGCCGAATCTTCCAATAAATCCTTGGTTAATATCATCAAGAAGGTCCTGGAGGTAAACAAGAAGAATTGGCATAAAAAACTCATCAATTCCTTGTGGGTGGACAGGGTCAGCACTAAAAAATCAATAGGTATGTCTCCTTTTCAGCTGGTATATGGAGTTGATACAATATTTCCTTCATCTCTTGCTATCCCAGTAATGAAAATTCTACATGAATTAGATAGTGAAACTAATGAAATACAAAGGAGGATAAATCAGATGATTCATTTATAGCAGACAAAAGAAGAGGTTTTTCAGAACACATCCAAACTCCAGGAAAAGATTAAAAAGATTTATGACCGCAAAACCAAGGAAGACAATTTCAATCTGGGAGATGTGGTTCTTCGGTGGGATGCTAGAAATGAAGAAAAGGCAAACATGGTAAGTTTGAAAACTTATGGAAGGGGCCCTACAGAATTTCTACCTTTAGAGGAAAGAATGCTTTCTTGTTGGAAGAAATGGATGGAAGAGATTATTCAGGAGGGGCGACCAATGGTAGGCTTCTCAAGCACTACTATGTCTAAAAAGTCCTAAAAATTCATCATCATTGTACATACCGGTGTGTATTTTACTTCCAGAATTTTAGATAGCTGTCATAGGAGTTTGAAGCTCGAAGTGAAGGCCCTAAGGCTCTTTAAGTCAACACTGTTTTCATTTTTTATTTTTTAGTTTTTCTGTCATGTCGAAAGGTCAGTCAGTCTTAAGTCAAAAGTCAATTTTTATGCATGTTGACTCCATTGCCCAATGAATAAGGCTACCTGGTCTACGGTGTTCTTGACACCTCAAATGAGCTTCCATCCCCAGTTGGAGCCAATGTTAGTGTCAGTATTGTTAGCCTGTCACCTAGATCAAATATTCTTTTACTATGTTTTTCCAGACTTTCAAAATCAAATTTTTTGCTACTAGGTTTACACAACAAAATTTGTTCATTGTTTGGTCAGTCTAAAGATGAAGTCACTCTTGTGGAAATTCACTCATGCTGGTCACCTATCGCACTTTATGGAGGTGTCACAATAAAAATGGGTCAGTCATCATTATCATTCCAGTTGGTCTCAGGTCATCCATTAGGTCACTAGGATTTCCAAGGTCCATCATTTCATGAATAAAACCATCAGTGAGTAAAACACGACAAAGAACTTTTGGGAGTAGATTTTGATTTTTCACACACTCCTCATACTCTCATGTTCCAAAAGTCCCAGAAAAAGAAGCTCCGGCACTCAGGAAAGTAAAGGACATCTCAAGTTTGCAATGGTAAAGGTAACTCTGTTTTCATAAAGTGAAAATCAATTTCTAAAGGAGGGTGGGTCCTATTTATTTTTGAAAAAGTGAAGAAAAGTTCCCTATATAAACTCAAAAGCCCCCAAACTCCTTCATTCACATCCTATTCACTCTTTGTTATCAAGTTGTCTCGTCCAAAAAATAAAAAAAGTTGTTTTCCTTGGTGAAATTGGCAAAAATTTTAGGCGTTTAGGAGGTTGGCGCTGCGCTCAGGAACACTGCGTTGCGCGCAGGACAGAGTGTCTCGAAATCCTTCAAACTTTCCCATATTTCATTTTTTCACTTACAGGCTTGATTTTACTGACTTATAAGCTAAGGAACAAGTAAGTACACCATCATCATCCCTATTTTGCTTTTCCAATTGCATCTCATGTCAATGATTCTTCAAGTTAGGGTTTGTAGCAAAATTTGCATGGGAAATGGTAGGGTGAAAATGGCCATCATTATTTTTTATTTCTAAAACATGTAAAATGATATCCTACACATGCATACATGTTTAATGAGCCATTTTAACCATTTTACCCACCTCAAAACAAAGTTTAAACACTCAAAAAGCAAAACCCTAGCTCATTCCTAGAGGTTTTTGGGCAAGTTTCATCATAAACCCTGTTGTTTCCACCTGCAAGCAAATCATTTTTCCACTGTTTCTCCACTCATTTTCATCAGCTTTCAAAGTCCTTTCACCTTTCCCAAGACCCCTCCCATCATTTTGTCAAAAAATCACCTTCATATCACTTCATTTCCATTCACACCTCACATTTTATTTTCGTTGCCTGCTGCTAGGGCCTTGTGTCATCATGGAGGCAGAATCTTCGCCAGAAAGAAAAATACAACATAAAGGAGGGAAGATCCTCAGATATGAACCATCAGACTGCAATGCAATTAACTCCTATCCTTTCATCAAACAATGCTTTGAGGATGTCCACTGCCTGGAATTTTCCAAAAGGGTGAGTGAGGTGAGATTTCATGAGAAACTAACAGACTGGGTGGCAACTCAACTAAAAGGAGAAACTGTTGTCAGTGCTGGTGTTGAGTTCAATTTTTCAGTGGCATCTAACTCAATTGCAACTGGGTTAGCGGACAATGGCGAATATTGGTTCAAAGGAATGAGCCTAGATCTTGAATACTACAAGCCTTTCTTGAAGACGCCATACAGAGATACACCTACTCACCTCATTCCTTTCAGATATTTATTGGAGAAATACTCCCCTTTGATGAAAATCGTCATGAGGTTCTTCACTTGTGAAGGTAGATTCTCCAGGTTGTATGCCTATCATATTCGCCTCCTGATGCATTTCACCTCTCAAAAGCCACTCAACATGTGTAATTATCTATTTAGGAGGATTTCCAAAATAATAGAGTTTAGGCTTCTGTGATCCATATCAAGTTAGAGAAAGGTTCTTCGGCGAAAATCACATGGAATCTCATTTGTCGACGCGTTTCGAACCAACTAGTGTGGTTCATTGTCAGGACAAGTTGAAGAAACAGATCTAGCTCATCATGCTAAATAGTCTGAGCGGAGCCTCCAACAACTATCTTCCCTAACGACTAGTTTGACTCAAGGGCAGGGGTCAAAATTATTATAATAGCTTAATTCGTAAAAATAAATAAATTATTATTAAGGGTAAATGGTACGAGACCTAATAATTAAAAATTATAAGTAATTAATAATTTAAAAGGGAAATTAGTCAAATAAATGACCTTGAAAAGAGACCAAGCAATCTCAATAGAGAGGATGGTTGGAAAGTCAGTAGGTGTTGGGTCCCAGCCCTCTCTTCCTAGTCGTTTTTCCGTCCTCTTTGGTTTTTTGTGTCTTTTATCTTTATTTTTACTTATTTATTTATTTTATTATTATTATTATTAATATTTTTTTTTTTAATTTATTGTTTTATTTATTTTTCTATTTTTATTTTTAATTTTTGGTTATTTATTTATTAGTTTTTATTCGCGTGATATTTATTTATTTATGTATAGCAACCTATTTCTTCTGATATTTCAAGGTCCTTTATGCCTATTTTTCCATTTTAATTCCTATTATTTTTATATATTGATTATTTTTATTTAAGGGCCTTCATATAACTAATTTTCCTTTCAAATTCTTTACAACTTATATTTTTAACTAATTTCTGATCTAACATATCATCCTTTGATTTTCTTTATTATATTCTGAACTTATAAGGTCATTTATTTGACTAATTTTCCTTTTAAATTATTAATTAACTTATAATTTTTAATTATTAGGTCTCGTACCATTTACCCTTAATAATAATTTATTTATTTTTACGAATTAAACTATTATAATAATTTTGACCCCTGTCCTTGAGTCAAACTAGCCGTTAGGGAAGATAGCTGTTGGAGGCTCCGCTCAGACTATTTAGCATGATGAGCTAGATCTGTTTCTTCAACTTGTCCTGACGATGAACCACACTAGTTGGTTTGAAACGCGTCGACAAATGAGATTCCATGTGATTTTCGCCGAAGAACCTTTCTCTAACTTGATTTCCAAAATGTCTAAAAAAATACTATTTAAGGACAAAGAGCAAATCCCAAGCTTGTTCCATCACAGTATCATCAAAACCATTGTCCTTCACCAGCTGGTAGAGAAAGGTATGTATTGGGAACCCTTTTTGGAAGCAGCCTTGAAATGGCAAGAGAAAAATGCAGCATCTCAGTCTCCTAGTGCGCGAACACAACAAACAGAGGTGGGGTCATCTAGCAAAACAGTGGAGAAGACTCAACTACCAAAGCCTGAGGTGACTAAAGTGTATAAGAAGGGGCATAGGCTTGTGTTTTCTTCTCAAAGAGAGAAAGGGGCCAAGCCTTCTTCACCAACAAAGTAGGAACCAACATCAAAATAGAAAGACATAGTTGAACATGAGTTTGAACTAATTGACCCAGAGATTGAGGATCAGACCTCAAACATGTGACAGAAAATTAGGGATAACGACTACCAAATCAAGGAGCAACAATCAATTTGGAAAGGGCAAAATATGTTATATCATTCCTTGAATAGGAAAATAGTCAACTCAAAGAAAAAGAGTTGATCCTAGAAAAGGAAAAAGCCAAGTTATTGCAATAAGTTGGCAAAGGTAAGGAGATCATGGAATCAAGCGAGCCTGAAGCATCAAAGGGGAGAGGAAAAAGAAAAAGACCAAGAACAAGAGGCCTCAAGAAAGCTTTGCAAGAGAAATAAGAACAAATTCTACTGAATGAGGACCTTGACCTAGAAGATAGGATTGCCCTAGAAGTTCATCAAGATAAGGAATATTGGCTTAACAAGGTGAATGAACACTTGGAGAAGCTCCTTGAGAAGGAAAATGGGGATAATCAGTTGCTCAGACACATGGCGCATCACTATCAAGCTCAAAACATGATCACCAATGTCAAAGTAAAACAACTTGAAAATAAGCTCAAGGAGAACAAAAAAGACCCAAAGGATGAGGGGAACCTAGAGATGCTCTCTGAAGTACGAATGAAGCTATAAAAAACATTTTTGTATACCTTCCCTCCAATTTTGAGAAAATTCTGATCATTTTGAGTTTTTTGAGAAATTTTGGTCAAAGTTTAGAAATTCAGCTGCTCTAGAAGTGCAGCGCCTTGGCGCTGCGCTTTTTCCTCAGGCCTCCATTTGAGGAAAGGTCTACATTTTTGGAAATCTCTTTCCATCCTCTAAAAACCCATTTTCTCAGATTTTGCAGAGGTGGCTTAGTTTTGGAGAAAAGGGCAAAAAAGTGGCAAAAAACTAGCATTCTGGACCCTTTTTTGTCACGCGCTGTGCTTCTGGAGCGACCTTTGGAGAATGGATTTTTGAAGGCCTTCCTTTGGTCCAAATTCAGAAATTAAAGCTTTTCTAGAAGCTAGACTTGAAGGGCTAGTTGACCATTCTCTCAGTTTGGTATTTTGACCCCTGTAAGGCACCTGAAAATCAGCTCAAAGTCAGCGCTGCGCTTCTGCACTTTTTTGTGTTTCAAATTGTAAATTACACTGTGTAAATTTCTAGTTTCTAGTTTTACTTAGACAAATTCAAGATTCTCTATGTAATGACACTAGTTTCATGGCTAGGTTATGTAGGCATGAATACATGTACATCATAGGTTGTTTTTGATGTTTATTAGGCCTCATAAAAGAAGCAAACTCCTAAACAAACTCTCCATGAAGTGTTTGAGTTTCACCTTCTCACTCTCACCTGTTGGTTGAGAGAATCTTGGAGTCACTTCTTCCACCAAGGAATTCGACTCCTGAAGGTGGGAAAGTGGTCTAGGAGAGTCTATATGTATCATTTATCCTCAGGAGAAGAGGGTTGAACTTTTTGGGAAGGAAGCTTGCATGTAATAATATTTTCAGCTAATACAGAGACAAGTTGCAGCTATTTTCAAGGAAGTCTAGCCCAGTGAGTTCATGGTGCTTGTACTTCATTATTTTTGTTTTCTAATGGTCTAAGCATCTTCATATACATTATATCTCTTCTTTCTATGAATTCCTTACAATAAAATACAAAGAATTCTTGTTTTTCAAGCCTTGTTATCTGGTTTTCATAGTTATGTTTATGTCTTCCTAAGCTAATGATATCATGTTTACTTATGCTCATTAGTTTCTTCTACATTTTCTCATCTATACTACACTGAAAATATTTAAAATACCCCATGTTTTCTAATATCTAGCTCCTCATATTTTCTCCTGCACTCCTACAACCTAGACCTATTTGTGGCTCCAAACCCTAAGTTCAACAAACTCTAAAAACCAAATTTTCACAAATAAACAAACAAATACACATCTCTAGCCTAAAATTCATTTGCTTTAAAGTCATATCACTGATAAGAGACTTACAGAGATCCCTCTCATGCTTAGTAGGGCTAGCTACTGAGTTGAAGTGGTTTGAGGTTACCCTTCTCGATTTCCTTTTTAGCCTAGGAGATTGTAAGGACTAACATTTTTGGCGCCATTGCCGGGGAATGACTGTTAAATCATTCTTGGGAAATATCTAAAGAGCTTTTAAAGAACTGGTTATGTACTTCTCAATTTCTAGTATTCAAAGATAGGCTGAATTCATAAATCTCATCAGTTTAGGGTGTATACATTTTGGCTTCCAAAAGGCATACCAGGTCAAACCCTGACCCAAATCCACCCTTTATTGTTGAAGATCTAGAAAGACTGCTAAGAAAACTTAGATTACCCATCATTAAAAGTGCAGTTCATAAAATTAAATGAATAACTTCTCTGCCTAAAAATATGTTCACCTTTGAGCAAATTCCTTTTGAAGAGCAGATAGAATTATCACTTACAAGGTCCAAGTCTGACTCCTGTATCTCTGAGATAACATTAGAACCTTTAAAGGTTGAAACTCACTCTATCTCTTCAGAATCTTTGTCTGCTAAAACTGATCATGAACTGTGGTTGAATTTTGATAAGCTTCAAAGTCTTGCTGACCAACTCCAGATCGCTACTGAAAAAGATTTTGTCCAATATCAACTTGAATACCTGGACACAACTTCATCTTCTGTTTCACCTCCAAGAACATCTACTACATCTCCCAAAGTTTCAGTTTCATCATCTTTCATACCTCCCCCATTCATTCCATCTTTGCCTCCACAACCAATTTTAGTAGTTCCATCATCCTCATTAGCATCATCGCCCTTACTTACACAATCCATTGTAGCACCTTCACTATCTCCAGTAGTCATGGCGAGATTTTCACCTCTTTTACTGCTTGCTCAACTTGCTGCTTTGCCTCAGAATTATGGTCAAAGACTCCCTTTGTTTGATGGAAGTGCAGAAATTACAACTCAGCAGCATGTTGACAAGTTAATATATTTCATTGATTTAGAAGAAATTTATGAGGAGAATGCCAAGATGAGGATTATAGCTCAGAGTTTCTCAGGAGATGTTAAGAAATGGTTTCAAAGTATGGCCGCTAATTCTATTAACAGTTCTCAAAGATTGATTGAATTATTCTTAGCTCGTTTGCAAGAGAAGAAAAATACATTACCAATATTGGCTGAGTATAATTCAATGAAAAGGAACCCAAATGAAATAATTCAAGAATTTACAACAAGATTTAATACAATGTACAATTCCATACCCGATGATATGAAGCCTCCTTCTGCTTTAGCAATTCTTAATTATCCTGATGCTTTTGATCTGGACATGGCCTACCAGCTCAGAGAAAGAGACCCCACTACTCTTGAAGAGATGCACCAAAATGCGATTAGTGTCAAAGCCAATTTGCTCATTAAGAAGTCAAAATCAAAGCCAGAGAGGGTGGAGAAGAAATTTGTCTTCAAAGAAGAGCCTGCAACATCTTCTGATGCAAAGCTTGACAATCTAATAAAAACTATGGAGAGGATGATGGATAGAATATCCATAACTGATCAACAAGCTGAACCTTCAGTGAGGAATCCTAACTTTAGCGGACAACAACAACAACAGTTCAGAAATCGACAGAAAGAGTAGCGAAATCAAGATCCTCAAGGTCAAGTAAGAGCTCCAATCCAACAAAATTACATTGAAGGTCAGGAAGAAGATGAAGAAGAAAATGTAGAATCAAATCACTTATTTCAAGAAGATGAACTGCCTACTTTCCTAATAGAGGAAGATCAGTTTTCCGAAGACTCTCTCATACCAAGTGATCAACAATTTTTGTCTACAAGCTAAGGTCTATGGGCTGTTCAGACTGAAGAGTAGCAAAGAGGATATCAGAATGCCCTCAGTCATCTCCAAAAGCAGTACAATTTTAGGAATAGAAATGTACCTGCCACTCTAACTCAAAAAAGACAAAATCTAAAAAAGGATGCACCAAGCAAAGAAACCACTCATGCAGGTTAGAATAAAGACAAGGATATTGTCATACTGAATCGAGATAGAACAAATGAAGCCTCCACTAGAAATGTGAGGAAAGATAAAGAACTGCAAACTAAAATTCATAGGAAGGAACCTCAAGCTAAAGGCCAAACAGAAAGGAAGGACATCACTTCAAAAGAGGTAGAAAAGTGATCTAATATTTTTAGTTTGGAGAATTAAATTTCTAAATTCAAAATTGCCATTCCCCTCACCGAATTGGTAAGGAATGACAAATATAAATTTCAGATTGCAAAGATGCTTAAGGTTGACTAGATGTTTGATACAGTTAATGTGTCTAATGATGAGCCAACAATCCTTTTTAGTCCAGCCTTAGAAGGAGCTCCTGAAGATAGTGAAATCCCTCCTTTTTATCTGAGTCATAAACTTCATGATTTTATCCTTCATAATGCTATGCTAGATTCTTGTGCCTCCCATAATCTGATGCCTAAAGCCATCATGGATAAACTAGGATTGAGAATCACCCGACCTTACCATGATCTTTATTCCTTAGATTTTGGAAGAGTGAAATGCCTTGGCCTTATTAAAGACTTGGTAGTGTCCTTGGACCAAATCCCGACCAAAAATTTACTCATGGATGTCATAGTTTCCGATATTCCTCCTAGGTTTGGCATGTTGCTTTCAAGGTCTTGGGGAGAAAAATTAAAGGGCACTCTGCAGCTTGACTTTTCATATCCCACTATCCCTATTTTTGGACAACTCCGGAAACTTTATAGAGAAAAGAAGATGAAATTTATGATCAGCAGTAAGGAGAATCCAGTCAATCATCCTATACATGCTTTTCATACTGGTCTTAATTCTTTCATTCTGTTCAGTGATATAAATTCTGTTGATGATGAAATTCAGCTAGTGGAAATTTCAGAAGTTCCCAAGGTAATGAGAAACATACATGAAGCTATTACAACAGAAGGTAGAGAGCTTGGTGAAGAATGTATGCAACCTACAAATTCTATTGAGGAAATTCAAAGAATAGTGCAAAAAATAGAAAATTTTGAGATAGCTGTTCAAAATCCTAAAAATCAAAAAGTTCAGTCTTCAAAAATCCTTTTTCCGGATGAAGAAAATGGTCTTTGGACCATGGAGTTCGATGGTGCATCGGGAAGAGAAGGAGCAGGAATTGGTGTCTGGATACATGGTCCATTACATCAGTCAAATAAAATCCCTCGAAATGTGAGAATGAGCTCTTACAAGTTGGCTTTTGAATGTTCAAACAATGAGGCAGAGTATGAGGCATTGATTGCTGGCCTCAAAATTCTGAAAAAGTTGGGAGCAAAAAAGATTTCTATTTATGGTGACTCCGAATTAGTGATCAAGCAAGTCAAAGGGGAATACCAGGCCAAGCACCCAAGAATGAGAGCTTATCACAATGCTGTACTTGATATTCTCAAGACTTTTTCAGAATATACTTTATCTCTTATTCCTAGAACTCAGAATGTCATAGCTGACTCACTTGCCACTGCAACAAGTATGGTGAAGATCCCTATTCATCCTAATCATAAATACTCCATCCATGTCAAACATCACCCAACTATCTCAGATAATATGAGATTTTGGCAAGTGTTTGGTGATGATAAGCAAATAGACAATTTTCTACAATTGGAGGGAGAATTTCAGAATTCTCATATTGATGATGCATATAACTTTGATGATCCAAACATCCACTCAACTGACATTAAAGTATTATAGCTCAAGGACAACAACATTACAAGAGGCTTGGTGCCTTTGGAAGAGTTATTTGATAGAGATGATGTCACCAAGAAGCCCACCATGGTTCCTACAAAAAAGGGAGTTGAAGATGTAAACATTGGCACAACTGAAAATCCTAAAATGGTCAAGTTATCAAAGTCCTTATCTCCTGACACAAAAGGTAAGTATATGTCTTTAATGAAGGAATTTTATGATGCATTTGCTTGGGACTACTCAGATCTGAAAGTTTATGACAAAAGTATCATTCAACACACCATTCCTATTAAGCTCGATCAGAAGCCATTTCGCCAGAAATTGAGGAGAATCAATCCCAAGTTGCTACCATTGATTGAAAAAGAGGTAAATAGACTTTATAAGTTTGGAATCATAGTCCCCATTCGGTTTTCTAAATGGATGTCTAATGTAGTACCTGTCAGAAAGAAGATCTTGGAAATTCGTCTATGTATTGATTTAAAAAACCTTAATAGGGTGTCCTTGAAAGACAACTATCTCTTGCCTAAGATGGATCACATACTACAGAGGGTGGTTGGATCCTCTAGGATGTCACTGTTAGATGGATACTCTGGATACAATCAAATTCTAGTACACAAGGATGATCAACTCAAGATAGCCTTCACAACCCCATGGGGTACATTCATGTATGCCAAGATGCCTTTTGGGTTGAAGAATGCAGGAGCTACTTTTCAACTGGCTATGGACATAGATTTTGAAAATGAAAAAGATGTATTTTTGGTTATATATCTAGATGATCTTACAGTATTTTCAAAATATGATGAAGATCACTTGCATCACTTAAGGATTATTTTTCAGAAATGCAGAAAATTTGGCATCTCACTTAACCCAAAGAAGAGTTTGTTCACCATGGAAGAAGGTAAGATAATAGGACACATCATCTCTAAATATGGCATCCGCATTGATCCTGCAAGAGTGGAGGCCATTCAACAACTAGAATTCCCTAGGAACAAGAAAAAGGTTCAGTCTTTCAATGGGAAAATTAATTTTTTGAGAAGATTTATTCCTAATCTAGCTAAGCACTTGAAAGAAATGACAAATATGTTAAAGAGAGACAACGAGGTAAAGTGGTATTTGGAGGCTAAGAAATTATTTCATGCTGTAAAGTTTGCATTATATACTGCTCCTATTTTGATTAGCCTAGATTATACTTCAGATTTCATCATTTTTTCTTTTGCTTATGAGCATACATTAGCAGCAATCCCAATGCAGAAGAAATATCATAAAAATGAGAAGCCTATAGCATTATTCAGTCGCACTATAAGAGATGTAGCACTGAGATACAATATCATTGAGAAACATGCATTGGTGTTGGTAAAATCCCTCAAGGATTTCCAAGTTTATATTCTACATTCTCATACCATTGCTTATGTTCCTACTGTAGAAGTAAAAGAAATCCTTGTGCAGACAGATCCTGAAGGCAGAAGAGGAAAGTGGATTGCAACCATGCTGGAGTATGACTTGGAGATAAATCCTACAAAGCTCATCAAAGGACAAGGGTTAGCCAAACTCATGGCCGAATCAAATTTACATGCACTAGATATCAATTTGATTGCTGCACTATCAGAAGAACAAGAAGAAGACGACCATTTCCTGTAGGTGTTCAATATGTTCATGTCCTCACCCTGGTATTCCGACATGGTGTTGAGTATTTTAGGGGGAGTACTTATCTTAGCCTCTCACATATGTTGGAATTTTCCTTTTCCATTCATTTCAAGGGGGAGAGAATTTGGAGTATATGGAGATGAGATTCATATTTTGGAGATTAGGTTGAGGTTGACATCAATTCCAAATGGGGAGAACATTGGAATTGTAGTGTTGGAATTGATGCCAACAGGGTCTTAGTACTATTTTTCATGTCATTAATGTCAACCTGATGATGGTATCCCTCGTGATTTGCGATGAGTGATCATTAGTTTGATGCAAGGATCTTGATCTGATGTAGAGATGTTGATCCATGTAGAGGTGATTGGTCCTTATGATGATTTCCTTGATGATCTAAAGGTGTTGTTGGAGGTTTGACAAGGTCTGGAGGAGTTGCAGGAGGTTGCACAGGTGTTGCAGAGGATGAGGAAGTGTTTGTCAAAGTTCTAGATTGAGAGGAGAATTTTTGGCTAAATTAAGTTACAAACCCTAGGAGTTAGACCTGCATATAATAGTTGTAGGTTCACAACAGCTGGGATGCCAATGAAAAGGAAGTGGCTATAGTTGCTGGGATCTAGTAGTCATCCTAACATCTATGCCTGTAGGTGGATTTTCTCTGAATTTTGCATGCACCTTAGGTGTTTTTATTGGTTTTTCTGATGGTTTTTTTAGGATTTTTGATAAAAAATGTTAGAAAAGGTTAATTGTTATCTAGAAGGTGATTAAGTCAAATATGAGGAGACTTAGTGATGGATATTGGTTGCACCCTTCATTAATTATAAAATCATGGAGTTTGAAGAAGAAGAGGTTTGATTGAGAGAGATTGTATGCTATAGGTTTGTAGAGTTAGAGAGCAGATCATAGCTTATTACTGCAGCATATTTTAGTGGACGATGGAGCTACCATAGATATACATGTCTTATCTATTTGTTTGGAAGATTGTGGCTCCTAGTTGCTGCTAATATGGAGAGGATAATTATTTTTGTAGCTACTACAGTTTCAGATCAGAGTTTATTTTGCTGATGCATTTGTGTTGTAGGGGTTTTATTGGATAGTTCTTGTTTGATATTCAATACATGATTTTTTATATGGATGCTAGTTTGAGATGATTGATGGCCAAGTATGTAGAACATATTGTGATAATTTGCTGCTGCAGGGTTTGATTTTGTAGAGTAGATTTATGATGTTGGGCTGATGTATTTGGAGAGTTTAATTCAATTGTGTAGATTGTATTTAGTTGATGGACTATTGTGTTGATTGAGGTTGTGTTGTAGTTGTACTCAGTTGTTGCTACAAATTGTGTTGATGATTTATTAGTAGATTGATATTATGGTTCTAGTGTGAAAATGGAATGAAATGAGGCCCATGATGATTGTTTGAGTTTGTAGCATGGATCCAGTGTAAACTATTTTGAAACGTGGTCCACGAGAGAGCTTGAAGGTTGGGGCATTTAGTGTGGTGAGTGATGGCTTGCCAAGAAATTGGTGGATTGCATATTCATGGTGTAGAAGCATCCTTTAGGTGGTGTCCTGAGAATGTGGGAGTGGTCGCTTCCATCTAGTGGTAGAGATTGTTGAAGGTGTCTTGGTGATTTTGTGAAGAGAATTTTTTTTTTTTTTTTTTGTAAAAGGATTTCACGTTCATGCTTCTAGTGTGAAAATGTATGAAAAATGAATCATTGGTGTCAAGAAATTTGTAGTTTGCATATCAGGGGTTGTAGCTCCTTCCTGTAGGTGATGGTAAATATTTTGGGTTGTAGCTCCATTCAGTTGTAGCTGATAAATCAGGGAGTTATAGCTTCCTACTGGTTTTAGCCAGAGAAATTTGTAAAATAAAGTTGTAGCTTACCTTGTGAAGAAATTGAAGTAAAGTTTGAAGAATATTTGAGTTCTATTTGTGTTATTCATATTGGTTCATGTCATGCTCATATGAATTAATTTCTCAATATTTTTATGGTATCATAATCTTGCTACAAGTGAGAGAAAGTTTTTAAAATCCTACAATATTGATTCACCCGCCCTCTTAGTATTGTCTTGGTTTCTTAAAAAAAGCGCCATAAATGAGGTTCTATTACTAGTAGTGCATACAAAGTTTTTACAAAATAAAAATAAGTTTAGAATTAAAATCAATTGTTAATATGATCTCTTCATGTCCAAATTAAGCAATTTATCAAGTTTTCAACATAAAAGTTTTGAGAGTCTATTGGCTAAAAACTAGATATATCAAGAGACAACTCAATCATTTAGTCCTAACATAGTTCTTCCTTTTCACAACTCGCTATCAGAGAAGAAAATCGTGAAAGGAACATATCATCGAATTTAAGATATTGCGCGTTCTTCAAATCATCAAATATCACTTACTTGACATGAATCTCGCTTAATATTTTTCCTTCTAAAGATGCACTAGGTCCTGCTTTGACTAAGAGTTTGAATTTAGTGTTGCAGTTGATCCGTAGACTTCCACTTATGGCTGATAGGTGGATCACGATCTTGACATCATTTGGAAACTTCCTATATGCTTTGACTGATTTATAGCTCGAGGGATCTTATAGAACCTTCAAATTAGCTGCAAACTATTATCGGAGCTACAAAATATGCAAGATTTGGTAACTTCTGCCTAATCAAATCAATTGCATAAAGAAAAACATATGGATTTGAGACAATAATGGACTTTTAACTTATTACTAAATTTGTATGGCTATGATGCCTTTTAACTCAAAATAGAGGTATGGTAGTATGAAAGTAAGTGGCTAAATGAGTGAAATATATGTAAGAATTTGTAAAGAAAAAATAAATTTTGGAGGCTTGACAAGCATACTCCACTTTTATACTCACTCCACTCCTGGTCCTAAACTACAATTTGGTTTGTACAAAAATATAGGCCATCCACGTGGAAAAATAATCTAAATTCTTCCACTCTAGTGGCTAATTAAAGCAAAAAACAACCTAACTAATCTATTAAAAATTGTAGGATTGGGGACATATCACTAAGGGCTATCACCCAAATTAGATTAGAGAGAAACATTACAATCATTAGTTGTTTTGTTCATCTACGTAGGTTCTAAATTGACAGTTAAAAGGAAGTAACAGTGACTGCATCTTCAACAACCATGCATACCAGACTAAAAAATAAAAAAATATAAATTCAGGTGCATAAAGGACCGCTGGTGGCCTGAATTGAATGCACAAGTTTTTAATAGAACAAATAAATGTAACAGAGATGAAGAGAGTGTCTATAAAAACAAACATAACGAGAAAAAGAGGTAGTAGAGTCACAAATCTGATGTTTTATATTTAATGCAAGGGTGGACCAAAACTCTGTCTATTACAGACTTGTTGTTATTTACAAGAGAGCCAGCAAGCATATTGTTAGAGTGGTAAATATAAAAAACATGAAATGTAGCTATTTATATGAAAAAAACATGAGATACAAAGTGTCAAACTATCGAAAACAAAAAAGAAATGAACACAATAATATGGGAAGAAAAATCCTCTTTACTGATTGGTGTAAAGAGACACACAATCATCTTGAAGACACTAAAGGGATTATTTTGTGCATTGGGGATATATACCTCTCCTAAAGGAAGGTTCTTCCCTATCCTTTGCAAGAAAAACTCTCTCCTCAAAGAAGTTACAAGAAATCTCTCAATGGTGAACTCTCTCAATGTAAATTAATGCTCATTGACCTACCAATTTTGGCAGCATAACTTTGCATAATCTTCTCATGTTTTTGGTTCCAATTCTATTGGTATATATGCTCAAGTCTAATCCTTATCTCTTGCTCACTATTGGGATTTTATCTAGTGGGATACAAGAGGAGTCTTTTGGAGGCTCCTTAATTTTAATTAAGGAGTGCAATGGATTGAGACTTAGCCATACATACTTGTCCTTTTAGTAGAAGTTGGCTCATTCAAGGTGAAGTGGTCCAGGGATACTAAGTTGTCACTCTTGTGGATCCACACAACTATCAAAGAAATAACCACGGGGATTCGTGTAAAATTATTGAAATTCCTTTGTGTGGTTCAATTTTTTAAATGAAACTTTAGGAACCTTTGATTTTTCTTAGTGCGTGATGTTTTCCAGACTCACTAGTTCACCTGCATATGTTTTCCGGTGCTGAGAATTTCCTGGAATGTGTAGTTGGGCGTACGATTTTTTTGTAATAACACACTCCATAAATTACATTTTTTCTCCACCTTTAAAACCCCAAAAGTATTCCCTAGCTTCTCTTGTACATTTTAGATCTCTTATTACTTAGATGATATTCAAATGCACTCATCTATCCTTTATTTATAATGTTTTTGTGTTCACTTGTGGGATCAACTTATAAAATTGGTTTGGTCAACCTAATATAGTCCTTCATATCTCCTCATTCATATGGAGTTAGATGGAGTTCCATATACCATTGGAAATTTCTCAAAATAATATTTTCAACCATATATTATGCCCCCATTTGAGCTAGATAATTAGAGTAAAATTTCCTTAAAAGATAGAGCATTCAAACTAGGCTTTAAAGAAACTAGGTATCCAATGAATATTTCTAACAATCTTCATCTTGTAATCTTTATCTTAGAAATATGTAGATGTTGAGAAATGGTAATAAGAAATTCCAATTTAATTTGTCCTTGAATTAAACTAAGAATTAAAATCGAATTCTATTCTCATAGCAACTTGTAAATAGTTAATTAAGTTTAGTTAACTTAATTAGCTTAGGAATTTCGAGTTGGAAGTATTTCTGTAGTCATGTATATGTTCTCCCTAAGTTTTAGGGGTCCAGTATGAGTTTAAATTGAGTTAGAAATTAGATCAGCCAGTTTACTGAGTTAAGTTCAGTTAAATTAGTTCTAAATTGTTTTTGGAACTAATAAAGGACTAACAGTCAGTTGGTGCACTAATGCATCCATTAGTGCTACTCCAGTTAACTGAAGATTTCCTCATGAGAAACTCATGCATGTCATTCAGAGAAAGACCCAGTTGAGACTAGAGTGCAGGGACAATGTACTATCAATTGTATGATTTATTGAGTTGTATAGATCATGCATGAAATCAGGAGCTAGACCTAGTTTGGATTGCATAGTTTTGGAAGCACTGGATTCCCATTAATATGGGCTATTCAGCCATAGGAATTGCACAAGGAAATAGGTGCTTGGAGAGATGAAGAATAGGCTAAGGATTTAGCTTGAGATTGCTTGTGAGCTAAGAGAGTTGAACATACTCGTGCATCATTTTTCTAGTGAGAACAAGCTTTGTATCTTCACTCATATTTATGAAATATGCAATAGAGATAGCAGGGTTTTGAGCAATGAATTTCCCTAGATACATCTTGTGTTATGTGCCATTGATTTATCTTATTTTTGTTCTTATTGTTTTCATCGATCTATTGGCTTGCGCTGGTTCAAAGTAGAAGTAGATTCTTGTCCTGTGCTTTAGTAAATTGCACGAGCTTGTGAATATACATTATTTTCTACATGGTATTGGAGTTGAGAATAGTATACAAGAGGAGATTTCTAAGTTTTGAGTTTCGGGTTAGAGGTGAAATTCGAATTTGCAATATATAATTCAGGATTGGCATATGGCGTTCTACGGTTTGTAGCTCGAGTATGCCTTGGAAGGCAGCTCGAATTTTATAGCTCAGAGGGACAAAATGGAGGCTGTGCTAGAGGATAATGGCTTGAAGGAATTCGTTGATCAAGAAATTCATAAGCCAGTAACATCGGATGCACAAAATTTGGCCAAATGGAAGAAGTGTGTGGTGAAGGCAAGGCGGATAATCCTTGAGGGAGTTCGAGACCACATTGTCTCGAGTCTCCATGGCAAGGAAACTCCGTATGCTATGTGGAAAGCATTGATAGACTTGTATTAGAACAACAATGACCAAACGAAATTGGCACTGAAGAACAAACTTCAAAAAATCAAAATGGATAAAGGCGAGACTATTCCAAAATACTTGAATAAGTTCACTCAATGTCGTCATGAACTTGGAAAACATAGTTACCGATCAAACGAGAAAGTGAACTGGTACCCGTTTTTTTGAGGTAGAAAAAAATCACCCGATTTTGAAAAGTGGTGATGCCAGAATACACTTTTTTTTTTAGCATATTTTTGGCACTTTAAATTTTCTTATGTATCAAGTATGAACATATTTTTTTCGATGTTAGTGATTTTCATGCTGATTTTGAAAAGTGTTGATGTATCATGAACACATTTTTTTAAATGTTAGTGATTTTCATGTTGGATTTGAAAAGTGTTCATGTAACATCAACACGTTTTTTTAAAGGGCTTATTTTTGACACTTATTTTTTTATGTATCAAGTGTGAACATTTTTTTTTGTTAGTGATTTTCATCTTGATTTTGAAAAGCCCTGATGAGCATCAACCCTTTTTGTTTAGAGGGCTTAGTTTTTACACTTCAAATTTTCTAATGAATTAAGTGTGGATAATTTTTTTTAAATGTTGGTGATTTTCGTGTTAGTAATAAAACATAAAAAAAATAATAATAAAAACATGACAAAAAAATCAAATACAAAAAAATATATAAAAAAGAAAAAGAAAACAAAAAACCTATTAAAATGTAAAAATAAACATAAAACACAAAAATAAAACATAAAGCATCACAAAAATAAAAATAATAAAAACTTGTTAGTAATAAAACATATATATATATATATATATATATATATATATATATATATATATATATATATGAAAAAAAAACATAAAACATAAAACATGTTAGTAATAAAACATTAAAGTATAAATATAAAAAACATGACAAAAGAAAATCAAATACAAAAAATATATATAAAAAAGGGGAAAAAACAAAAAACCTATAAAAATGTTAAAAAAAAACCAAAATTAACTCATAAAAATAAAAAAAATTGAATAAAAAACTAATGAAAAAAACAAAAAATAAATAAATGTATAAATAAAATAAATAAAATAAAAAAAATGATTTTTATTTTCAAAAAAATAAATAAAGAAAAACAAATTGATCCACACAAAAAAATCTAAAAACATTTTTTTTTTAAAGTTAAAAAAAAATAATAAAAAAACCTCATCGCAAAAAAAACTTAAAATAATTACCAAATAAAAAAAAAAAAAAAAATTATTTAAAAAAAACATTAAAAAATATTCAAAACCATTAAAATATAATTAAAAATAGAAACAATTAAAAAAAAACTAATTGAAAAAAAACAATTAAAAAAAAATAATTTAAAAAAGCATTTAAAAAAAACAATATATAAAAAAAAAACAATTTAAAAAAAAGAAAAATCAATTAAAAAGAAACAATTAAAAAAACACATTAACAAAAAAACAAATAAAAAAGAAACAATTAAAAAAAATAAAAAAACAATAAAAAAATTACGAAATACAACCCAAAAAACACATTCATAAAAATTTGGGCCCTCCGCTGCACCCCAACTGCCACGCCCCTCCCTCTGCTCTCCTCCCCTCTTCCTTCCCCTATCCCATGCCTCGCCCTCACCCTCCACCCTCCGCTCTCCCCCCAGCCCCCATCCCACCTCCCTCCCTCTGCTCCTGTCCCCCTCCCTTCGCTCCCCTCTTACCCCCTCCCCTCCCCGCGAGCGGAGGGAGGGGGAGAGGAGCTAGGGGTGGGGTGGCGAACGGGTGTGGCAGCGGAGGGCAGGGGGCGCGGTGGGGTGAGGTAGCGTGGGGGCCCAATTTTTTATGAATGTGTTTTTTGGGTTGTATTTCGTAATTGTTTATTTATTTATTTAATTGTTGTCTTTTTTTAATTGTTTATTTATTTATTTTTCCAGAATTGTTTTTTTTTTTCGTTTTAATATATATATATATATATATATATATATATATATATATATAGATCTCTATTATTTTAAGTTTTTTTGTTTTTTATTTTTTGTTTGTTTGTTTTTTTTTGATTTCTTATAATTTTTTTTTTATTTATTATTATTTTTTTTAAATTTAAATATATTTTGTTTTTTTAATTTTTATTTATTTATTTTTTTAATTTAAAATTTAAATTTTTTTTTTTTGTTTTTTGTTTTTTTGTTTTTTGTTTTTGTGTTTTGTGTTTTGTTTTTTTGTTTTGTTGTTAAATTTTAATTTTAAATTTATTTTTAAATTGTTTTGTTTTTATTTTTAGTTTTAATTTAATTTATTCTTTTTGATAATTACTTAACATTTTTTTAAATGATGTTTTTATTTTTTATTTTTTAACTTAAAAAATGGTATTTTTAAAATTTTTTTATTTATATTTTGTTATATATATATATATAATTAATTTATTTTTTGTTTATTTTTTATATTTTTATATTTATTTTTTGTTTTATTTATTTATTTAAATTTATTATTTTTACAAGTTTTTTTTTTTTCACATGGAAAAAAGTCGCAATTTTCATTAATATAGAAAATTACATTTTGCAGATGTGTTAACATATACTGAGTGAGACCATCTCCTTCTCTGTTCAGATCATGGTGTATATATACAGCATGTATATTCATCCATAAATTCTGTACCAAAAAGAAAGAACCAAAGATCACTTAACTTTTCCTCCACGCAGGGAGGGACAATAAACTGTAAATGTTCATATCTCCGCGTATGATCAGCAGAGCAGAAACATATAACTATTAAAGGTTCCAGCCTATGAAATATAAGTCTCCGCGCATGTTCAGCAGAGCAGTAGTCAAAAAATAATGAGAGTTCCGGCCTGTGTCGACCGTGAAGTCCATAAGCTATTACTATATAAGCGTATTGCTGTTATAAAAAACTATAGTGTTTATGACACACCGTGCATATAAGTATAAAAAAAAAGTAGTTAAATGGTGGTGCCAATCTACTGTGTGTTTCCTCTTTGAGCTCGCAGGTCTATGTATGGCCTGTGATGGTAACGGTAGATGGTCCCATCCATGTTCTCCTCCACTAACCAGTCTTCCTCTTGCCTCTGCGCTGCTTGTTTGGACAATTTTTTTTTAATGTTTTGTTTTTTTATTTTTATATATTTTATGAAATTTAATTTATTTTTTTGTCATGAATCGTCCTCGTGCCACCCTTGGCCAGTTGGGCCTCGGTCGCTGGGGATATTTTTTTTTGTTTGAAGTTTTAATTTTTTTTTAATGTTGTATTTTATTTTTGTAATTTTTTTTTATTTTGTTTTTATTTTATTTTACTTTTTTTTTTTTACATGATATGGTTAATTTTTTTTTTTTTTTTTTACATTTTATAGATTTTTTATGTGATTACTATATATTTTTTATATTTGATTTTTTTTTTTTACTTGTTATTATTTTTTATTTATATTTATTTTCAATATTTGAATTTTTGTTTTCTTTTGATTTTTTGTGTTTTGTGTGTATGTGTTTTTCAATATTTAAAATTTTATTTTCTTATGTATCTTTCATATATATATATATATATATTTTGTATGGTATGTGTCGATGCTTGTCTAGCAACCTAATCCCATTATGTGCAATTTGATAGTTGATTTTAAAATTTTCATTATAATGAATCGAGTCTGCCCCACAATGTGTTAATTTCATGGTTGGTCTTTAAGTTTTCATTATAATGGGTTGAGCTCACCTACACTACGTGTCAATTTGATAGTTGATTTTTAATTTTTTTTGCAATGTATCAAGTTGTCTTAGGCTAAGATTTCAAAATCGCTATATATTTAGCATTTAAAAAAAATTACTCTTGGTATAATAACTCTTTCATTTAGGTGTTCATTTTTAAAGTTTTTTTAGTCATAAATTTTTTCCATAATGTCATGCTTAAAATAGTTTGAAAATTTAAGATTGTTTTGTAGTCATAATCTTTGGTTTTAATTCTGTTGTTGAAAAATTGTCAAGAATTTTAATGTTTTTCTAAGTCGTGATATTTTATTTTATCGTTATGGCTGAAAACAATTATAAATATTTTTCCTTAGCACCATGCTTGAAAATCATTGGAAATTTAAAGTTTTTCAGAGTCACGATATTTTGTTTTTAACGTCATTACTAAAAATGGTTGAAAATGTACCCTGCAAAAAAAAAAAAAAAGTTATTCCGGCATCAACACTTTCCGATTTCAAGGTGTTTTTTGCACCAAACAAAATGGCTTTTATTGTTTTTCACTGTTATTTAAAAAAAAAAAAAAAAACTTTATTATGGCATCAACACTTTTTGATTTCAAGGTGTTTTTTCATGTTTTTTTGGGACTTTTGGGCTTGGGTACCCATTTTGAGGTAATAGTTCCCGTTTGATTGGTAACTATGTTGGAAGTGTTGGAATCACAGTTACCGAGGATGATATGGTGAGTCTTTCTCTTCTAGGACTCCTAAAGAGTTGGCATAGTTATCAGGACTCTGTCAATGGTCGGGAGAAGCTGCCAGATTGGGAACGACTGTGGTTGGATTTGATGCAGGAGGATATCAGGAGGAACACTAGGGATGGCTCTTCATTAAAGACTAATGATGAAGAGAATTGTGCCTTAGCGATTAAGGAAAAGAAGGGGAAAGGGAAAACTTCCCATTCTAAATTCGATTCTTATCATGGAGGTAAGAAGAAAGACATGACAAAATTAAGTGCTTTCATTGTCATGAGCTGGGCCATTTTGCTACAAATTGTCCTCTCAAGAAGTCCAAGAAGAAGTCCTCAGGGGGAGCGGTGACTGAGGCTTTGGCCTCTCAATTGGAATTGGACGTCTCCCTCATTACATGCATGGTGTCATCAATGATGGGAGGTGTATGGTAATTAGATAGTGGAGCTTCATTCCACATGACCATTGACAAAGAGTTATTTAGTGACCTGGTGGAGAAAGATCTCCAGATGCATATCGAGATGGGTGACGACAGGAAGTATAGTGTTATTGGATTGGGCACGATTACTTTTCAAAGGGAGCATGGGACTCCACTCACCTTGAAGAATGTTATGTATGTTCTCGGGCTGAATAACACCTGGAGGAGAAAGATCTCCAGATGCATATCGAGATGGGTGACGACGGGAAGTATAGTGTTACTGTATTGGGCACGATTACTTTTTAAAGGAAGCATGGGACTCCACTCACCTTGAAGAATGTTATGTATGTTCTCGGGCTGAATAAGAACTTGGTATCCATTGCCATGCTTGAGGATAGAGGCTATGATGTGATCTTCTCAAAAGGAAAGGCGCTCCTTTAACACATAGCCATGGGTCAGGTAAAGAAGATAGGGATTCAGGTGAAGAATCTTTATAAGTTGGAGGTAGAGGAGTGTGCTGCTTTGAGCAAAAAAGCAGAAAGGGTGCAGAGCCGAGACGTTGGCGAGTTGTGGCATAGGCGATTGGGCCACTTGCATCATGGAGCTTTGAAGATATTGCAGCAGATCTCTACCGGTCTTCCCAAAGGTACGCTTGAGCAAGTTGATACATGAAAGGGGTGTACTTTGGGAAAATACACCAAGTCTTCCTTTCACGACAGAGACAGTCGAGTAGAGGCTATTCTAGAGAGAGTCCATTCATATGTGTGTGGACCATTCTCGACAACATCCACGACCAAACACATGTATTATGTTATATTTGTTGATGACTATTCTCGTAAATGTTGGATATTTTTCATGCAGAAAAATGATCAAACTTTCACAAAGTTTTGTGAGTTTAAAGCATTGGTGGAGAAAGAGTCAGGAAAGAAGGTTAAATCTCTACGAAGTGATAATGGTGGTGAGTATGTCTCAAATGAGTTTAAGAACTTCTATGCAGCGGAAGGGATTAAACGGGAGTTGACGGCACCCCATAACCCTCAACAGAATGGGGTGGCCGAGAGGAAGAACAAAAGCATAATAGGGGCAATGAGGGAAATTTTGCATGATCAGGGCCTACTACTACACTTGTGGGCTGAGGCATGCAACAAAATAGTTTATGTTCAGAACCGTAGCCCACATCAGATACTTGAGATGAAGACACTAGAGGAGGCTTATTTTGGTAAGAGGCCAGATGTTGGTCACTTCAGGATTTTTGGGTCATCAGTATATTTCCATGTGACCAAAGATGGATGGAAGAAGATTGAGCTGACAACAGAGTTGGGGATATTTGTGGGGTACATTGATACACCTCACAACTATTGGGTGTAATTGCTGACCGACAGGATGACAATGGTTCATAGAGATGTCAGATTTGATGAGGAGAAGGCCATGAAAGTTTTCCTTGAGAGGGAGCTTGAGTTACATGCAAATGAGGAGATTTTAGATCCTAAGGTTGAGGAGCCTTAGATTGATGTGGAGCAACCGCATACAAAGGATTCGAGAGTGGAGACATCCACTTAGGAAGAGTCTTCCAGAGAGGAAGAAAGCACACCAGAGAGGCTGACAGATTGTTGGATGATGCACGAGAGAATGTGGGAGCACCCACTTCTCATCACAGGCAAAGGAGGTTACCTGAGAGGTACACTGGATACATGGCTCTTATGGGTGAATGTGTTGTGATAGAGCCATCTTCCTTTAAGGAAGCAGTGCAACAACCGATTTGGGTTGATGCCATGGTGGAGGAGTATGAATCCATAGTTCGTAACAATGTTTGGGATGTGGTCCCAAGACCGGAAGACAGGTTAGTGGTGAGATCTTGTTGGCTTTACAAGGTAAATAAAGCTGCAGATGGTAGTGTGGAGAAGCATAAGCCTAGATTTGTGGCCCGTGACATTTCATAGGTAGAGGGGATTGACTATGATGATACCTTTTCTCTTGTTGCAAGGTACTTGTTAATCAGATCTATATTGGCACTATCGGCACATATGGGTTGGAAGATACATCAGATGGATGTGAAGCCAACCTTCCTTAATGGCATGATTGAGGAAGAGGTGTACATAGAGAAGCTTGAAGGTTTTGAAACCTTTGACCATGAGTCCCATGTGTACCGGCTCAAGAGAGCATTGTGTGGGCTGAAGAAAGCACCATGTGATTGGTACACCAGGATAGATAGCTACTTCACTGGGTTGGGCTTCATGAAGAGTGAAGCGGATGTGAACCTGTACCACATAGTGGTGGAAGGTAAGTTGTTGGTAATTGTACTTTATGTTGATGATCTCATACTGACAGGTGATGATCAGCTGATCAAATCTTGCAAGGAGGACCTTGCAAGAGATTTTGAGATGAAGAACACGGGGATCATGCATTACTTTCTTAGAATGGAGGTATGGCAGGGAGATGGGGAGTTGTTTGTGTCTTAGGGAAATTATGACAATGAGATACTTAGGAGATTCCACATGGAGAGAAACAAACCCATGGAGACTCCTCTAGAAGGTAACTAGAGGAAGGAGGATGCTACTTCAGGGTAAGTAGTGGAAGCTACTGTTTATAGGTAGCTTGTGGGTTCACTCATGTACTTGGTGAACACACAACCGTACATGTGCTATGCAGTTAACCAACTTAGCCAAGAGATGGTTAGGCCTACGATTTAAACTATCATCACATACTAACTCTTTTAATAATAGTAAATGCATTAGAGTGGAAAGAGATGAGTTAATAATTTTTTTCCTATTTAATAGATCTTCACATCTAGCCATGTGCTTCAATAATTATAATTAAAAAATGTCATTAAAACGAACTTCAGAAACCACCATTTTGTTGTGGTGGAATGTTGCATTTTATCACACATGGAAATAATATGAAAATTGCAGTGTTTTCTCGATATCTCATCTTAACGGATATCTTGTCACACATGTTCCAAAAACTTTGTAACTTCTTCTTGAACACACTACTTTCTAGCCCATGTAGGTCAAGTGTTTGAACTAGAGATCTAGTAATTTTTCCTCTATAGTCTATTCCTGGCCCATTAAAGGCAAATGTTTGAGTCATAGATTTGAAACTACTCTCTAACTTGACCCCCTTAAACACTATTAGGATGGTGGGGTGATTTAAATTTTCTTGCATATAATCATCTCATACCACTTTGTGACATACCTAGTCCCTTTTATACCTGATTGAGGATATTAGGTACTCAAAATTTTCTTTATTTCCACTAATTTTCTTTTTAAACATAATTTTGATACCAATTTTTCTCCTCAAGGGTTTTTCAATGATTGTCTTCTTTATAAATTCTAAACTTGAAACAAGAATTTATGACCTTCTAAATTATTTAAGCATTTCTCTTTCTTCTATTAGCATGCTTATGTGACACCCTAGGCCTAATGTACAGTTGGCACACTAGATTGGTCTTTTTTCATAACATATAAGACCACCCAAAACATCTTATCTTTGCAATATCACAGTTCCACCAAATTTCTTCATTTACAATGTGTCATATCGATCCCAGTTTTCAAGGTGTGATACACTACATCACACCAAAAATATTATTTGTGTGATAAAATTTATGTTCACTTGCTTTATCAGATCAACACACACTTTATTTCTTCACATCAAAGGAAAACTTTCTCTACCTTCGAATGTATTGCACCAAAATTATTTTTGTTCAACACATCACATTGCACCAAAATTATTTTGGTGCAACACATCACATTGCACCAAACTTTTAATCTAGGTGACACACAAAATTTTGTCAATTTATAATAGTTTCTAAGTCTCAAAGTCTTTCTTGCAAGGAGGGAAACTTCCTTTCTTGTGACATTTTGTCTAAAAACCTGTTATTGTGTGATAAATGCTATATTACACAAATTTATCTTTGCGTGATAAATCTTGTACTACAAGGAGTTATTTTTTTTGTAATAATTGTGGTATTGCATGAAAGTAACTTTTCTACAATTCATAGAGTTTTCCCAAGTTTCCCTTAATTTTCTTCTAACAAAATCAAAGTGTTTTTCCTAAAAATCATAATGTTTATGGAACTGGTTTATCTCATTCTTGGAAACCACATGATGGAGAGTAACCACTAGAGAGTGCATCACAACGTTAATAAAAAATAATTCTAAAATCTAAAATCTATACTATGAGAGTTAATTTTCCTTAGATTTATGGATTTATTAATTTATTGTTTTCTTTGCTTATGCATGCAATAGATTTGGAAAATAGAGAACAATGAAAAAAACACACACCAATCACAATGAACACTAGATATGACTTGGGAAACCCTTTCGAGAGAAAACCTAGCTAGAAGGTGAGGCTCCTTTACTCTATCTTTCTCTAAATGAAAATGATTCAAATACAAAGGATTGAGACCCATGGCTTGTGGGTTGCTACAAAACACAAACCCTCTCCGTTCTTCCCTTTTTCTACCAACTCCTAGCCACGTTGCTCTATTATGGAACAAAATGCACTTGAATAGAATAGTGGCATGGTCACAACACACCCCGATAGCCAACTAGTGGTTAAATTTGACCCATTCAACCTTCGATATGAGTCACAAATCACCCTTCTAAATTTTTCTTCATAGGGAACATGTGTCTATGCCATTATCCACGAGTAATGTGGTTGACATGGAATTCTCTCGAATTATGGCGGTCAATCATGATGACCAAGTTCTAAGAGGCATAAATTTTGCATTTTAATATTGATTGATGTGATTCTTGCACTATTAGAAAGGTATTCGGATGTATAATAATGATACATGGTGGCACACTTAATAAATGATTTTTTATCCCCAAAAAAATCATTTAAGGCCTTAAATTGGCCTTGAAAGTTTTTTGAGCTCAATTCTCCAAAGTGTGTCCTGTTGCCAAAATTGCTCCTATATGTTGATTACTTTGATCTTTCCACCCTAAAAGCATCAATATTGATGAAAAAAATATATAATTACCCAATATAGCTACAACACATGGAAAGATGTAGGATTATTTTCCATGTAGAATCCCCTAGGCCCCTCTCAAGTTTCCCCTCTCATGGTATGATCACCCCCTTTTTATGTGCTCCTACTTTAGTCAACTCTATCATTTTATTAAATCCGAAAATAGAAATATTTACATTATTCAAATCAGCATATCATGTCTTCCTCACAGTGTAAATAAAGCATGGTAATTAAAATATCCATGTTGAAACAAATCCAATATTTAATCATAATTAATTACAATTAATCAAGGGGATTACAAATTATGAAATTAAATTGGAGGAGTAGGGAAAAAGGGTATGGGGAAAAGACTCTAGCTTTTCACAAGGTAGGGAACCCAATCTAATATAATTGTGTTAGATGAATCAAATGGATATCATTAGGGGGGAACTTTTGGTTGTACATTTGACCTCTATCCTTCCTCCTTCCACCATTAGGGTATTAGGTAGTGGTACCCACTCAATTTATAGCATCTCTATGTCCCATAGGTGAGGAGTAACCATAAAATTATCTAAGAGTAGGTGGCCTTACTTGATCCAGGTGAATGTTGGTGGCCACCACCTATCCCACTTGGACCCCCACAACTGTCTCTTTCAGTTTTTTCAGTTTCCTTATTAGCAACACAATTTACTATTTTTAGCAGTTTTTCAGGTCCTGAATTTCCGGAGCCATTTTGAGGTCCTAAACGAAGTTTTTTGGCAAAACCGGGATCAACATGGGTCATAGACCGATGTTTCTCTTCCAAAGTTATAGTTCTCGGATAGATCTTTCTAACGAGATATTATGCGCGTCAAATGGAGATTGTATGCCAAATTTACGACCCTGGGAAGTTGATGTACCAATTTACCCAAACAGGGCCCACAGTTTGGCGTTTCATCTTCTAAGGTTAGGTTTTTGGATGTTTAGGGTTTTCCATTGTTTCTCAACAATAAATAGGCCTTTGAACCTCATTGTAACATAGTTCAGAGGCATGTAGCCGCCACATATCTTCTCAGAGATAAGCTACCATCGCCCTAGCTGGTTTATTTCCATTTCTGTTTGTAAGCATATTTCAATATTTTACATTAATGAAATGAAGTATTATTTCCGCTGCATCTCTGTGTTTATGGTTATCTTGGTAATTTGTTGTGTTCCTGTTTAAATCCAGATCAGTGGTATCAAAGTGATTTGCTCTTCGTTTGTTTTTCTTTGCATGTCCCCAACGAGGTTGGGATATAAGGAGTTAGGGCTTGAACTGGTCAAACCTTTGCAAGACCAGCCCTGCAAATCCCGACGGCCTCTCAAGGTGGATGAAAATAAAGATGAGGGGGAAGGAGATCCTATCAAAATCTTGCTCGAAAAAGCCCTCGAGCGAGAAAGGAACACGATGATGGACAACTTTGCACAGATCCTTCAGCGGCTACCCAGAGGTGACGCATTGGCTTTGAACAGCTACTCTAGAAATGCCACACCCTTTAAGGTACAAGTTAATTTTGAAATCCCCATCTTCAAGGGTCAAATAGACGCAAGTGCCGTAGATTAATGGTTAAATATGCTAGAAGGGTATTTTTCAGTTCATGATTTTTCCAGTTGGGAAAATATTATTTTCGCTCTTCTCAAAGCAGCCCCCCATGTCAAGGACTGGTGGGAAACCTACTGCAAGCAGAAGGATGAAAGTACGGGCTCACTATTTTCAGCCGCACCCACTTGGAATTCATTCCGAGATGCCATTAAGGAGCAATATTATCCTGTCAAAAGCTATGAGGACAAATACATAAAGTGGACCACGCTGCGACAGGGAAGGGACCAAGATGTGCCGCAGTTCACAAACATTTTTCATACCCTTCGCACATAGTTGGGTATCAAGGATTCTCAGCTGCATTTGGTACTCAAATACCATAGCTGCCTCACAGATACATCCAGGAAGAGATGGAGTTTCTGAACATCTCCTCACTCGGCACGACGTACCGATACACTGTCAAAATTGAGAAGAAGTTCAAACAAAATAAGCGAGACTTTGGATCTGCAAATCAGAAGCAAGGGAAAGGCCTCCCTAAATTGCAGAACCAAGGAAAAAGCCAAGACAGGGCAACCCAAGACAACCCGTCACAAGAAAAGAACAACACCATGAAGTCGAAGAAGGACATAGGAAAGTGGCATGAGTTCCATAAGAACCCCACTCACAACACAAGTGAGTGTCGGATCAAGCAGTCGTTGGTTGTCGAGTTGAAGGCTTCAGAATCAGATGCATGTTCCGACCCTGAGTTAGAACCCGACAAGAGGAGTGACTAATGGAAGCAGATCATTGATGCGGAGCCCAGCGCCACTATTGCCACCACCAAGATCCATAAGAATGAGCCCAAAGATCCAGAGGAGGGGGAGTGTCTTTTCTACTCACAAATGTGGGTGAAGGGTTTGCCACTACAATTCATTGTTGACAATGGGAGCCAAAAGAACATCATTTTAGCAGAGGTTGTGAAGCGGTTTGGACTACAAACCATACCACACCTGCAACTGTACAACATCGGGTGGCTTCATCAAGGACGAGATCTCCAAGTTCGCTAGCAGTGTCACCTTCCCTACAACATCAAGCCCTTCATAGATGAGGTATTGTGTGATGTTGCACCTCTAGATGTCTGTGATGTATTATTAGGTGAACCATACTTGTGGAGGCGACATGCTGTGTATGAGTCAAGGCCTCGTGCTGTTATTATTTCTTTGGGTAATTCATTATACAAGATACTGGAGGTAGCCCCACCTACCGCCACCTCTTTGATCACTGCTAAGAAAGGACGCAAGCTCATCTCCCAGACTAGGAAATTCATTTTCTGTCTGGTTCGCTCCCAAAGTAAGGAGAAGATCATCGCCACATCCATGACCTCCGCGAAGGGTTACTCCACGCAACAGCAACAACAAAGGGATACGGTCATGACAGAACACAGGAACAACTTCTCCTCACTCACAGGGGTACCACACAAGTTTCAGGTAGGCAATAAAGCCTGGTCGCATCGGTAGAAAGAACGCCTTGCCAAAATCCATCAGAAGCTCAGACCACTCAGACATGGTCCTTACACCATTACCAAGGCTGTGGGAAACAATGCTTTGGAGCACACCATTACCCCATTCCTTTTCTTGCACCGAGTGTTCAATGTGGACCACCCTCGGCCATGCTTCCCACCATTACTGGACACATCAAAGGTTGCAGAACAACTCACTAGGGACCCAACCCAACAAAAGCTTCCTCATCTCAGGGAGGAACTCAACGCAATGGGGACCATTGCTTCCTAAGGGGGGAGGAATGATCCAGGTGGATGTTGGTGGCTACCCACCTATCCCACTTGGACCCTCACAACTGTCTCTTTCAATTTTTTCAGTTTCCTTATTTGCAGCACTGTTTACTATTTTTAGCAGTTTTTCGGGTCTTGAACTTCCAGAGCCGTTTTGAGGCCCTAAACGATGTTTTTTCGGAAAACTAGGAGCTACATGGGCAATTGACCAATGTTTCTCTCCCCAAAGTTATAGTTCTTGGATAGATCTTTCTAACGAGATATTGTGCGCGTCAAACGGAGATCGTATGCCCCAAGAAGTTGATGTACCAATTTACCCAAATGGGGCCCATAGTTTGGCATTTCATCTTCTAGGGTTAGGTTTTTGGATGTTTAGGGTTTTCCATTGTTTATCAACAATAAATAGGCCTTTGAACCTCATTGTAACATAGTTCATAGGCATGTAGCCGCCACATCTCTTCTCAGAGATAAGCTACCATCGCCCTAGCTGGTTTATTTCCATTTCTGTTAGTAAGCATATTTCAGTATTTTACATTAATGAAATGAAGTATTATTTCCGTTGCTGATCCGGATTTAAACAGGAACACAACAAATCATAGAGATAACCATAAACACAGAGATGCAGCGGAAATAATACTTCATTTTATTAATGTAAAATACTGAAATATGCTTACAAACAACGATGGAAATAAACCAGCGAGGACGATGGTAGCTTATCTCTAAGAAGAGATGTCGTGGCTTCATGCCTTTGAACTGTGTTACAATGAGGCTCAAAGGCCTATTTATTGTAGAGAAATAATGGAAAACCCTAAACATCCAAAAACCTAACCCTAGAAGATGAAACGCCAGACTGTGGGCCCCGTTTGGGCAAATTGGTACATCAACTTCCCGGGGTCGTAACTTTGGCATATGATCTCTGTTTGACGTGCACACTATCTCGTTAGAAAGATCTATCTGAGAAATACAACTTTGGGAAGAGCAACATCGGTCCATGGACCCATGTTGCTTCCAATTTTCCCCAAAAATGTCGTTTAGGGCCTCAAAATGGCTCCGAAAGTTCAGGACCCCAAAAAACTGCTAAAAATAGTAAACTGTGCTACAATTAAGGAATCTGAAAAGCTGAAAGAAACAATGGTGGGGGTACAAATGGACTTGGAAGGTGGCCACCAATATCCACCTGGATCATTCCTCCCCACTTAGGAAGCAATGGTCCCCATTGCGATGAGTTCCTCCATGAGATGAGGAAACTTTTGCTAAACTTGGTCCCTGGTGAGCCACTTGCCCTGGTGAAGGAGTTGGCCTGCTTTGACAACTCGATACAGTTGGATATTCTGTTGGCAAGTGTGCTTGATATGTGTGTCCATGATCCGATCAGTTGCAGCTTGTTCCATGCAATCTAGATTTAACTTTGTGGGTGTGAGATGTTCTGCAATGTCGGATGTGTCTAGTAATGGTGGAAAGTATGGCCGAAGGCGGTCCACATTGAACACTAGGTGTAGGCCAAGGAATGGGGGAATGCTGAGCTCAAATGCATTGTCTCCCACAACCTTGGTAATGGTGTAAGGACCATATCAAAGTGGTCTGAGTTTCCGATAGGCCCCGGTAAGGCGTTCCTTTTGCAAATGCATCCAGACTTTGTTGCCCACCTGAAACTTGTGTGGCACCTGATGTTGATCATGTCGCTGCTTGTACTTGACATTTGATTTCTCCAAAATGTCATGGACCTGCTGGCAAATATGTTGTATGTGCTCAATGAAGCTAGTTCGCTTATCTGTTTCGGATTGGACATGAGCCGAATTTGCGTGAGTAGCTGCAAATGGCATGGCCACATCAATGGGACATAGTGACTGGAATCCCAAGCCCACCTGAAAAGGGATGTGGCCAGTCGAGCTATGAAGAGCCTATTTGTAGATGTGCTAAACATAGGGGAGGCTCTTGTCCCATGTGCGTGGATGCTTTGAGTTGTACATGCACAGAATGTGTACGATCATCCTATTGACAACCTCTGTATGGACATCAGTTTGAGGATGGAAGGCTGTGGACTTAGTGAGTTTGGTGTCCAGCATCGACTAGAGGCTGGACCAAAATGTACTGAGGAACCTGCTGTCCCGATCTGAGATGATAGACAGTGGGATCCCAAAGTGTACCCACACTCGTTCAAAGAAGAGTTTAGCAGTGACTTCTGCTGTGATATTCTTCTTACAGGCCGCCATAATGGCCATCTTCGAGAACCTGTTGACGACCACAAAAACACAGTCGTTTCCATGCTTAGTGGAAGGAAGGCCTGACATGTAATCCATGGAGATGGATTTCCAAGGTCGACTAGGGGTAGGAAGCGGGGTGTACAGGCCTTGCTTCTTGATGGTCAGTTTGGCAATGGTGCAGGAAATGCATGATCTGATGTACTTCCTGACATCCTGTTGAAGATTTGGGCAATAGAAATACTTCTGCGGTACTGCCACCATTTTCTCGACCCTGAAATGCCCAACAGCCCAACTGTAGTGTGCTTCCCAAATCATCTTGGCACGATCGCTTGAAGGAACACAAAGGTGACCCAGGTGGCGTAACAGGGCATCCTGGAGGTGGAAATTTGGAACATGCTAACCCTTCAAGAGTGTCTGGTATGTTTGGTCTAATTTTGGGTTGCTTTTGTAGAGAAGAGGCCAATTATAAGTCTCGTGCCCACAAGAGTTGAGCACAGTGGTTAACGCCATGATCGGTGGTCGACTGAGGCAATCTGCAACATTATTGGTGCTACCCTTCTTATACTTGATATTCAAATGGAACTGTTGCAGGTATGTGGACCACTTTTGATGGCGATCATTCTACGATTTCCCTTGGGTCTGTATGAACTGCAGGGGTCAGTGGTATGTGTGGATGACCGTTTCCTTCCCCAAAATGTAATGCTTCCATTGTCAACAGGCCTACACAATGGAATACATCTCTTTGTCATAAGTGGGATACTTCCGGACTGTGTCAGAAAGTGTCTCACTGTGATATGCCACTAGATGCCCATGTTGAGTAAGGACTGCCCCAATAGCATAGTCAAAGGCATATATCTCGACCTCAAATGGTTGTTGCAAGCCTGGTAATGCGAGCACTGGTGCCATGTAGAGACGATCTTTCAACTCTGTGAATGCCTTCTGTTGAGATTCAGACCAAAAGAATTTTTCTTTCGCTCCTCCCTTGGTGACTTGACTCAAGGGCCAAGTGATATGAGAAAATCCCAACACAAACCTGCGGTAGAAGTTGGCAAGACCTAGAAAGCTGCAGAGCTCTGTCAAAGTGGTTGGAGATGGCCAATCTCGAATGACTTGGATCTTGGCAGGATCCACATGCACCCCTTGTTCATCAATAATGTATCCCGGATACTGAACCTAGGTCATGCCAAAAGTGTATTTCTCCAAATTGGCACATAACTTGTGTTGCTACAGTGTTTGGCACATAACCTGTCGGATGTGGTGGAGGTTCTCTTCCCAACTCTGGCAGAAGATCAGGATGTCATCCAAGTATACCACCACAAATGAGTTGGTGAATGGCCGCAAGATGTCATCCATTAGTCTCATGAAGGTTGCAGGAGCATTCGTTAATCCGAAAGGCATAACCAACCATTCGAAAAGGCCCTCCTTGGCTTTGAAGACAATCTTCCACACATCGGAGGGTTCAATTGGTACCTGATGATATCCTGACTTGAAATCAATATTGCTGAAATATTTTCCCCCCTTCAGTTGGTCCAGGAGGTCATCAATCTTGGGATCATGTACCTATTATGGACAGTGATCTTGTTCAGCACCCGATAGTCAATACAGAGTCTCCAAGTCCCATCCTTCTTTTGTACCAACACGATCGGGCTCCCACAGGACGATGAACTCGGACATGTGTGACCTTTCTACAGTAGCTCCTGAATCTGCCTCTTGATTTCATCATTCTCCAGAATGAAGCGCCGATAGATTGGTCCATTGGGCAATGACGCACATGGGGTCAGATTGATGGAGTGCTTGACCTGACAGTGCAGAGGAACCCTTGCGGGAGAGGTGAAGATGTCCTCATACTCCTCCACAACCTTGTCCATCTATAGTTGTCGTGCGAAGGGGCCCTGTCTGGAGGTCGTGACCACTGTCTTCTTCTTTCCTTGAGGGCGTATCATCAGGAAATTTTTTTTCCTAGTTTTTAAAATGAGCTTACTGCATTGTTTTATAGTAACCAAAGAGATGGCGGTAGGTGGTGCTACCTCCGGTATCTTGTACAACTTATTTCCCAAAGTAACAATAACAACATGGGGCCTTGATTCATACACAACATGTCGCTTCCACAAGTATGGTTGTCCTAATAATACATCACAAACTTCAAGGGGAGCAATGTCACACAATACCTCATCTGTGAAGGGCTTGATGTTGTATGGAAGGCGACACTGTTGGCTCACGCGAAGATCCCGTCCTTGGTGAAGCCACCCGATGGTGTACGGTTGTGGATGTGTTGTGGTTGGTAAGCCTAACTGCTTCATGACCTCTTCCGAAATGAGGTTCTTTTGGCTCCCGCTATCGAAAATGAATTGTAGCGGGGAGCCCTTTACCCACATCTGGGAGTGGAAGAGACACTTCTCCTCCTTTGGATCTTTGGGTTCCTCCTTCTGTATCTTCGTGGTGGCAACAATGGTGTTGGGCTCCGCATCGATAATATGCTTTCCTTTGTCATTCCCCTTGTCAGGTTCTGACTCAGAGTCGGAACATGCATCTGATTCTGAAACCTTTAGCTCAGCCACCAATGACTGCTTGGCCTGACACTCACTTGTGTTGTGGGTGGAGCTCTTATGGAACTCACACCACTTGCCCGTGTCCTTTTTCTGCTTCATGACATTGTTCTTTGCTTGCATCTTTGGCGGGTTGTCTTGGGCCTTCCCACCTTGGCTTTGTTCTTTGTTCTGTGGTTTGGGGGCACCTTTCCCTTGTTTTGAATTCGTAGATCCAAAGTCTCGCTTCTTCTGTTTAAACTTTTTCTCGACCTTGACGACATATCGGTATGTCGTGCCGAGCGAGGGGATGTTCAGGAATTCTATTTCTTCTTGAATGTACTTATGTAGGCAGTCGCGGTATTTGAGTACAAAATGCTGCTCCGAATCCTTGATACCCAACTTTGTGCGAAGGGTATGGAAAATATTGGTAAACTCCAGCACGTCTTGGTCCCTCCCCTGCCAGAGCGTGGTCCACTTTATGTATTGATCCTCATATCTTCCGACAGGGTAGTACTGCTCCTTGATGTCATCCCGGAATGAATCCCAAGTGGGTGCGGCTGAAAATAGTGAGCCTGTACTTTCATCCTTCTACTCGTAGTAGGTTTCCCACCAGTCCTTGACGTGGGGGGCTACTTTGAGAATAGCGAAAATAATCTTTTCCTGACCCAAAAAATCATGAACAGAAAAACAACCCTCTAGCAGATTTAACCATTTATCGACGACATCTGCATCTATCTGACCCTCGAATATGGGGATTTCAAAATTAACTTGTACCTTAAATGGTGTGGCGTTTCCAGAGTAGCTCTTGGAAGCTGATGTGTCGCCCCTGGGTAGCCGCTGAAGGATCTGGGCAAAGCTGTCCATAATTGCATTCCTTTGTCGCTCGAGGGCTTCTTCGAGCAAGATTTTGATAGGATATCCTACCCCCTCGTATTTATTTTCATCTACCATGGGAGGCCGTCGGGATTTGCGAGGCTGGTCTTGCAAAGGTTCGACCAGTTCAAGCCCTAACTCCTTATATCTCGACCTCGTTGGGGACATGAAAAGAAAAATAGAGAAAAAGCAGATCGCTTTAATACCACTGATCCAGATTTAAACAGGAACGCAAAAAATCACAGAGATAACCATAAACACAGAGATGCAGCGAAAATAATACTTCATTTCATTAATGTAGAATACTAAAATATGCTTACAAACAACAATGGAAATAAACCAGCTAGGGCAATGGTAGCTTATCTCTGAGAAGAGATGTGGCGGCAACATGCCTATGAACTGTGTTAAAATGAGGCTCGAAGGTCTATTTATTGTAGAGAAACAATAGAAAACCCTAAACATCCAAAAACCTAACCCTAGAAGATTTTACCAAACTGTGGGCTCCGTTTGGGTAAATTGGTACATCAACTTCCCGGGGTTGTAACTTTGGCATATGATCTTTGTTTGACGTGCACAATATCTCGTTAGAAAGATCTATCCGAGAACTACAACTTTAGGAAGAGCAACATTGGTCCTTGGACCCATGTTTCTCTCAATTTTCCCAAAAAATGTCGTTTAGGGTCTCAAAACTTCTCCGGAAGTTTAGGACCCGAAAAAATGCTAAAAATAGTAAACTGCGCTACAATTAAGGAAACTGAAAAGCTGAAAGAAACAATGGTGGGGGTCCAAGTGGACTTGGCAGGTGGTCACCAATATCCACCTAAATTAGCTACATCTATGTGTTTATGGTTATCTCTGTAATTTGTTGTGTTCCTGTTTAAATCCGGATCATTACCATAATAGAGAAAACATCTTAAATCAATATTGCACCATTTACATCACACAATCTAGTCTCAAGTAGTTGAGAAAAGCACATCATCCTTGTTAAAAATCATGAATATGCCCTAGTCATATTTGAGTATGATGGAATTGGGAAAGTTTGATTCTACCAAGTCATGCATTCTCACAAGAGGAGTCTTAGCTAAATCTAAGTTACATTAGGGTATTGGTTGAGGAAGTCCCTACTTAGAAACCTATAGCACTGTAATTAAAAATAAATATGAAGGCCCCACTCTTGGTAAGATCATAGTCTCTCCAACTTGGCGAAATATCTATAGAGAAAACAAAAGAAATAGTGAAGTGACGGGGATAATAGTTTGAGTGGAAACCCTCCTTGACAATGAGGACCAACTATGAGTTGTTAATGATATATATAATATAGATATATATCTCCACCAACAATGAAAATAATAGAGAACCTTGGGTAGATGAGCACGACTACATTTCCATAGCCCCAATTTGACATGTGGTATGTATACTACCAATTCTATTTCATAGTTTAGACTGGGAAAAATGACTCCACTATTTAGCCATTAGGAAAAGGGAGGGGAAAGTTTCATCCATTCCTCATTCTAAAAGCCACCATCACCATAGAAGAAGATAAGGATATGAGGTCTTGTTGAATCTTCTATCGACCTACACAAGATGGATCTACCCTCATTTATTCAACTCATATTGAAGTTGGATACAAAAATGATAGGTATGGCTTAGAAGAAGGATGAGTATATAAATGGTATGTAGACTCAAAACACACAATGAAAATATCAGGTGGCACAATGGTAGCAAGAGAGAGGAATTGGGGAAGAAACTTGAGGAAGTTGTAAAGGATGTAAAGCACTAGCATATGAAGGTTGAAGAAGTCATAACAATGTTACAGAAATAAGTATACGAGAACGTTGAGGCATTGGAATGCCTAAAGAAGTAAGATGAGGATATAGGAAAGCATGAGGTTGAGGTTCATGATGTCACACAGTAGAAGGAAAATGATCTCTCCATATGTTCTATAAGGACGATCCCAAATTTGTTAGAAGCCATGGTGATACCATAAGAACAAAGCTACAAGATTGAAAAAGTAACAAAAACCCTAGGATAATTGTGGAAAATAAAGGGGTTACTGGAATCCACCCAAGTTGTAGAGGCAAGGTAGGAACAAGAGAAGAAAGGAGAAATTGCCAAGAAAGAAGCCACAAAGGCCAATGCTTGAAAAGAAGGGAATTGATCAAAGATCTTATTGCCTCTGAAGCTTAGGCATAGAGAAAGAAGTTAGAATACATATGATTAAAATGTCAAAGTCTATGAATGGGATTTCAGAATAATGGGGATATCGTAGTATTATCAAAGTAGGGGATATAGCAATAAATATAGCAATTGCAAGTATAATAAAAGAGTGTATGTTGAGGCTATTGTGTTATATTCTCTAGATGACAGGATGGAGGAGACTCAAGGAATATTAGTCAAGTAGGATGCTATTGAGAATGTGAAGAAGAAACTAAGGAATGTGATACATGAACTTGAACAAAATTAATGGTGTAAATTTATGATGACTAACAAGATGAAAGAAAAAATATTGATGTGAAGCTATAAACATTGATGCAAAGTGGAGAAATTAATAAAAACATCAATAGTGAAGCATGCCTAGAAAATTCAAGATGCTAGTTAGAGATGGATCATGAATCCACAGAAGTAGTGAAACAAAAAAATCCCAAGTGTGTAATTCCATAGAAGCCTGTGGGATTAAGGAGTTATTTTTTATATCATCTACACCTAATTTTCCAAATACTCTATGTAGATCTCTAAAGACATGGACTCTTATACTTTTTGTTATGAGTTGGTTACAACTAGTCCAGGATTCCATAGTATATTTTGAAATCTTCTTTAACCATTCCAGTCACATATGTATATGAATATTATGATGTAATTGGAGAGAATTTTGGTTCATAAGGGTTGTTGTTGAGTTCATGGTTAGAACTTTGCATCAAAGTTATGTAATATCTTTCATATTGTTAAATACAATGGATCACTACTCTGCATATATGTTTGTGTTTTTGTTGTATTTTGATAATCTTTATGTGCTTGCCATAGATTTGAATGCCATTAGTTCCAATGGTTTGATTGAATGTGAATAAGCTCATAAGGAATGTGATTCCCACTAAATTGATAACACTTTGCACATTAATTAGATGGCAATGATCAAGCATGCCTTGGGAGAGACCTATTTCCTCTTGGAAAGTTGAACATGTTGGTGCCCTAGATGACATTAGGCCATCATTGAACACGTTCTATAGACATGTTCATCATAGAGCCAACAAGTCCCATAAACTTTAATCATACTAAAGATTGTATGTGAAGTGTTACAACTTTGAGACTTTTTCTTATAGATTGTAGTATGAAGAAGCTTGGTGATTAAATTATGCTTTCTATCCTTTCTAAACTCGATGAACCATGTTATTATTTTTTTTCCCTTCTTTTTACTCTAATAAGGAAGCTTTTGGAACTACATATAAATTGGTTGATTGTACAATTATTTAGAAGTCATGTGAAGTGCCTTCTCTTTTTCTTTATCGACAAATTATCTTTTACTTATTCTCATGGTTTTCATTTTGTTTTGGATTTTAATGCTTCTTTCTATCAAGATAGTGAGGAGGATCTCATGTTTCACCTTCTCTCTCTCCTCTTACAGATGAATCTATTAATCCAACTATAGCTCAACCAATTCCTAGAAGGGCCCGACATACTTGAGAAGTTGTTGGTTCCTTAGTTGGTGATCATGTTGTTACTTGACCACTACATGACAAACCGTAGTGGGAAAATGGATTCCATTCACCTTGCTCTATCACTTGTAGCTTCATAAAGATGAGAGGTCCATTAGATGGACTAGGTTTTCCTTAATGCAAGGGTATCTACAAGAAAAATGTTAAGGAAAATAATTATCAAATTAATGTAGAGCGGCTCCAATCTTTTTTAACAAGTCAAGAAATCTCTCTAGTAATCCAGTAAACATCATAAGATTAATATAAAAAGATGATCCAATTTCTACTTGATTTAGGACTCTCAAGATTCCACTCTAATCGTTATCCAGGGGATTTATGACCTTCACCTCACATATGTGAGTTATTTATCTCCTTAAAGTCATAGGAAAATGATAAAGACTTGCGAGCATTCCCTACCAATTATTTATTTTATTTTAATAAAAAGTTGCTACATGCAATGGATTAAGCATGTTTGACCAAATCGTATGAATGGTTTAGTCTATATGTGACGAAATGCTTTGTGCATTTTATACGTTTAGTTGCATTGCAACATGGTCTCTAAATTCAGCCGACGAAATAATGGCACGTTGTTTTGTAGAAGGCGTTTAAGGTTTCTTATGGCACGTGTTAAGTTCAACCACGAAATTCACCAAAGCAATTTTTTATATTTTAATTACATAAATACACAAGTTAGGTTAAGCGTGGTCTGTGAGGTTAGTGACTGTAGTGTTATCAATGATTAAATTAAAAGTTAAATCTCTTCGTTGACACGTGGATGCACCTTAAATTGTTCGTAAAACATATTTGTATGTACGTTCATATTAAATTTATACATGTGTTTAGCATTTAGTACGATGGTGCTCTACTATGAACCAAAATACACTTGCAAATCTAGGTATCGATTGGTGAGGTGAGATTGTGGTAGGGTAAGTTGAAGCTTGAGTCGAGGATTTTTAAAGGCTTTCAGAACACTAAGGGTTGGTTCATTGCACCATGAACCAAGTTCCTCTAGATATTTAATGCTAGTATGAAATTGCTCATTCCCACAAGCCTTCTAATGGATCACACTATAAGGAAGACCAACTTACACATAAGTGAAAAGAGCATCATTATAGGTCTCTATTCTATTAATCATCTGTAGATATTTCACAAGATAATTGGTAACAACAAACTTTAAAGTTTATGTGTGTTGAGCTTATACTTAACTATGCTTTTATTACTTATAATTAATATATGTTAAAAATATGCACTTAAAAATTAAAATGGTTGAGAATTTATTGGAAAGTTCCAATAGTAAAACAAAGCATATCCTTAATGTAATGAACATACAATGTACGTTACGATACTTAATGCGGGAAAACCTAACAAGAAATGAGTATTGTCTCTTTTTATATTAAAATTCTCACATTAAAACGCTACAGACAAGTAAAAATGGTTTTACCATGGAATATAATGCTCACTATGAATTGTGATTTATTGCTATATTGTTGTCTTATTCCTGTATTCTAGTTTGATATCCCATTCTTTTGATTTGTGCAATGATGGAACAATGAATCATTAAAATCAACATATGTTCATCTTAATTCTAAATCTACAAGGTGTTTAGAGCAATCAAATCTCTCAACATGCAAACATCTTTCTAAGTACAAAAACTTGAGAAAAAGTTTGCACGCATCTCTAGAGATTTGATTCATCTTAGCTTTTGATAGATATGGAGTTAAGATACATCTATAATGGTGTTGACAATGCGTCGACAAATGAATTTCGATGTGATTATCCCCGCAAACAATTCTTCATTTTTTTTTTTAATTTTATAATTTTTATAATTTTTATTATTTTCACTTGTTTAATATTTTTTTCGTTCTCACTTATTTTCACTAGTTGACATTGAAAATTTTATTTATCATTCAAATTCTTCATATTAAAATTTTAACATATGCCCCCTCATATTCAGAAATAGAAAACATATCTCTCTCTATATATAATATTTTTAAAATGTTACATTTGTGTATATATACATATACATATACATGCATACATTGAATTATTTTTATTCCTAATATTTTTTAAGATGTTACATATTTATTTATCTATCTATATGTGTGTGTTAAATTATTTTTATTATTAATATTTTTTAAAATATTACATATCAACTCTATATTAAACATTTAAGGAATTATAAATCCCTCTCAAACCTTGAATTAGAAAGAAACTATTTTTTTTTTTGTAAGTTGATTTGAAATATTCTATTAATAGCAAAAGGATTACATTGATTACATATAGTTAACAATGGACCAGAAGAAATCGAGCTAGGAGGTCATGCCTCCTACTAGGAATGACATACAAAGCACCTTTTTCTACCTATTAACCTATGTGGAAATATCCCTTCTGATATTAGACACCAAAGATGTTGAGGGCTTTTTCTTTTTTCCCCTTTCTCCCACAGACATCTACCCATCCTACTGATTGATCAATTACAACCGAGGATAAGGTCATATCCTCATTTTTGAAAGAAAACTCCATCGCTATCGCCTCCTCAAAGCATGGGACATCCCTATCACTATCTGAATGATTAGACTCATGAGGTCATTTCTATCCGCTGGCTGTAGCCACAATTATTGCTGATGAACTTTTAATTTCCATAGCCAGAGAGTTATTTTCCACCGAGGGCAAAGGTGTATCAACCTTGGGCTGCATAGGATCTTGCAAGGTTGAAGAATCAAGACATGTTGTTTCCTGCTGAGGGTTATCCATCTTACTACTTATTGTGTTCTTGACATTTGAAGCTGCCCTCTGATCACACCATCCATAGTTGGGTTTTCACGAATCGATGATCTTGACATCCCTTTAAGGCATGCACTCTAAAGGTGCCCAAACTGATAATTTATGCATCTAAAAGCTGTATTTTCATAGTCTAGAGGCTAATGATTTTCCTTACCATCCCATTTTAGGATGATTTTATTTGATATACCTGCACTTAAATCCACAGACAAAAGAGATGAACCCATTAGCTAGTCTCTCACTGTCTATTTTGACAAAACGTCCAATAGAATTTCCAGTAGCTTTAAGAAATTCCATCCTAATCCGCTAAAGGGGTAAGTTTGAGAGTCTTACCCAAACTTGAGTGGCTTGAATAAGAAAGAACCTATTAATGGAATTATATATATATATATATATATATATATATATATATATATATAACCAAAAAACCATTTCAATGTGAGACACAAATAAAATATTTCAATATCCATATTAAATAACGTAAGGCTTTTTTATCAATTTTACATAGAGAAAATTAAAGTAATTTAAATTATTTTTTTTCTTACAATTTCACATTCTATTACGAGAAAGATGTGTGATTTATTTAGCTCATAATGTTGAGTAAAAAATTTTAATATCAAATATTCATTCCTAATATTGAGTAAAAGAATATATATATATATATATATATATATATATATATATATATATATATATATATATATATATATATAACTCAATATTAGGAATGAATATTTGATATTATTTTTTTTCATAAGGAAAAATCGTAATTTCCATTAATGATGATATGAAAATTACATGTAGTAGATATTATGATAACATATCCATATGCTCTATAAGCAAAGTCTGTAGTTCTCTAACCAAGAACTATAAGATCCTATGAGATCAGAAAAACCAAAAAATAAATATACAGAAAGTAGATATGTATGTGCCACTGCCTTCGATCTTCATTGGTATTATATATACATATATTCAAAAATAAAAGACGATGCATATGATGCATGAGAATAGCCAGTTGTGTAAAAAATTGTGTCTTGTGTTTGCCAAGGTTAAACGCTGTCATCTGTTCCTGCAATATCGATGAAAGGATGGTGATAAAACTGAAAATGTTATGTGTCATTGTGCTCATTGATTACCCATGTGCCTGGTTCTTACTGCGCACCCACTTTGGATTGTTGATCGACAACATTGTTCCTCTCTCGTAAATATGGCAACATGTAATATATTCAAATTGTGGTTTGATCATAAGTTTTCTTCAAGAAATTTTTTGAGAGTGTGTGTGTGTGACATAGAGATGTTCGATTGAACCAGTCAATGATGATTTTGGAGTTTTCAAATACTTGAATATGCCTACAATATTTTTCCAGTGCAAATAAGAGAGTGAGCTTCAAGCTATGTATTTCAGCAAGATTATTAGAACCAAGACCGAATTTGAAACTCGTTTTGTAATAGTGGTTGTTATTAAGGTAGAGAATAGTGCCCCCTCCACTGTTATTTTTGTGTGAAGATCCATCGAAATAAGCCCAAGGCTTTGTGGGATTAATTGTTTAAATTGTTATCATGCGGGTTGAGACAGATTGATCATCTTCTAGAAAGAGATCATATATTGCTAAAATATGTGAGCCCATCTTCTCTAGAGAGAAAATGTGGTTTTCAAATATTTTTTTGTTCCTGCCAATCCAAATGGCCCAGCAGACAAGAAGAGGGATGTTCCTTAGTTTATGTGGATTAGCTTCATTGTACCATCCCTGCCAAGTCTCCTTGATATATGTGTCGTGCCAATTAATATATAAACCTAATAACCTGTAGATCAATTCCCAATTCAGTTTTTCAATTGGGCAAGCTAGGAAAAGATGATCCATTGATTCTTCGAAGCATTTGCACAATGCACACCATGATGGTCCTTGAAAAGCTCAATATTAAAATCTTTTACTCAACATTATGAATGAAATAAATCACACATCTTCCTCGTAATGGAATGTGGAAATGTAAGTTTTGTTTTGTTTTGTTTTGTTTTTTTACTTTATTTTTATCTATGTAAAGCTCATATAAAATTATGTTACTTAATATGGATATTGAAATAATTTTTTTTTGGTTACTAATACATTTTTGTTTTCAATATTACATGTCAATTGAACATATAAATTGAGCATCATGTAATATCACTAATATTATTTTTACATGCTATGTGTCAACTCCATATTAAGTAGTGAAGAAATTACATATCCCCTCATACTAAAATGTAATTTTTTATTTTTTATTTTTTAACATTCAATTCTTTGTCTCTCTATATAAATTTGATATAAGATTAAGGTAAAAATTGAAGTATTTTATTTAGGGTCGACATTAATATAAAGTTGTAAGATTAAAGTGAAAATTGAAATATTTCATTTATGACGACATTTTTTTTTGTTATTACTATTATTTATAATGTTAATGTAAACATTATTTTATTATTTTTAAATATAATGTTATATGACATCTCTCCCATACTAAGCTGTTAGAATGTCTTTTAGAACAAAAATAAATCTTTATTATAACTTTATATATATATATATATATATATATATATTCAATTTATTTTAAATAATTAAAATTTTTTTATAAACAAATTCCTTATTTTATAACAACTATATATATTATAAATTATTTTAAAATAAATTTATTTTCAAATCTTATATAATAATTTTTTTCCCTACCATTTTCCTTAAAAATAAATATTTATATTAATCAAAGCATATCCAACCTATCGTATAATGTATCAATATAAAATCGAATCCAAAATATTTTACAATATATCAACATAAAATTATGAAAGAAATGAGAAGAGGTGTGTTAAAATAAAATCCATAATATAAAGGAAAAACTTGCCCATACCCTGCAATACAATATTCCCACACAAACAAATAAATATGTATGAGAGAAAGGTGTGTGAAACATGTTTATAATTTGAGAGAAAACATGTTTCGTAAGGATATTACAATATACAGAGGTGCTTTAAGTAAAACCCATGCCTACACATGCATCATATCCACAAATAAATATATATAAAAAAAGGGTGTGAAAAGTGCTCATGGAAAAAAAAATGAGAAGAGGTGTGATAAGAGTAAAATCCATAATATAAAGGAAAAGTTTGGCTATAGCTATTAATACAATATCTCCGCAAAATAAAGTTATATATATATTTAAATATATATAAATAGAAATAAAATAAAATAATATTTTTTTAAGAGTTACTACATTAAGTTTGAAGAGAAGTTAATCATCATATATATAAAAATAAATAAAAAGCTGGGTGAAACATGTTATATTTATGGAGATTTTGTATTTCCAAATATAAAAAAAATTATATTTATGTTTTTAATTAATTGTTTATATAATGAAAACAAGGAGGGCTGCATCACAGCAAGTCCCTGCCATAATACAATCTAAGGCTAACAGACAGTTGGGCTTTAAGACCAATGACCAACAGATAGTCAGCTCTTAAATTCATGTATTTTGTGTAATATTCTTAGTGTCATGTGACTTAGTTCCATGGGAATCAAAGCAGTGACCTGCACAGGTCGTAAAAGTATGTTTGCGTAGAGTATCCTCAAAGCAACGAATGTAGTTGAAACTAATGTTCAATTGAGCAAAGAGGGAGAACATACTTCAGCAGACAATTACCATTTCCAAGTCTAATACACTAATAATTCTATGGCTTTGCTACAATCATGAGATTTTGAGATTCTGTAAACATACAGATCTTTGATCTTAATTTAGGAAAATAACACGCGCATAATGTAGCCACTCCTAATGGTCATGATCGAAGCCAAAGGCCAAGTAGCATGCACTCCAGGAGCTATGATAGTCTAATGAATCTGGTTAGCCTGAAAGCATGGGAAAATCACAGTATAAAAGGCCACGATGAACACGATCAGGTCGAGGTCGAAGCCACAACTAGCTTCAAAATAAAATATAAAGCCTGCAAGCCACCTTATCCATTTCATCACAGAAAGGGCGAGAAAGAAATTCTGGCATATCCACTAGATCATAGAAAGCAGCCTTGAAAAATCACAGTCCAAAATCTACATGCCACCTTAAGTAACCATATGCATTTCATGATAGAAATTTGAAGAAGACATTCTAACATGTGTTGAATTGTAGAAGGTAGCCCTGGTGAATTGTAGAAGGCAGCCCTCGCGAGTAGAAGCGAAAGACCACCTCTATGGTACTTGTGGTGCAATAAATGGGCGAGGAAGACATTCTGACATATTCACTAATTGGATATAGATGCAATCTAGAAGTGACACTCTTGCTTGAAAGGAATGAGCATGCTTGCCTAAAAGAGCGACAAAACTAAGCCCTCATCTTGCAAAAAGAATGTTGGAAGATGCAACCATACCATGTAGCTCAGAGCCAATCTAGAGATCTAAAGTCTTTAAATTCCATAGATGTGTGTTCAATGCACAGCGACAACTAGAGGTGAAAAGAATACACAGCCAAAAAGACACGAAAGAGTGAAGACTATTGAAGACAGTTGCCAATTCAACAAATTAATGATTATGTGAAAAGGTTAATAGAAAGAACCACTCCGAAGAACAATCCCTTAGAGCCACAACTGGAAAAGGTCATCCACAAGCCTATTGTGCCAACTCAGGAGATGTTGCAACATCTATTGAAGTTTTGGGCTTGCAGAAAGTACCAGCAAGGATAGATAAAACTGCTTGAATTTGAATTTGGGTGCTTTAGGAAAACTAGCATCTATTGTATATCGATGTTATGATAGAGCTACTCACTTTGGCATTGAGCAGATTGGGCCACCCCACTGATACACTTGAAGTGATTAATCCTCCCAATGTAAGGGCAACGAAACTAAATCTATAATATCCACCTGTGTTTAGTAGTTAGGGCTAGTAGTACTTGAACTCAGCAAACCTTCAAATTGAATGTGAAGAAATTAAAATATAAAATCTTGTACAATTTTAACCAGAATGAATCAAGCCAACACCACCTCTGAAAGGAAATATACAAATCTGACAATAAAAAATAGGAATGCTTCAAAAATGGAATTTGAAAATTCAATTACAAACTTGGAAACGTGAGAAATTGAGGCAGCGGCCTATCTGCCGAAACAGAGGTACCATGAAAGACTGGAATTCATAAGATTTCGTTATTTCTATAACTTCCTCCAGTTCTCCCAGGAACAAAACTTCCTTTTGGATATTTGTGACATGCCAATACCTTAGTAGACCCCTAATAACAGTATCCACTAATGTCAAATCCTTTTCCACAAAATGAGTGATACAATATGATAGTTGTTGATGATAGAGAGCAAAGCATTTAGGCTTATGCAGAGGCAAAAGAGCTCTGCTTAAAAAGAGTTTATGTTCCTCTTTTAGAGGTAATGCAAAACCATTTATTATATATTGCAACAAGAGTTCATACACTATCTGCAAATGTGGCCATGCACGATCCATACTTTCATGTCCAAGATGGAGGCAAGGAACGAAAAAGATTTGAAGTAAACATTTTGGCAATCTCCCCCTGAACTCTTTCTATGAGTGTGCCTGCTCCATACTGAACATAGTCAACAAGCTCCAGTAAGGTTTGCTGCTTGATCTCGTTCTCTGCAATATTTTCTTTAGGGTTTGAGAAATCATATTGGAGACAACAAATATTCAATTTTTTAATCAAGATATCCTGTATTTCAAAATAAGGAACATCTCTCAACAATGGCAAATTTGCAGTGGGGCTTAGACTACCATTGGAAGAATGTTCACAGTTGAAATGAAAGCCTTTGTCCTAAAAAAAAACGCAGTTCTATCATTTCAAAAGCAAATCTCGCTAATATTTTGACCTCCCTACTAATTCAACCGCAATATTGCTACAATGAAGTGAATTTAGACCTCCATAAACTAATTTGACCGCAATATTGCTGGAATATTGCTTGACATCTAGAGATTACACCAAACAATTTCCAAATGGAGTGACAGCACAAAATTCAAGTCAACAATAAATTGCTCACATTACCAACACCGAATTATCCATAAGAAGGGTATAGAAGCCCCAGCGTGCATGTTGCTAGCCCAAAATCACACAACTGCAATAGAAATAGTCACATGAGCACTATATACCAAAGATCTGAACATTATTGAATAACTGACTTGCACAAGAAGGGTATAGAAGCCCCAGCGTGCATGTTGCTAGCCCAAAATCACACAACTGCAATAGAAATAGTCACATGAGCACTATATACCAAAGATCTGAACATTATTGAATGTGGAATCCATATGCAAGTTGCATCAAAAATAGATCTTCTGAACATTATTGAATGTAGAATCCATATGCAGATTGCAACAGAAATAGATCTGACCAATACATGGTTTCTCACCAGTATATGCAAACTAACTGTTACATTACCTTAGCTGTTTTCCAAGAGGATAAAAGAATGTTTGAGGGTTTGATATCTCTATGTAGGACGCATTTTTGAGTACCATGATGCAAATAATCCACAGCCTTGGCAATTCCTACTGCGACTCGAAACCTGGCTGACCAGGACAGAGAGCCCTTCCCTTTCGTTTTATTTTCTGCATTTTCACATCAAATCATCAGTAATCAGACTTCTTATTCTCAGACCAACAGAAAATAAAATGCCCAAAAGAAGATGAATTCTAGACATAACAAGACCATGAAAATGGTATGACAAACTTATACCGTTAAACAATAAGCAGCTTCCTTTCTTTTCATTCCAACAGAAAATAAATGCCCAAAAGAAGAATAACTACATGTATAACAGTACCATGAAGATGGTAATCCGAACCATCAAAACACTCATCAGAGTTGTTTATTTTCAGCCCAACAGAAACTAAAATGCCCAAAAGAAGAGTTATTATGTTCAAATAATAATAAAGACAGATATAACAATACCATGAAGATGGTATTCCAAGCTTCCACCAGATATGAACTTGTAGACTAGAGAAAGGCCTAGGCAATCAATGCAGTAACCTAACAAAGGAACCACATGACGATTCTTCAAACTGCCAACAATGTGAAGCTCTCTGCAGAATGCCTTGTCTGATTCGTTATCATCACACTCCAGCCTTTTCACAGCAATCAGTTTCCCAAACCTCAGCCTGCCTCTGTAAACGCAGCTGTGAGCCACCCTCCCCAGCACTTTGTGTATGTCCATTAAAAAATTCTCATAATCAAGATAACACCAAACAAGAAGAACAGTATACAGAATTTGAAGCATCCATACTAAGCATCAACTTCTACAGGCATCCCATTGAAGCAGAATCATAGACTGGTACATAAATAAAACCAGTGAAGCAAGAGCGATAAGAAAACAGTATAAATTAGCAGAGGAAAAGAAAATGTTACGTTCCAGAATGATTACAAAATAAGCAGAAATTTGAAAACCACTACAATAGAACACCAATTGAGAAAATGAACCAGGTTTTCGAACAGGTCAACAATATATGCAACATAAGTTGCAGAGACATGGACTCCACCGCGGAATGAACGAGGCCAAGGTAGGAATGAACGAGGCCAAGGTAGGAATGAACAAGACCGAGGTTAAGGAGGGCACGAGGCTGAAGTTAAGGATGGCAGAGTTTTGATAAATGGAACGATGAGACACATGGCCTCCATGGTAGGTCCCACATAGCGTTTTGTGTAGGATGATTAATATGCTATGTGGTAGCGGTAATTTATAAAATTTGCATTTGCATGCAATACACGTGCCTCCTGCCTCACTGAGAGGTGTAACCAGAGACCGATTACCTTGAAGAAACTTAATTGCCAAACACAACACAAACACTTCTTCAATTGCCAAACACAAACACATATTTTTTCAGCGGATGGACTGGGAAATCTAATCGGGCTCACCACCAGAGGTATAGCTTAAGAACTAGTGCCTAACACAGTATTTCACTGCAGTTGCTTTCCTTTTCTTTCCTGCGGCACTGGCCATTCTGCTCATCAAGGTTGGTAGGCCCAACATTCAGTGCCTTGAGTTCAAACCGTCCAGAAACTAATAAATAAGAAACTAAAAATATTTTCTACATTATTACAGAGTAAATTACCTGGCAGGTCTACAATATATGAATAAGTTGCAGAGACATGGAATCCACTGCGAAATGTCAGGAATGAACCAAGCCGAGGTTAAGGAGGGCAAAAGTCGGAATGAACCAAGCCGAGGTTAAGGAGGGCAAAGTTTTGATAAATGGAATGATGAGAGACATGGCGCTCATGGTAGGTCCCACATAGCGTTTTGTGTAGGATGATTTCTATGTTATGTCCACAATGGTTACATACAAATAAAATGATGGTGAACTGTAATATATAGAATTTGCATGGGCTACGCGTGTCCTACTGCCTCACCACCAGAGGTGTAACGAAAGAACAAGTGCCTTCACAGAAACTCAGCTGCCAAACACACAACTTTTCACAAAGGATGGACTGGGAGTAGCCGTGACCATGCCTCATGTCTCACCACGTCTCACCACCCCAGTAAACCCTGCACTACAGGAGGGAGTTAAAAGCTTAGGTCTGTGCTGCGATAAATCGATTGTATTGACATTTGATAGCTATTTATAAACAGTTTGAAAACTGAGATGAACGTACCTCAAGAGGCAAGAACTGCGGTTAGAACGCTGGATGTGATCTCTCCCATATCCCGAATCAATCGATAAAGGGTCAATCTGTATGCTTAGGAGGCTGGACAGGATAGGAACTGTCGCAGGTCAGTGCCCCGACCGGCTCCCCAAGTGAAGGTGCTTTAGTTCCAAAGTAGCGCCAAGATCGAGTAAGAGCTTCGAGAAGCAGCAAGACCTCCTCTTCAGCATGAACCCGGTAGATCAACCAACAAGCTCAAGCATCAAGAGCATGACCCAAACAGAGGCATGCATCATTTGCTCATATCATCTACGAGCATGTCGCATAAAATCTGGCCTGCTCTAATCTAAACAACTGCTAGGGGGTAAAGGTAAGTAAATGGGTAATAAAGGTAAATGGGTAATGTTTTATGGGAGCTATCAAACTGGGGCTCAACAATACCTCCCTCCAGGGCATGGGGGATTGAGAACAGGTCACGTAGAAAAACATTCTAGGGCACGAGCTATCAGTAATGCCCCTCACTGACTGACTGGGGATCTTCTCCTATCGGCGGAAATGCATAGAACGCGGTGGGGAATGAGGGTATTTCGGGTATTGGCAACCGGCAACCAATAGACAACGTTTCACAGAGGATGGACTGGGAGTATCCGTGGCCGTGCCTCATGTCTCACCACCCCAATAAACCCTGCACTGTGGGAGGGAGTTAAAAGCTTAGGTCTGTGCCGGGATAAATCGATTGTATTTCCATTTGATAGGTATTTATAAACAGTTTGGCAACTGATATGTACGTACCTCAAGAGGCAAAAACTGCGGTTAGAACGCTGGATGACAAAAGGATTTGAAAGGTAGCAGCCTCGCTTCCAGTGCTTCTGTCTTCCGGTCTCTACTTCTCGGTAAACTCTGTGTATTTTATTTCCTTGCCTGTGATCATTCCCCTGCTAATCATTCCCCTTATCTGTATTTTGTACTGTGCATGTGCCATATCTTGATATATTGTTTTTGTACTGGCCCAAACACCTGTTCGAGAAGGGTTTTGCCACAGAGAAAGGGGCACGATAGCCCAAACTCCAGAAAAATGACGAAGGGGCTTCCCTGGGGCACCCTGGGGCCACTGAAGAAATTGTTGCAGCAGAAGGCAGATTCTGGTGCGCCAAAGCTGTGAAATGCGGACGAAACAACGACATGCCAGCCAAAAGGGGAAACAAGAAAGGGCCCGCAACAGTTGATTCGGCTGCGCCATGCACGGACAGCTGCAGCCCCTGCATGCAGAACACCTGCCTGCCAATACGCCCAAACCAAAATTGCAAACAATACAAACTGCAAACAATCCAAACTAATGCTAAGAAACGCTAACATTAAAACACGAAATCCTCTGACGGTCAGCAAAAATAAACAAGGCTAAGGAAAATAACCTAAGCTCCGGCCTCTCCCGCCTCGGGAAGAGGCCAAATAAGATGGCAAACCTGAGCACTTTGGTCATCCTGGCACAGAGCATTTTAAAACCTTGCTCTAACCAATGCATTTTCGCAAATAGCACTTCGAATTAATGCTAAATCAACCAAATCAGATTACTATAGTCCCTGGCCATTGCCAGATGGCAGGGACTAATAAGTAATTGTTAAAGTAAAAAAGTTAATAATTTAAAATTTATTTTTTTTTTCTCGGTAAAAAACTAAACTATTAAATTATGTACAGAGGTCGAAAATACATCATGGTGAAACCAGTGAGAATCAGGCTCTGGGTATGACACCCGAGAGCCGATGATGCACCAAACACAGAAGCAAGAGCAAGCCCACGCAGGGGCACCAGACTAAAACCGAAACTGACCACAGGAGCAAGCCCACGCAGGGGCACCAGACTAAAAACCGAGACTGACCAAAGGAGCAAGCCCACGCAGGGGCATCAGACAAAAAGGAGATTGACCACCAGAGCAAGCCCACGCAAGGGCACCAGCCATTTCATCCCTCGCAGGGGAGACTGTCCTTACCCGATCCATTAACAAAAATTCCGATACAGAGATGACAAAACAGAAAGCGAAAGAGACCATAAGCTTTGAGGTTAAAACTGAACCAAAGACAAACAGCAAATAAGACCAGTAGACCAGGCGAAAAGCCAAAAGAACCTTGTGTGCGGGCGTCTTCATTCGTCCATTTGCTCTTCCTCAATCCGACACTAGCCATAGGCTTCTCTTTCAGCATCGGTGGGAAATGTCGCTACCTCTTCCCCAGTTTCCGTCCTTTGAACGTTCTGAGTTTGCTTAGCATTTTCCAGGTCTGAAGCCGGTCCCTTTACCTCCTGCTCCTTATCAGCTTCAGGAGCCTACGCTACTTGCCCCGGGTTGACATTCGTCCGCTGCCTTTGTTCATCCAGGGAGTCATCATCTTCCTGGGCATTTTCGATGAACAGGATAGAGACATGCGCGCTGATCCGTGGATTATTTGTGGAGCTGGTGAAATTGAAGATGGCGGAGCCGAAGGCTGGCAAGGTAGTCGAGCTCGAAGCCCCTGCATCCAAGAATTGACTGGAATGGAGGGGGTTAGCTCCAGTAGAGCGAGCAATATTGCAGTGGCAGCAATGGCCAACATTGTCCCCGTCATGCCTGCGAGAGACTCCCCCTCTGGAAGTGCCTCGACGGCTAAGCATACGCTGTCGAGGTCTCACCATTGAGGGAAAAGAATTCCAACAAACCGCGGGATAAACCAGACTCTCTGCTACCAGAGTCGAACGAGTGATGAGCCCGTCAGACGGAGAAGATATCCCGACGAAGACAGAGAGGCCAGTCGTCTGCATAACCACCAACATTCCCTGTTCATACCCTGTTTTATCCCTATCGTCCTCACCTACCCTGCTCGGGATCACATCCGCCATAACTGTTGCCATCATTTGAGCCGAATTACCTCTCCAGGAAATTACTGTCCCATGCCTCTTTACCTTAAACCGTCTGCGTCCTTTCCTGGTGTTTACCGCGGGTGCCACGTGATGGCCAAAGGTCGGCATGTGGCCAGCCACCCATGCCTGTCCCATCTCATATATCACCCGCATCCGGGGGAGTTGCATCTTTTTGGACCAGTCGAGAACATTCTTGAGCTTCATCATGAGTTAATATAGTGTTCAGCTGCCCTGTGATTAGAGAGTGATTATTCACCACCCCCACATTGGCCATGAAGTCCGCAACCCTGTTGCCCTCCCGTCTTGTGTGAGTGAAGGTGATAGCTCTATTGCTGTGAAGCTCACGTTCTATGGCTTCCAGTCTTGCTTCAAGCCTCCAGCTGGTGGCTATTTTCCTAGCCTGAGATCCATTTAGGATTTTTTTGGCCATGTTGATGAGGATTTGAGAATCTCCTTCCACTTCCAGAGGGTGGAAGTTGAGTCCCCAGCAAGTTGTAGTCCCTGCCATAAACCTTCTAATTCAGCTGAGTTGTTGGTGTCCCATCCGATGTTTCCGAAATATAGTATCAGGGGAGCACCTTCATGATTCCTTATTATTCCTCCAAAGCCTGCTAGACCGGGATTCCCTTTTGAGGCACCATCAAAGTTGAGTTTGAATGTGTGCTTTGGTGGGGGCTTCCATGCGACCTGATTTTCAGTGCTGGTTTCAGAGTGGTCCTGCTGGTGTGAGCTTTCGGTGCAGTGTATTTGCCAGTTATCCATGATAGTTTTCTCGTTGGCTAGTGTAGGCCAGTCCTCCTCCTTCCAGGGTCTTAGCATCAGAGTCTCTTGAAGATTTCTGCACAGCATGTTCCAAATATTGTCCAGCGAAGAGCGCTGATTTTTAAAAATGCGCTTATTTCGCTCCTTCCATATGCTCCATAGAACTAGCCCGGGAACCAATCTCCATAGATGATTGAGGATTTCGCTCTTGTACGGGTCCTGTTGCCACTGACGCATGGAATTCGTGATTTCATTTTCAAGTCTGCATCTTCTTTGACATCGAAAGCTTGCCTTTTCCCATAGCTGATTGGCTAGGGGGCAAGAGTCCAGCAGATGTTGGAGAGTTTCCTCATGGGCGTTGCAGTTGAAACAGATGGATGGGCCATGAAAGTTTCTTCTTCTGAGCTTGTCCCAAGTTAGGATTCTCTGATGCCCTACCAACCAGAGAAAGTGACAGATTTTGGGCCAGGAGCCAGAGTTCCATATTTTGCTCCAGATTGGATCCTGGGGAGCAGAGTCATTGCAGATGATTTTGTATGCCTCGGACGTGGTGAAAGCTCCTTTTGGTTGATATCCCCACCTTAGGATATCTCCACTTTCGTCATACCTGATTTTCCTTTTGCTGAGTTCCATTTCCAACGCTATGGAAATTTGGTGATTTTCATTTGTGAGGATTTGGTTATCCGGTTTCCAGATCCTGAAGCCCTTCTCAGTTTCCTGGGTCCAGTATTGCCTGATTTTAACTTGCTGTGTCTCCTCCTCAATGATGTTCGGGGGCAGGTTCAGAACATTGCTGAGAGTAGGCATTTGATTCCAGGCGTCTGTCCAAAATCTAGTAGTATAACCGTTTCTTACCTCCCAGAAACTATGTTGCTGGATCATTTGATAGTGTTCTTTGGCTGCATTCCAAATTAGCGATCCTTTATCGCTGGGCTTTAATCTAATGAGCTCTTCCTGGGGTCGATGATTGGCATACTTTGCCGTCCATAATGTGACCCATGGCTTACCTGGATTGGTAAGCCATTGCCACCATATTTTGGCTCCCATGATGGCATTGCTGTGCTCCGGATCTCTTAGACCAATTCCTCCTTTTTCCTTCGGTTTGCATACTGTGCTCCATTTTACCAGAGCCCATTTGCGGTTAGTTGCATTGCTTCCCCAAAGGAAACCTCTCTGAATATTCCTTAGTCTTTTTAGGACCCACTTTGGCGCCGCCAGGATGGAGAAAAGGTACAGCGGCATTGCTTGAAGAACGACTTTTATGAGCACTGCGCGGCTGACTAAATTCAAAGCTCTGTGTGTCCATTGGTTGAGACGGGATTCAAGCTTTTCAATAAGATTGCGCCAAGAGGAATGTTTGATGGCAGAGTCAGTGAGGGGAGCTCCGAGATACTTAGAGGGAAGGGTGGCTATGGGGAACCCCAGAATGCGGACTATGGCAGACTTGACGACCGGGGGGGTATTAAAGAAGAAGATCTGCGATTTGGAGCAGTTGATGCTAGTTCCAGAAGCTTCGGTAAAATCATTAAGCACTGCTTTAAATCTGGAGGCTTCTTGAACAGAGGGGTAACCAAAGAGCATAGTGTCATCAACAAATTGCTGATGGGAAATGGCAGGCAATTGATGGATGGAGATACCTTTAAGCTGGTGTGAGTGGAGGGCGTTTTTAATGTGACGTCCCAGGCCCTCAGCCATTAATACAAAGAGGAAGGGGGAAAGAGGGTCACCTTGCCTGATACCACGGGAGGGGGAGAAGGGGCGAGAGGGGATCCCATTCACTAGAATGGAGAAGCTGGTGGAGGAGATTAGGCTCATAATCCATCGAATCCAAGTGGGGCTGAATCCGAAAGCAGTTAGCATTTGCTGTATATAATCCCAGCTGAGTTTATCAAAAGCCTTGGAAAGATCAAGTTTTAGGAGCATACCTGCCTGCCTTGAATGCTTGAGAGTGTGTGTGATCTCATGCGTGAGGATGATGCCATCCAAAATCTGTCTTCCTTCCACATATCCTGACTGTTTCGGAGAGATGAGCATTGGCAAGAGAGGCTTTAGCCTGTTTGCAATGACTTTAGAGATGACTTTGTATATTACATTGCAGAGTGCAATTGGCCTGAATTTGTCCGGTTTGATCGAGTCCTCCTCTTTTGGGATTAGGGCTATGAAGGTGGAGTTGAGCGAGGGAAGCAGCCAGTGAAAAACTCGCGACTCCTCAACCACTTCCCAGACTTCCAACTTTATTAGTTCCCAGAACTTGTGAAAGAAAGTAGTGGTAAAACCATCCGGGCCAGGAGCTTTTCCTTCTTTAAGCTGAGCCATTGCTGTGTCCACTTCCTGAGTTTGAATTGGGCTGAGGAGGAGTTCATTGTGCTCCGCTGTGATTAATTTTGGTACATTGTGAATGATTCTTTCAATTGCAGGATGTCTGTTGATTTCAGGCTCTTGATGGACTTGCTTAAAGTGATTGAGGAATTCCTTCTCAATTTCCTCGTGTTGTTCCACCCTTTCTCCTCCTGATTTTTGAATGTAAGGGATATTGTTGCCCATTCTGCGTTGCACAGTGGTTCTATGGAAGAATTTGGTGTTTCTTTCTCCCTCTTTCAACCATCTGATTCTGGATTTTTGCTTCCAGTATATTTCCTCCTGCTTTCTTCTTTCCTCAAGCTGATTGTGGATGCGCTGCTCCTGTTCAAGGGTTCTCTCTGTGTGGCCTCCTGTACTTATTTCTCTCTGCAGATCCTCCAGGGCTATTTGAAGATCATGTTGCGCCTTGAAGATGTTTCCGAAGGTCTCTCTATTCCATCGCTTGAGGCTAAGCTTTAGATGTTTGAGTTTCTGTTGAAACTGGAACATCTTGGATCCTTCTGGAGGGCTGAAGGATGTCCACGTAGAGTGGACGAAGTCTTTGAGTGAGGGATGGGTGAACCAAAACTCCTCAAAGCGAAAAGGTCTTCTTATGTTGTTGCCTGGACGTTGCCATTGAAGGGCAACCGGCCAGTGATCAGATCCAGAGTGTGGAAGAATGGCCGCCGAGAAGTCTCCCCCTAGGTGGACCGAATTGTCTGAGATTAGAAAGCGGTCCAGCTTGGAGGCTATTTGATGTTTGCCTGCTCTGCGATTGCTCCACGTAAAAGTGCCATTGCAAAACTGCAAGTCTATCAGGGATGCGTTCTGAATAAAGTCTTTAAAGTGGGTGTTTTCCTGTTCCAACCTGTTTCTGCCACCAATCTTTTCCTCTAATTTTGTTATCATGTTAAAATCCCCTCCAGCAATCCAGAGCGGGTGCCTTCTATTGGAGTTAAGAGCTTCTAGGGTATGGAGGAGAGCAATTTTTTCCCTGGCTTCCTGAGGGAAGTATACATTCGAGAGATTCCCATGAATATTTGTGCCAACTATGTGGAAAGCAGCCTGAATTAGACTGTGTGAAGCATGAAAGTCCGAAAGAGTGAGTGCTTGAGAGTTCCACGCAATAGCTAGCCCCCCAGATGCGCCGGATGCATCTACAGCAACTGATTGACATCCTGGCCAGGCTTTAGAGAGGATCATTTCTAGAGTTGTGCTGTTACATTTTGTCTCTTGGAGAAAGCATATTTGCGGCTTTTCCATTTTCACCATATTTTTTAGCATTCTGAGTTTTCCTGGGCTGTTGAGCCCCCTTAGGTTCCATGAAATGAGCTTCATGAGTCACTATTGGTAGAGGGCTTGTAGTACTTCGTAAGCTTAGCATACCTACCTGAGTCTACCAGGATCTTCCCGACCGCTATTGTTCTTTGGAGGTCAGTTCTTCTTCCCCTTTTTTTGGAGTCTTTTGGAGTTTGGCTTAAATCCCATTGACTTCCTGGCTGGATGCCGAGCTGACTTTGATGGTAGGCTCTGGAGATGACCATTTCCAGTTTGTTGAGCTGTAGCTCTGGGATGCTTTCATACGCTTTCTTCTTGCATGCTGCTTCTAGTTCGAGTATGTCTAATCCATTTAGATCTATACTTTCCGGTTCTTCCTCCATTCGTTGCACCTGGTTGTCTTCTTCCGTGGGCATGTCTGGACACTGGAAGGGGCCTGAGGATCCATCAACCTCCATTTCGTTGTCTTTTTCCCGCTGCTTTTCCTTGCTTTTCGTAAGGTGGTCTGGGGCATCTTTGGTAGGATGGGGATCGGCTGAAGGGGCTGAGGGAGGTTGCTGGGTGGAGGAGGAGGGGAGATCAGAGTTGGGAGGAGAGGATGTGGTATGCGCGTCCGTGGAATGAGCCAGGATTTCAAAGCTGTTTCTGACTGCATGGTCAGAGGCGCTATTCTGCTTGGGTTTCTTCCCTGTTGATGGTTTTTTATGAGCTCGCTTGCGGGTAGGGGCTTTGGTGAAGCCATCATGGGTCTGAGAGTCGGAGGGGGAGGGGGCTTTAGCTTGAACATTTAGGGGGAAATCTCTAAAAAGATGCCCTATGGCATGGCATTTACGGCAGCGAAACGGGACATGTTCATAGTCTAAAGGTTGGATCCATTCATAGTCACGGTGAGAGAGACTTACCGATTCTGGCAGAGCTTTGTCCAGGCGCATGAAGACACAGATGTGAGCGTAAGATGTATATCTTCGCAGTTTCGTTTCTTCAGCAACCTTTATGTATTCCCCCAAACCATTTCCAATGTTTCTCAGAATATCCTCATCCCAGTACTCATCTGGCAGTGAGTATAGTCTTATCCAGACTGGAGCCCATGTGAGATCCTCCTGATCCGGGTTGAATCTGGGAGCCCAGTCCCGTAAGTATAGGCCAGCTGAGTTGAAGAAGTAGGGTCCCTCAACCAGGATTCTGTATTTGTCTTCCAGGCAAAAGAAGATCGCTGTGAAGAATCCTTTTGGGCCTAGCTGCAGAGTCACATCGCCCTTAGGCTTCCATTTCGCTGCGATCCAACTGTGCAGGGCTTTTTCCGTCGGCCAAAACCCTATGAATTTTCCAATGAGCGCATGATCCATCATATATTGGATTCTTGCTTCTATTTTTTCCCCCGGCAGTTCGATTCTGGGTCGATCTGTTGCTATTGGTTTGCAGGTGGTCGAGGAGACCCTCGGGGTTCCGTCTGGTTGGTTATTCCGCCCAGTTTCTTCATCCACCTTAGTTTCCAGGTTTTCTTTTCCCTTGCGCTCATTCTGGCGTGGGATTTCTTGATTGATGACATTCTCGTTGATCGATCCAAAGAGAATTGTTCTCTCATTTTGGTGCTGCGATTTATGTGCTTTGGGGGAGGTTACCGAAGCCCCCCCCCGGGGGTCGCCCATTTGCCCTGCGACCTCTTACAACGCAGTTGAGAGATTCCTGGGCGCAGGGTCAGGTCCTTGATGATTGTCTGCGCAGATCAGTCTGCGCCGTCTGAGCGTGGTGCAGAACCCTAGCAGTCGTCTCCAAAGCTCGGTTAACAATTGTGTGGTTCTATCAATAATTTAAAATTATAAATGTATATAAAACTATTATTTATTTTATCGATTTATATGGATATTTATGAATTATTATTGTTAATAATTGTTTTATATTACTGGTATTTGATAAGTTTATGGTTTTAGTAAATCATGGTATTCACTTATGTTATTTGAAAGATGGAATAAAACAAAATAAAAATATAGCTATACAATTAATTTTTACCATATACAATTATTTATTCGTTTTTACCATAGTGATTTATGATATTCACTCATGGTTTTGTAACCCATGGTATTTGAAAAATAACAAGTGCATGAATCTAGGTGAGAAGGCCCGTGAGTCTTCACCATTGTAAAACCCACGAAGTTTCCTATGATAATCATGATCCACATCGAACACTGTATTATGTTGCTTCATCATTTGATTGTTGGCGGATTGGTCCTAGAATCATGAGAGAGAGTCATGGTCATGTCAAGCATGTGTTGATGAGAGTTTTACTTAAGATATGATAGATTTTACGACCATGTTTGCTCTGATTATTGTCATGTGTTTCAACCACTTTATGGGCTTTTGGATTCATTATGTATCCATGTACTATCATGCCTTTCTTATGGGTCACTATTTGAGTCATATGAGTGATGTTCATGCACGAGTGAGGAGTCATGTTTCAATTATCTGTTTCCTACTTGGAGGCATTGTACAACCATGTTATATCATTCATTTTTCCATGTATGAGGTCTATAAAGCCTCGCACCTAGAATCTATGTCTTTTGGTCCATGTGGAGTAGCCTCTTGTATGTGACAAGGAGGAATTGGAAACAATAGATAGCATGTAAAAAACTTGGAGAGATGGTAGCAACCCTATTACATGTTTAGGGGGAGCATGTTCAACTTGTGGTCAACATGGTGTTGAGTATTTTAGGGGGAGTACTTCTCTTAGACTCTCAAATATGTTGGAATTTCCCTTTTCCATTGATTTCAAAGGGGGGAGAGAATTTGGAGTATATGGAGATGAGATTCAGAGTTTGGATATTAGTTTGAGGTTGACATCAATTCCAAAGGGGGAGCACATTGGAATTGTAGTGTTGGAATTGATGCCAACAGGGTTTTAGTACTGTTTGTCATATCATTAATGTCAACTTAATGATAGTATCCCTCATGATTTGTGATGAGTGATCATTAGTTTGATGCAAGGATCTTGATCTGATGTAGAGATGTTGATCCATGTAGAGGTGATTGGTCCTTGCGATGATTTCCTTGATGATCTAAAGGCGTTTCTGGAGGTTTGACAAGGTCTGGAGGAGTTGTAGGAGGTTTGCATAGGTGTTGTAGAGGATGAGGAAGTGTTTGTCAAAGTTCTGGATTGAGAGGAGAATTTTTTGGCTAAATTAAATTACAAACCCTAGGAGTTAGACCTGCACATAATGGTTGAAGGTTCATAGCAGCTGGGATGCCAATGAAAATGAAGTGGCTATAGTTGGTGGGAGCTAGTAGTCATCCTAGCGGCTATGCCTATAGGTGGATTTTCTCTGGATTTTGCATGAACCTTAGGTTTGTTTGTTTGTTCGTTTGTTTTTTAGGATTTTTGAGAGAAAAGGTTAAACGTTATCTAGAAGGTGATTAAGTCAAATATGAGGAGACTTAGTGATGGATATTGATTGCGCCCTTCATTAATTATAAAATCATGGAGTGTGAAGAAGAAGAGGTTTGATTGAGAGAGATTGTATGCTATATGTTTGTAGAGTTAGAGAGTAGATCATAGCTTATTCCTGGAGCATATTTTAGTGGATGATGGAGTTACCATAGATATACATGTCTAATCTATTTGTTTGGAATATTGTGGCTCCTAGTTGCTGCTAATATGGAGAGGATAATTATTGCTGTAGCTACTACAGTTTTAGATCAGAGTTTATTTTTCTGTTGCATTTGTGTTGTAGGGGTTTTATTGGATAGTTCTTGTTTGATATTCAATACATGATACTTTATATGGATGCTAGTTTGAGATGATTGGTGGCTGAGTGTCTAGAACATATTGTGATAATGTGCCGCTGCAGGGTTTGATTTTGTAGAGTAGATTTATGATGTTGGGATGATGTATTTGGAGAGTTTAATTCAGTTGTGTAGATTGTATTTAGTTGATGGACTAGTGCGTTGATTGAGGTTGTGTTGTAGTTGTACTCAGTTGGTGCTACAAATTGTGTTGATGATTTATTAGTAGATTGAAATTATGGGTCTAGTGTGAAAATGGGATGGAATGAAGCCCATGATGATTGTATGAGTTTGTAGCATGGATCCAGTGTAAACTATTCTGAAACATGGTCCGCGGGAGAGCTTGAAGGTTGGGGCCTTCAGTGTGGTGAGTGGTGGCTTGCCAAGAAATTGGTGGATTGGATATTCATGGCGTAGAAGCATCCTTTAGGTGGTCTGAGAACGTGAGAGTGGTGGCTTCCATATAGTGGTAGAGATTGTTGAAGGCGTCTTGGTGAGTTTGTGAAGATATATATTTTTATAAAAGGATTTCACATTCATGGTTCTAGTGTGAAAATGTATGAAAAATGAATCATTGGTGTCAAGAAAGTTGTAGCTTGCATATCAGGGGTTGCATCTCCTTCCTGTAGGTGATGGTAAATATTTTGGGTTGTAGCTTCCTATTGGTTGTAGCTGATAAATCAGGGATTTGTAGCTTCCTACTGGTTGTATCCAGAGAAATTTGTAAAATCAAGTTGTAGCTTACCTTGTGAAGAAATTGAAGTAAAGTTTGAAGAATATTTGAGTGCTATTTGTGTTATTCATGTTGGTTCATGTCATGTTCATATGAATTAATTTCTCAATATTTTTATGGTGTCATAATATTGCTACAAGTGAGAGAATTTTTTTAAAATTCCTACAATATTGATTCACTTGCTCTCTCAGTATTGTCTTGGTTTCTAAAAAAAGCGCCATAAATGAGGTTCTATTACTAGTAGTGCATACAAAGTTTTTACAAAATAAAAATAAGTTTAGAATTCAAATCAATTGTTAATATGATCTCCTCATTTCCAAATTAAGCAGTTTATCAAGTTTTCAACATAAAAGTTTTGAGAGTCTATTGGCTAAAAACTAGATATATCAAGCGACATCTCAATCATTTGGTCCTAACAAAGTTCTTACTTCTCACAACTTGCTATCAGAGAAGAAAATTGTGAAAGGAACATATCATTGAATTTAATATATTGTGCCTTCTTCAAATCATCAGGTCCCGCTCACTTGACATGAATCTCACTTGCTTGATATTCTTCCTTCTAAAGATGCACCAGGTCTTGCTTTGACCGAGAGTTTGAATTTAGTGTTGCAGTTGATCCACACACTTCCACTTATGGCTGATAGGTGTATCACAATATTGACATCATTTGGAAACTTCCTATATGCTTTGACTGATTTATAGCTTGTGGGATCTTATAGAACCTTCAAATTAGCTGCAAAATATTAGTGGAGCTGCAAAATATGCAAGATTTGGTAACTTCTGCCTAATCAAATCAATTTCATAAAGAAAAACATATGAATTTGAGACAATAATGGAATTTTAACTTATTATTGAATTCGTATGGCTATGACGCCTTTTAACTCAAAATAGAGGTATGGTGGTATGAAAGTAAGTGGCTAAATGAGTGAAATATATGGAAGAATTTGTAAAGAAAAAAGAAATTTTGGAGGCTTGACAAGCATACTCCACTTTTATACTCACTCCACTCTTAGTCTCGAACTACAATTTGGTTCGTAAAAAAATATAGGCCATCCATGTGGCAAAATAATCTAAATCCTTCCACTCTAGTGGCTAATTAAAGCAAAAAACAACCTAACTAATCTACTAAAAATTACAGAATTGGGGACATATCACTAAGAGATATCACCCAAATTAGATCAGAGAGAAACATTACAATCATTAGTTGTTTTTTTGATCTGCGCAAGTTCTACATTGACAGTTAAAAGGAAGTAACAGTGACTGCATCTTCAACAACCATGCATACCAGACTAAAAAATAAAAAATTCTAAATTCAGTTACACAAAGGACTGCTAGTGGCCTAAATTGAATGCATCAGTTTATAATAGAACAAATAAATTTAACAGAGATGAAGAGAGTGTCTATAAAAGAAAACATAATGAGAAAAATAGGTAATAGAGTCACAAATTTGATGTTAGATATTTGATGCAAGGGTGGACCAAAAATCTATCTATTACAGACCTACTGTTACTTATAAGAGAGCTAACAAGCATATTGTTAGAGTGGTAAATATAAAAAAACACGCAATGTAACTATTTATATGAAAAAAACATGAGATACAAAGTGTCAAATTATCGAAAACACAAAAGAAATGAACACAGTAATATGGGAAGAAAATTCCTCTTTACTGATTGGTGTAAAGAGACACACAATCATCTCGAAGGCACTAAAGGGATTATTCTATGCATTGGGGATATATACCTCTCCTAAAGGAAGGTTCTTCCATATCCTTTGCAAGAAAAACTCTCTCCTCAAAGAAGTTACAAGAAATCTCTCAATGGTGAACTCTCTCAATGTAAAGCAATGCTCATTGACTTGCTAATTTTGGCTACACAACTTTGCATAATCTTCTCATGTTTTTGGTTCCAATTCTATTTGTATATATGCTCAAGTCCAATCCTTCTCTCTCTCTAGCTCACTAATGGGATTTTATATAGTGGGATACAAGAGGAGTCCTTTGGAGGCTCCTTAATTTTAATTAAGGAGTGGAATGGATTGAGACTTAGCCATACATACTTGTCCGTTTAGTAGAAGTTGGCTCATTCAATGTGAAGTGGTCCATGGGATACTAAGTTGTCACTCTTGTGGATCCATGCAACTATCAAAGAAATAACCATGGGGGTTCGTGAAAAATTATTGAAATGCCTTTGTGTGGTTCAATTTTTTAAATGAAACTTTAGGAACCTTTGATTTTTCTTGGTGCGTGATGTTTTCCAGACTCACTAGTTCACCTACATATGTTTTCTGACATTGAGAATTTCCTGGAATGTGTAGTTGGGTGTATTATGCTGAGAATTTCCTAGAATTTCCATGGAAAGGAAATTCCATATGCTATGTGGAAAGCATTGGCGGACTTGTATCAGAACAACAATGACCAAACGAAATTGGCACTGAAGGACAAACTTCGAAAAATCAAAATGGAGAAAGGCGAGACTATTCCAAAATACTTGAATAAGTTCACTCAATGTCGTGATGAACTTGGAAGTGTTGGAATCACAGTTTCTGAGAATGATATGGTGAGTTTTGCTCTTCTAGGACGCCCAAAGAGTTGGCATAGTTATTATGACTCTGTCAATGGTCGGGAGAAGTTGCCAGATTGGGAACGACTGTGGTCGGATTTGATGCAGGAGGATATTAGGAGGAACACGAGGGATCGCTCTTCATCAAAGACTGATCATGAAGACAACTGTGCCTTAGCGATTAAGGAAAAGAAGGGGAAAGGGAAATATTCCCATTCCAAATCGGATTTTTATCATGGAGGTAAGAAGAAAGACATGACGAAATTTAAGTCCTTTCATTGTCATGAGCTGGGCCATTTTGCTACAAATTGTGCACTCAAGAAGTCCAGGAAGAAGTCCTCAGGAGGAGCAGTGAGTGAGCGTTTGGCCTCTCAATTCGAATTGGAATTTTCCCTCATTACATGCATGGTGTCATCAATGATGGGAAGTGTATGGTACTTAGACAGTGGAGCTTCATTCCACATGATTGGCGACAAAGAGTTATTTAGTGACCTGGAGGAGAAAGATCTCCAGATGCATATTGAGATGGGTGATGATGGGAAGTATAGTGTTACCGGATTGGGCACGATTACTTTTCAGAGGGATCATGGGGCTCCACTCACCTTGAAGAATGTTATGAATGTTCTAGGGCTGAATAAGAACTTGGTATCCATTGCCATGCTTGAGGATAGAGGCCATGCTGTAATCTTCTCGAAAGGAAAGGCATTCCTTCGACGCATAGCCATGAGTTAGGTAAAGAAGATAGGGATTCAGGTGAAGAATCTCTATAAGTTGGAGGTAGAGGAGTGTGCTGCTTTTAGCACAAAAACAAAAAGGGTGCAGAGCCGAGACATTGGCGAGTTGTGGCATAGGTGATTGGGCCACTTGGATCATGGAGCTTTGAAGATATTACAGCAAATCTCTACTAGTCTTCCAAAAGGTATGCTTGAGCAATTTGATACATGCAAGGGGTGTACTTTGGGAAAATACACCAAGTCTTCCTTTCACGACAAAGATAGTCGAGTAGAGGCTATTCTAGAGAAAGTCCATTCAGATGTGTGTGGACCATTCTCGACAACATCCATGGCCAAACACAGGTATTATGTTATATTTTTTGATGACTATTCTTGTAAATGCTAGACATTTTTCATGCTGAAAAAGGATCAAACTTTCACAAAGTTTTGTGAGTTTAAAGCATTAGTGGAGAAAGAGTTGGGCAAGAAGGTTAAAGCTCTACGAAGTGATAATGGTGGTGAGTATGTCTCAAACGAGTTTAAGAACTTCTATGTTGCGGAAGGGATTAAACGGGGGTTGACGACACCCCATAACCCTCAATAGAATGGGGTGGCCGAGAGGAAGAACATAAGCATAGTAGGGGAAGTGAGGGAAATGTTGTGTGATCAGGGCTAACTACTACACTTGTGGGCTAAGGTATGCAACACAATAGTTTATGTTCAGAATCGTAGCCCACATCGGATACTTGAGATGAAGACACCAGAGGAGGCTTATTTTGGTAAGAGGCCAGACATTGGTCACTTCAGGATTTTGGGTCATCAGTATATTTCCATATGACAAAAGATGCATGGAAAAAGATTGAGCCGACAACAGAGTTGGGGATATTTGTGGGGTACACTGATACACCTCACAACTATTGGGTGTACTTTCTGACCAACAGGATGATAGTGGTTCTCAGGAATGTCAGATTCGATGAGGAGAAATCCATGCGAGTTTCCCTTGAGAGGGAGCTTGAGTTACATGCAAATGAGGAGATTTTAGATCCTAAGTTTGAGGAGCCTTAGATTGATGTGGAGAAACCACATGCAGAGGATCCGAGAGTGGAGACATCCACTCAGGTAGAGTCTTCCAGAGAGGGAAGAAAGCACACTAGAGAGGTTGACAGATTGTTGGATGATGCATGAGAGAATGTGGGAGCACCCACTTCTCAGCGCAAGAATAGGAGGTCACCTGAGAGGTACACTGGATACATGGATCTTATGGGTGAATGTGTTGTGACAGAGCCATATTCCTTTAAGGAAGCAGTGCAGCAGTCGATTTGGGTTGATGCCATGGTGGAGGAGTATGACTCCATAATTTGTAACAATGTTTGGGATGTGGTCCTGACACTGGAGGAGAAGTCAGTGGTGAGCTCCTGTTGGCTTTACAAGGTAAAGAAAGTTGCAGATGGTAGTGTGGAGAAGCATAAGGCTAGATTTGTGCCCCGTGGCTTTTCACAGGTATATGGGATTGACTATGATGAGACCTTTTCTCCTGTTGCAAGGTACTCGTCAATCAGATCTATATTGGCACTATCAACACAAATGGGTTGGAAGATACATCAGATGGATGTGAAGACAACCTTCCTTAATGGCATGATTGAGGAAGAGATGTACATAGAACAACCTGGAGGTTTTGAAACCTTTGACCGTGAGTCGCATGTGTGCGGGCTCAAGAGAGCATTGTATGGGTTGAAGCAAGCACCCCGTGATTGGTACACCAGGATAGATAGCTACTTCACCGGGTTGGGCTTCATGAAGAGTGAAGTGGATGAAAACCTGTACCACATAGTGGTGGAAGGCAAGTTGTTGGTAATTGTACTTTATGTTGATGATATCATACTGATAGGTGATGATCAACTGATCAAATCTTGCAAGGAGGACCTTGCAAGAGAGTTTGAGATGAAGGACATGGGGCTCATGTACTTGGTGAACACACAACTACTTATGTGCTATGCAGTTAACCATCATAGCTAAGAGATGGTTAGGCCTACCAAGCTGTAATGGTAAGCAACAAAGCATGTTTTGAGATACCTCAGGGGCACTTCTCAGTATGGATTATGGTACAAATGGACAGAAAGAGTGAAGCTTCAAGGCTTCATCGATGTAGATTGGGCAGGGAGCCTATCTGTCAGGAAGAGAAAATCAAGAGGGATCTTCAGTATTGGGTCAGCGACAGTTTATTGGTACAACAGGAAACAAATATCGGTTGCACTCAGTTCGGTAGAGGCAGAGTACATGGCTGTGAGTCCGGCACCATGTGAGGCCATTTGGATGAGGAAGATCCTGGTTGGTTTGTTTGGTCAGTAGATAGATCCAACTGTGATTTACTACGATAATCAGAGTTGTATCAAACTCTCTGAAAATCCAATTTTTCATGATTGGTCCAAGCATATTGATATGCAATATCATCATCTCATAGATTGCGTATTGAGGTGGATTATGTTGTTAGAGTACATTCCCACAAAGGAGGAAGATGCTGAAATTTTGACAAAGGCATTGTCAAGATGTAAATTCGAGTTTCATAGAGACATGGTCGGGGTCACTAATAATCCCTTTCTTGTTGAGAGGGAGTGTTGAGAAATGGCAAAAATAAATTCTAGTTTAATTTGTCCTTGAATTAAACTGAGAATCAAAATTGAATTCTATTCTCATAGCAACTTGTAAATAGTTACTTAACTTTAATTAATTAATTAGCTTAGGAATTTCGAGTTGGAAGTCTTTCTGTAGTAATGTATATTTTCTCCCTAAGTTTTAGGGGTCTAGTATGAGTTTAAATTGAGTTGGAAATTAGATCACTCAGTTTACTGAGTTAAGTTAAGTTAAATTAGTTCTAAATTGTTTTTGGAACTAATAGAGGACTAACAGTCAGTTGGTGCACTAATGCATCCACTAGTGCTACTCTGGTTAACTAAAGATTTCCTCATGAGAAACTCATGCATGTCAGTTCAGAGAAAGATCCAATTGAGACTATAGTGTAGGGACAATGTACTATCGATTGTATGATTTGCTGAGTTGTATAGATCATGCATGCAAGCAAGAATTGGACCTAGTTTGGATTGCAGAGTTTTGGAAGCACTGGATTCCCATTAATATGGGATATTTAGCCATAGGAATTGCGCAAGGAAATAGGGTCTTGGAGAGATGCAGAATAGGCTAAGGATTTAGCTTGAGCTTGCTTGTGAGCTAAGAGAGTTGAGCATACTAGTGAGGAATTGTTATAGTGAGAACAAGCTTTATATCTTCACTCATATTTCTGAAAGATGCAATACATATAGCGGGGTTTTGAGCAGTGGATTTCCCCAGATACATCTTATGTTATGTGCCATTGATTTATACTATTCTTGTTCTTATTGTTTTCATCGATCTATTGGATTCCGTTGGTTGAAAGTAGAAGTAGATTCTTGTCTTGTGCTTTAGTAAATCACACGAGCTTGGGAATCTACAAAATTTTCTACAGTAGTCTCCCTCTATATTTGACATCAATGGAAATGATACTTCCAACACATAATTTACCTCAAAATTATTTACGTTACTTAATCAATTAATGTGTCATCAAAAGTCACACAATCCCTTAAGAAACCCCTTGAAAAACATTCGCTTCTCTTTATCCTTTTCATGAGTCTATCATAGGAATCTACGTCATTAACATATTCAATTATTCCTAGTCACATAACAGTAAAAAAACACATTAGTCATCATGCCAAAAATAATCATACATGCTACAGCATGTCTATTTACACTCTACCACATATTATCTCTCAATGAATTTATTAGTACTAATGTATTCCAATTGGTTTACTCTATTGTATTTGTTTTCATTTTCTTGTAGCGGCTACAACCACCCTCCAAAATTTTTCCTTAGCTTCGTTTTGGAGCCTCCCTACCAACCTTTCACAACACCTTGTCTTGCTTTGTCTAATACACAAGCTTAAGTGTTTTTCTTGCAGAAAGATAGCCTGTCAATCAAAGCTTGATGCATTCCCCTCACAGGAAGTTTCTCCGGACTTGGTCCAGCTACAGGCTGAGTAGCTACCTCAAGAAATTGCACAATTTTGGAGGGAAACCAACCTTCCCTCCAGAAATTGCACAATTGTATCTGGCAGCTTATTGAGCTCCATAATTGCACAATCCTGCCAGTCAGGCTTCATCCAGAAAATTGCGCAATTCCTCCTAGCTGGGTTGCTTAGCCTAGGAATTGGAAAATCTTGGGTAGCAGTCAACTTCTCTACCCAGAAATTGTGTAAATATCCTAGGCAACTAGTCCAACTCGCATCCAAAAATGTGCTTTTTCTCTCAGCAGTTGAGCAGCCTCTTGCATGTGCAGTTTGGTTGACCAGTTCCACCCAGGACCAAGGGAACTTGACTTGCATGCATGACTTGCTTTTTCCTGGAATAACAAAAGGCAACATGCAAAAAGCATCCCTCGATTCAGGGATTTATTTTTTAGCAGCTGGAGGTTACATGCAAAGTTCATTTTAGAATCTTCCCTCAAAGTGTAACTTTTTCCTAGATCTGTGGCATGCATGTCATGAGCCCAAACTTATTTATTCGACGCATCAAATCTCACTCTTTCACATCAATCTTGGATATCTGACATCCGACAACACATCCAGGACTCTTCGACACATCTGGCTCAACTATTCACGGGTAAGTGGTCTCAACTTGTCTTTTTCAACATTTATGTCGCTTTTTGTGTTTTTTCTTGTGTGAGTGTTGTTTGCTTGATTTCTTTAAATGATTTCTGTCGTTTACATGCATACTAGCTTGTACTAGCACCGTTTCAGTTTTTGTTTCTATCTCACTGCTGTCGCATGCATGAAACTATTTTGCACGAACGATCGCCAATTCATCGACTCACTTCACCCACATGCATGTTGTTCTATTTTCTGAATCTTTCGTTCAATGTTTGCATGCACAATCAATCGCTTCTGCTTACACTCAGTATCACCATGCTTTCAATTTTACATTTGCTTTCAGTTTCTCGTCGGTGAGTTTGGCCACCCTTGGCCTAGACTCTGCCTCACCAAGACAACATTGCGCAATACGGGGAAGGAAGGCTTTGTATTCCTCTCTAGAAATACGCATTCCTACCCAAGAGCTATCCTCCAGGACTGTCTTGTGCAATCCTGAGGGACAGTGACTGCTGGCCCATAAAAGTGTGCAATGCAGTCACTGAGCCTACAATCATTGCCGTTGGAATTACACATTGCGCAATTCCAGCAGTCAGCAGTTAGCATGGATTGCACAAATCCAGCAGCCTGTCAGCCTCCCTATATAACCCAGACTAATTTTATGCAAGTTTGGTAGCCAGTCTCCCAGCCTCCTAGCCTCCCAAAAGAAATTGCGCAATCTTTGCCTATCAATCCCCATTTATGTGTTATGTCATTCCTGAATTTTCTTTGGTTTTCACTAATAGATTTCTTGCCATGCATGTTGCTTTGTCTCCAGATATTTCAGGTGTTCATCCACCTCTTAGTAGTATAGGATCAATGGCCTCCAAGAGAGCAGGATCAAAGGACACTGATGGAAGTGCAACTGGAGTAGCAGTTGAACGGGTGTCCACACGTCTACTGATCTATGAAGATACCAAGTTGTTTCTAGACAAGGACATCAAGCTAAAATGGCAAGAGGTCAATGAAGCATTTGCATGCACTTTTAGGGAAGACCTCAAATACCACTAGGTGTATGTGAACATTCAAAAGTTCAACTTGTACCGGATTGCATGCAGATACTCCGCGTTCCCATGCGCGGACATGATACATTGGATCATCTCGCACACTGATCCCAAGATGATGACTTTGAGCAGTGTTGAAGGGACGTAGATTGTGGCCTTCTGGGCACAGGATTATGATGAGATGTATCTGATGTCGGAGCCCATGATTATCATGGATACTCCCTTCAGCTTACCCAGCAGCAGTGCCAACTCCAGAGACATTCTGAAGAATTAGGTAAAGGAGTTGGCTAGATTTAGGATGACACCCAACCAGATATACAAGACAAAGATACTGTAGAAGGTGTATCAATACTTGGTCATATTTTCATGTCGACTGTATGGCAAAGAAAACACAAAAACCTTCCCACAGAGTTGGGTGATCGCGCTGGACCAACTGGCTAGAGAGGTTAAACCATGTAACTTGTCCAACATGTTGGCTCATCAGCTGAAGGAATAGGTAACAAAGGCTCGACAGTCACCCGAAGGTATGCAAGCAGAGGTCTACATGTCCGCCTACATCTTAGATGCAATATGTGCCCTACAAGAGTACCTGGGCTTGGAGTGGGCATGGTCATCGATAGAGACTACTGTGAACACTTATTGTAAGTTGTTGTTCGAATGCAGCTTCAAAGGAGTTATCACACAATTGTCCGATAATTTTGTCACCCTGGTTTACAAGATGATATTCGAGCATGATCCACCCCGCATGTCGAATGCAACAATGGATGCATTGATAGACATTTTTGATTGGTATGCCTCACCGTACGACACCTTCATATGAATGTTAAGTACAGAGAAGCCTCCGCATGTTCTATTGAAGTTTTCCTTGGACATAGTCATGCAGGAAGTAGCATATCACATCTCGGCAGGATTGACAATTAGACTACACCAGAAGAAGAAGGTACCTTGGCCTGCTCTTCTGTTGTGGATTGGGTTATACAAGATCCAGAGTTTCAAGCAAGCTGATGTTGAAGTAGAACACATGAAGAAGTATCCATTCGACCTCTGAAGTTACAATCCGTATGACCCACATTGTCTTGTGAAAGATCACTACGCAAGAGTACAGTTCAACTGGATCCACGGGGCATTTCATTGGGTAGAGGAGGACCCATGGAGATATTTCTATAGTTTCTCCAGACCCAATGAATAGGTCGGCTTCGCTGTGGAGTGGTTAGCGAAGCAACGTGAAGCAACATACCAGAGAGCACTAGCACCAGAAGTAGCAGCAGCAACAGAAGTAAGCATACCAGTGCGTGACAAGGGCAAGAGAAAGATTGTTGATCACATGGAGGAAGAGAAAAGCTGTAAGTTTCGAGCAGACCCACTTGTGGAGAAAGCTACTTTGGCTACAAAGGAAAAGAGGCAACGTCGTGACAAGCAAATCACACAAAGGCAGAAGGAGAAGAGAAGAATGGAGGAAACATAGAAGGAGTTGCATGCATTGAAGGAGAAACTCCAGAAGGAACAAGAGCTGCGCAAACAAGAGAGGGAAGCACAACAGCAACAGGTACAACAATGGGCAAAACATGCACTCACGGATGAAACTACACCTGTACAAGTTAAAGATCCATCCCATCAGCTGGCATGGAGCAGACATGGTGAGCAGTGTTTTTTATCGCATGCAAGGGAAATTAGTAGCATACATGTCATTGTGCGCACACATGCGATCCCACCCATTCAACACACTCACCGAGGCAAAGACAAGAAGCAAGTCCAATTGGAGCTGAACATGTAGTTGACAGTTGATGCGCATGACCACCAACACACATTGGAAGATTGGCACATAGACTATGCATCAATGTGTTGCTGGTTCATCCGCACCCAAGAAGACCATGCACATGCTAGCAGACGAGTTGGATGGAGGAGCCATACCAATGCACCCAGATGCAATGGAGGCAAGGGTTCGCTTCAGCAAGATGTCACCATGGAGTGCATGCACATCATCACGGACCAAGCTTGGCATCATCTCATCACCTTCACCATCGCAAGCATGTCAAAGAGTTGGTCTCACCACAACGGATCAAGTGTTAGTGATATCTTGCATGCTTGCTCAAGCCATTTTGTATCACATGGGACATGTGCATTGTAATGTAATGTCTTGTCAAGTGGAAGTTTAAGTGTCGATAGTTGGATGTAACAGTCATAGAGTAGACGAAGAGACATGAGGGTAGATGAACTGTCACAAGGGGGAATGTCAAGGGTTACCCCACCCTTTGCTATAAATAGAACCTCATAACTCATTGTAAAGGCTTTGGGTCAGCCAAGCTTCCAATAAGAATATCTTGGAAAGAGATTGGACAATATTGTAACGAGCCTTGGCTTCTCCACTGCGCAGAGCTAGTACATCTCTTTGGAGGAGTATGTGGTTGTGGCTGTAACATTCTGCTGTTGGAACTAGTGGTTGTACATAGGGGTATTATATGACTGGAACTTACACTTCTTAATATAACAAGATCCAACACGTTTCATGCATATGTTGTATTGTATTCTATGCTATCTAGTTTACTCTAAATGATATATGTATATGTTTACTTATGCATGCATGTATAACTATCTGTGTATGTATGTATGAATCTTTCTTAAATGTGCTGTTGGTTTAACCATCACTTTGGATTTCTAGCTGATGAGTCTCATCATTGAGTAATTATATGGGCCTTAATTAGCCTTATTTCACCTCCTAGCTTAGCCAAACCAACTATTCTCACAACTTATTGCATATTTTTGATTATATTTTGCTTATGAGTTGAGTTAGAGTTGGATATTTTGCTTTGTGGTCTAATGTGCATGTAATGCAGGAATAAAGGATAAAAGCAAGGGAAATGCAGTGATAAAAGGTAAAAGCAAGGAACTATGATAAAAGACCTTGGTAAAAACTCAAATGGGACAAGGGAGAGGAATTACACGAGGTAAATCCTCCTCATTTACTACCCATCCATTCAAATATCCCTCCATCAGCTGAAAGTACAAACAACCAAATCTGAAGTACTGAAAGATAGCGAAGCAAGTGGAAGTACAAGCATCCTCCCTACTAGAAGGCAGCCGAGCTAGTGAATGTGAAAGGACAAGTTACCATTAAGTTGGGAGTTGTACCTCCCTAATTTTGAGGGAAGTCGTTGAGACTTCAGATGTATAAATAGAGAGGCTTAGGACCCCATCTTTTTTAGTCAGTTAGTTACCAGTTAGCTAGATAGTCAGTCAGTCAATTAGCAAGTATTCAAACTTCTACTTTGTAACAGTTTTGATGTAATACAATTTTTGATAATGAAGATGAGGTTTGATTTGAGCCAGCAATGAGTTAACTCAGAGGGCTGAAGCTTTTGGGTTAGGGCCCAACCCTAGCAGCCAAAGCTCCTCTTTCTTGTATTGTATTCTAGCATAGAATCCTGCTTTCTGTTCTTAAGTACTTCATTTCCATTACATCACTAGAATAGATGTATGGTTTGATTATTCCTTTGGTTAAGTAGATGCATGTTCATTATAGTGGTTCAACACAGATTTATGGATTCCTGCTTAGTGACTTGAGAAGTTTCCTGTTTCCTGTTCATTTGCTCGAATAGTTGCAGTCCATTACAACAGGGTAGAACAAAGTAGTTGTGTTTCAGTTCTTCCATTTATGCGTTCATTTAATCAGTAGGTTGGTGTAGAGCTTTGAAATTACACCTCTCCTACACATTTTCCCAGACTTTTTCCCCTCACCAGCACTCCATAAGCTATCAGAGATCTTTTCATATTGATTTTAAAAGAGCATTTAAGTGGTTTTCTGACTATGTTTTTGTGTTTGCTGTTTGAACTAGATCTTGCTCATTAGCTGCGGAATCCAGTCACTTTCTACAGCTGATTCAAATTTCCGCAGCTGTTTTTGTTAAACTCTAGGTTGTAGGTGTCATCAGGCAAAACAAGCCACATGGGCAAGTTAGAAATGACTTGGACATGGATCAGGTCCTATTGGTTCAGCCGGATTCATCAAGGGAAGCTGTGGTCAACGGTGGTCAAATGGTGGTCCAACGTAAGAGTCCTACAGCAGCCAGACTCTATTTTCAAACACGTGAAGGATTCTGAAGGATGCGTGGTCGTTCCTAAATCTCTGGGGTCATGTTGCCACCTGTAGACTGACCCATGACGCGAATCCAACAGCCACAGTTGATAGATTTAATATTCTCGGCAACCATTATGCTAAATCCATGGATGTTGTCTTTTACGTGTCTCCTGTTCACGCAGTTCTACAAGAAAACAGTTATGTAACCTTTGTTATAAATAACGCGTTTCTATAACACATAGAGTTAGTCTTTTTGTTAATGTAATTTTGTTGTTCAAATTTCACTGTGCCGTGACACTAGTCTTATTGCTGTAATTATGTTTTGAAATATATGAGAAGACTCTGTTTCTACATGATTGTGTGAACGTAATTTTGGATTGATAGCCTGTTGACTGAGGCTGTGCAGAGGGCCCCTGTACGTTGAGGTTTTGTTTTCATTGTTGCTGTACAGTCTTTATGTATCGTTTCCTTATTTTCACTACACATGTTTTATAGTTATTCATCTGTGTATATATTTCTAACATTTCCCTTCTGTTCATGATTTTATAAGCTTTGTATGACGCTGATTAGTGTATGTATGTTTCAGGATAGAGTAGGCAGCCCGGGCATATGCATATAATTTTTACAATGACTAGTGACATGGGATTAATTCTTTGCTAACTCTGATTTTATTAGTTTTTTTTTAATTCCAGTTCTGTTTTGTTGATTTCAGTCTTGTTCAATTGCTTTGTTAGTTAGTTTAGAAATCAACTTACTCATGTCATTGACGATTACCTCTGAAAGCCATAGCTAGACTAACTGGCGAGGAATCGAATTATGAATGTGTGATTTGATTTTAGTTTTACTTTTCTGCAATTAGATATCAGATTGCTCATGTCATTGATGATTATCTCTGAAAGCCATAACTAGACTAACTGGCGAGGAATCAGATTATGAATGTGTGATTTGATTTTAGTTTTACCCTTCTGCAATTAGATATTAGATTGCTCATGTCATTGATGATTATCTCCGAAAGCCATAGCTAGACTAACTGGCGAGGAATCAGATTATGAATGTTGTGATTTGATTTTAGTTTTACTTTTCTACAATTAGATATCAGATTGCTCATGTCATTGATGATTATCTCCAAAAGCCATAGCTAGACTAACTGGCGAGGAATCGGATTATGAATGATGTAATTTGATTTTAGTTTTACTTTCTTTGCAATTTTTGATTTCTTTGAGTGCAATAGCTTAAATTATTTCTCTGTATTTAGATAGCAGCAGAGATAATAGTTTCATGATCAGTAGTTCATTATTTACTTGTTTTAAATAGCAGCACATTTTTCATCCTTGTTCAAGTATTATTGTCATCACTAGTATATTCTAAGATCTTCTGAAGCGTTAAGTGGTGGAAACCATTATAGAGGACATAATTGCCTAAAATCCATATCCATGCTTGCCTTTTAAAGACTTAGGAATAAGATTTCCATTCACATTAGGAGATAAATGAAGATAAAAACCCCCAAAACAAAATAAAAATTGAAAAATGACAAAAATATAAGAAAGAGGCTGTCTTGCACATATAGTGCACCACACTTCATTAGTTTACAACTCTCGGATTGATAAGTAATGTAGCAATTTAGGACACACTAAATTGACCAAACAGTTGGCAAAGAAAAGATCCATCAGGATGCTCATAGGTGTCTCGACCTCACCTCCTCCCTCTGGGACCATGATGTGAGGAAGAAACCCTGCATCAACCCCAAAAACACAGGGTTTTGATTTTCAATGCATTTTTGTCATTTAATACAGTCACTGGAGTCATTTCATAGTGCTTTGCCTCTTTAATGGTCATCAACTTATTCACCCTCTTTCTGTCATTTTGACCTCCACCCTCTCCCCAGATCTCTCACGCTGTCAATCTCCTTTAGCTTGAAATGCTCAGCGAGAGCTGTGAATTCATGTTTAAATGGTTTTAAGGTAAAACACCTTTCACAAGCCAAATCATCTAATCACCGCTCAAATCCACTTTTCATGTTTGACTTTCTGCCTTTTAAATCCCCACCGTTGATCTACATTGTCAGATCTGACGGTTATCGCGCACTCGCTCACCAACCTGCTCGGTCACCTCTCCACCGTAGATCTGCTTTGCTAAGATCCGACGGCCTTCACACCATATCGCGTGGATTTCTGTCTGAACATTATCAGGCTGAGAGCACGCGATATGGGCGGTTTCCTAGTGCTACATGTCGGACGAGGAGGCTAGTCGCGTGAATTCTCAAAATACCATTTACGGTTTTGAGGGCGCACGAGATACAACTTATCACCCTCCAAACTCGCTTGTCCTTTTCGCACGTTTCTTTTCGTGCTCCAACCTCCACCATCAATTTTCCTTGCCAGATATGATGGCGGTCACATCACCTGATCACTTTATCACCTTGAACTCTCCACCGTCGATCTGTCTCTTGATTCGACAGCTATCGCTTCACCCGATCACCAACTGGCTTGGCCGATATCATCTGTTCATCTGCCACTCGCCTCTATGATATAATCCCAACCTTCCATTCTATTAGTCCACCATGTCTGCCCATTTTCCTACGTACCCTCCTACTACCCGATCTCGTCCGTTTGTTTGGCCTTCACCCACTTGATCCAACGATCCTCATGCGCTGTTGCCCATTACATTCTCTTTTTACCATTTCGACCTTTGTCCGCTTCTTCCACTGAAACACAGACTTAGCCTAGTTTCCATTGTTCACTCCTTAGCCTAGTTTTGGTGCTTTTTTCTTTTGCAACCTAGATAGTAGCAGTAGGTTAGTGTTAATTTCTGATTTGGCTTAGCATAGTTGTGTAATTGGTTAGCTAGGGTTTGGTGTGAGTTAGGCTTGCATGTTGATTTCTCCATTTCTACAGTAGAATAACTCTCCCCTATATTAGGTTTTCTCTCCTTCCATCAAAATCAAGCTTCTTCTGACCCTATAGAATTCTGGCTTGGAACCCCTGGGGTTTCTTGCTAGATGAGCAGTGACAACATGCAATATCTTCACTTCTACTTGTGTATATAGCACAATCACCTCCAAGTTTGTACGAACCCCGGGTTGATAAGTAAAGCTCGTAGCCCTGGGAGTTGCAGCATTCTTGCTGCAGTACCTAGGCTCATCACTTTTTGATGCCGTTGTCGGGGAGGTGTTAGAGTAGTAGTGATTACTGTTCTTTTCTTCTATTTTCTAGTTTCCAACTTTCTGCCATTAGTTTATTTTTACAAAATTAATCTAGTTTCTTTCTTTCATTTTGTCATTTATCTGCTTTCCTTTCCATTATGCAAGTTAACCTAGTTTCCTTTCTGTCATGCGGAAAGGGTCGATAGTGCGGACACAACCGACCTCCCTAGAAGTAAAGGCTTTCTAGTGACAAACAAGACAAATAAACACTACCTTTCTCTAAACATGCATCGAGAATACAAGTAATCAAGTGATTTTAACATACCTTTAGTCCAACGCTTTGTAGTAGTCCAGCCTCGCCGATCCGGATGAGCTCCTCCTTCTCTTCGAAACCTGCATTCACTAACAAGCCAAAAGATTAAATAGCACCTGATAAACTCATAAAACAATACATATCCATCATACAGACCAAGGAGTATATGAAACAAATCATGAATAACAATCTGTTGAGAAAAATGAGTTCATTTGTATTAAGTGGAAACAAAAGAAACCATTACAACCTGAGCCTTGGTGTTGTGCAGGTCCCTCCTAGGGTCCAGCAAGAGTTTTCCTTTACTTTGATAAGCTCACCCACTCTCAAATAAGGCTAGGAAAGGATGGGAATCTCTCATCTCAAGCTTTACAAGGGAGTCCTAATTCCAGCAGCATCTACCCTTAGGAATGTTCAGCTTTCAACCTCCCCTCCCTCTGGCCCAATGCCTGTATTTATAGTGCTCTAGAGGAAGTTATTCAGGTCCACCATCAATGGGATAAGCCCCTCTTTGGATGGGATAGCTCCCCTCTTGATGGGATAAGTTCCTCTTTCATAGGGATACATGAACCATCTGGAGGCGCTTCATACACGTCAAACAAGCTTCTAGAATGCTCTAGAAATGACCACAAGTAACTTTTCTGGAGTGAAACTTGCGCCTTTTGACCTTTACAGGAGTACGCACCCTCACCTTTACATACAGAGCGTACAAGTACGCAGGTATTGTGAACTTGGGGTGCGTACACGCAGGTAAGGCTAAGAGAAACTGCGTACCCAGAGATATATAGATTTTTAATGACTTTCTCTCTTTCTTGGAGTTTGACATGGAGAGCAGAGGTATGAGGCTTGCCAAGGAGGATAGTATGACAGCTGATAGAGCCATACTAACTGCAAATAGTCATGGTGACAAATTTTAGTGTAACAGATTGCCCCCTAAAGTGCGAAGCCTGTAGTAGATAAGGGTTTCATATCATCTAGGAAGGGTGAAGTACTTTATCATTTCAACGATTATCTTGTGGAGAGCCCAGTCGGAACCTGCAAATATTCAACACAAAATACATATATAAGATCATATCATCGCTGAGGTAGGCATTCCCATACTCAGATTGAAAACTTTAACTAACAAACTAACTACTGCTCTGATACAGGAATGATTTCGCAGTACATCATAATCATAGACTTGTGTAGACACAGTATGGACGCAGCCATCTGTTTATAGTTGGTCTACTATACAATGAATACAAAACTCCTCGCAGCCTGGATGGTGGAAACTAGATCCAGGGTCTTCATTTCTACTTCCCGAAATGGTACGATTCTATCCATGCGAATAAATGAGTTGATGTCGAACATGGTAGAAACCACTTGATTACCAGTCGATGATGTAAACTGTTAACAAGTGTGAGAAAGACCACCAGTGATGTCAATGGTTCTCAAAGTACCCAGTACAATCCATGAGATGTGAATGAATGAATTGATGTCGAACATTTCACGGAATCCTTTGATCGAAAGTCAATGATGTAAACCATCGTCAAAGGCGAGAAACCTACCATTGATGCATGCAGATTTCAAGGTATTGACAATTTCTAGGTCATCTCTCTAGATAATGTGCTGATGTCGATAGAAAGCGACCCGTTGCAGGCAAGCCCACAACACGAAATCATAGATCAAGTTGAAGAAATGTAGCTGTAAGGACTGACTCAGGGATGGTTGAGATGGATGACGGGTATTTTGTAGATGAATGGTTTATTTGCAGTGACCTCTTGAACACATAACGACACGACAGATGGTTTGGTGACAATTGACCCAAAGTTAATACCCGTAACCGGTTGAAGATTTTCAATGTGGTTTGATCAACTGTTAGGCAAAGGATCTCACAACCCAGGTGAATGAAAAGTGTCGTGTTCAAGAGTGGTGATAAGGCTTCTTCTGAGACAAAGGATAACAAATAGGCTCATTTTTCTCTCTTTTCCCCCACCATTTCTAGGAAGTACCTCTTTATTTTTTACAAGCTTGAGGAGGATAACATATGCTTGATTATAAGCTCATCCTTCGGATGAGTCCAACTTAGTTTAGATTCGAACCCTAAGAAGGAGTGGTCCGTTCCTATTTGTAATCGAACAGGTCCTTTACTGTGAAATTTTAACGAGTCCAGTATAGAAGAAACTCGACGTTTTTCAATTTTAGAGAGTCTGAAAAAACTTAAGAAGACTCCAGGGTTGAACTTTTTCGTAAATTTGTGTCTCCCAAGCCCGAAAAAGTATAAAATAATACTTGAGAGAACCGCTTGATATTTACGACCAAGGAGTACTTTCATGATTAGTGTCTTTGACCTCAAAAGTAAAAAGCGATCAAGGACACGTCGTTTTATTTCCAGTATCGAATTTGAAACGACAAAAATCCGGCAATCTTTTCCTGTTTTTGCGGTCAGAAAAGGGCTATAAGGGGACCGTCTTTTAATTCCGTTTTAATGAGTGTAAAAGAAAAACTCGGCGATCTTTTCATGTTTTAGGAGTCAGAAAAGAGCTTAAAGATGACTTTGAGGTTTCACTTTTTCGTAAGTTTTAACGAGTTCGAAAAAAATGATAAAAATGTACTCATGGTTTTCATTTTTTCGTAAATTTTAATGAGTTCGAAAAAATGATAAAAATGCACTCATATGGCCGACTTTCAATTTAATTTACGAGCAGGAAAAGACAGAAAGAACTCGGCATTTTCATTTGTTTTACGAGAAAGAAAGATAGCAAAATAATCTCAGGATTTTCATGAGTTTAACAAGTCTTGAAAATAACTAAAATTGACTCGAGATAGGTTTCATTTTTACAAAAGCTTGAAACAGATAAAAACTATGCTTCAAAGTAGTTTCATTTTTACACAAGCTTGAAACAGAGATAAAACTGTGCTTGATGCCCCCTAAGCATAACTGCTAGAGCGCATGCCCCCCAGCTTCATTTCATTCAACCAGTTGGATGAAATGAAGGTTCAGTTACGAGATCATTTGAAAGAATCGACCTAAAACTGTAAGAAAATTATGCAAAAACTGAAATAACTAACCTAAAAATACACTAAAATTTATGAGATCTAGTCAAACTCTCGACTCAAGTAGAGGAGGATTTGTTTCATTTTTTAACGAGCTTGACACAGGAAAAGAACTATGCTCGGATTCGGTTTCATGTTTATGCAAGCTTGAAATGAAAAACTATGCTTGTTATAAGTTCACATGCCCCCAGCAAAACGAGGTACATGCCCCCCAAGCTTCATTGCATTCAATGAGGTGGATGAAATGAAGGTTTACTTTCGAAATCTTGGAAAAACTTGTGGGAGATGTTTCATTTTTTAGTGAGGTTGACACAGGAAAAGAACTATCCTCAAACCCTTTTTTCATTTTTTAACGAGCTTGACACAAGACAAGGAACTGTGCTCTAAAATCCTTGATTCATTTTTTAATGAGCTTGACACAAGACAAGGAACTATGCTCATGACTACTCTCTACAATCTACCTACTTAACCGACCCTTGTTTCATTTTTTAAAGAGCTTGACATAAGACAAGGAACTATGCTCAAGACTACTTGTTTCATTTTTTAACGAGCTTGACACAAGACAAAAAACTATGCTCCGAAAGTTCGCATGCCCCCTAGTATAATGATGCAAAGCGAGGTGCATGCCCCCCAAGCTTCATTGCATCCAACCAGGTGGATGGAATGAAGGTTTACTTTCAATACTGTACTCAAAAAGGGAGTTGTTTCATTTTTTAAGGAGGTTGACACAAGAAAAGAACTATCCTCATACCTGATTCATTTTTTAACGAGGTTGACTCAGTAACAGGAACTATCCTCATACCTGATTCATTTTTTAACGAGGTTGACTTAGTAACAGGAACTATCCTCATGCTAGCTTGTTTCATTTTTAAACGAGGTTGATACAGGAAAAAAAAAACTATCCTCGTCAGACTGATTCATTTTTTAATGAGGTTGACACAGGAAAAGAACTATCCTCATACTCACTGATCATGGCTTCCAACTGGAAGAAAGACATGTCAATGGACCCACCTTGATCATGGCTTCCAAGAGGTCGTCATCAGAAGGAAGAATAGTTCTCTGGAAGGAACACATGTCAAGGGACTCAAAAGGGATAAGAACATCGTGTTCAAGTAATCCCATAGAGTTTTCCATGTCAATTACCGGATCTAAATCAAAGGAAGATGAGCAAACAGTGAGAGGCTCACTTACATCGGTAACTGAAAACATGGGACCAGTTGCCACATAATTAACCCGTGGCAGGGTAGATACCACTTTAGAATCAGGAACATCTAGGGGTGTCATATTATTGGTAGTCAAAACAAGACTAGGGAACGAAAGCTGGTCTACAGTCACAATACTGGCATTGTGAGGGAAAGACATCATGCGAAAGAGTGTCGATACGACAGCTTTCATTGCATAAACATAGTCTCGTCCAAGGAGTAAATTGAAATCCAAGGGACCTCGAACTACCATAAGATCAATACAGACAATTTTACCTTGCAAGGTAATAGAAAACTTAGGAAGGATCCCTAAAGGTTCACTAATGCTTCTGTTAAAAGCTTTCAGATTCTGCGTAATAGGCACAAGCTGAGGGGAACCCAAAGATTTCCAAACAGTTGAGGATAAAATACTAACAGAAGCACCTTCATCTACCTGTGTGCGATGTATGTCCCTACCACCAGCCTTGACAATGATTTGGAAAGGGATGGAGGAAGGAAGACGAGGTTCTGTCAGTCTATTCCAGTCAAAGGAAAAGACCTCAGTACTTGGAGGGGGTTCTGTAGAAACAGGTGAAATGCCCCCCGGCATAGAAGAATCTGATGTAACAAGGAGAACCTGAGCAGTATGAAGTTCACTCTCTAAAGGGAAAGTGGGATCGACCAAATTTGAAATTGAATCAACCACTTGATCAACTAATGGATCATTAACCTGAGTGACATGAGTTTCACTCTCCAATGGGAGAGTGTGATCGACTGTACTTGAATTTAGATCAATCACTCCGTCAGTTGACGGGAGCTTGGGAGAAAGTTTACGGTAACCAGTTGGAAATTCTTGTTGTGGAACAGTAAGGTTTTCCAACAATGTTGAGGCTTCATCCATGTGAGGGCAAATGTGAGTTTGATGACTCCCTTTGCATAACTTACAAGGAAACCTAACTTTACCCTTTTTCCCAGGAACCTGACTATCACTGGTTGATGGATCAACGGAAAGTTGATGAGATCTTTCTGACCATACTTCCAAGACCTTTGGTATACCAGGACAATTGACAAGGAAGTGGTCACCCTTACAAAGCCTGCAAGGGTATTTGGGTTTACGATGCATGTCGGAGTTTTCCTCAACACAACTAACACTTACAGTCGTGGTTGATTGGTTGACTTCTTTCTTATCTTGCTTCTTCTTCTTCTTCTTCTTCTTCCCTTTCTTCTTCTTCTTAGCCTCCTGGTTACTAGCATCAAGGCATTTACCAGGCGAAGAGGAAGAAATGGAGGAAGAAAAATTAGGCGAAGAAGGTAAAGGGTCAACAGAAGGTTGGTGATTTTGAGATGGTGAACTCTGTTGAGGTGAAGCATCCGGTTGAGATGGAACAATTGGAGTATTTTGGGCCAACGAAGTTGAAAATAACCATATCGGTAAACCTATTGTAAATCCAGGTAATGACAAAGTAGCCATATAAGGAGGACCAACATTTCCAAAGTAAGGAAAAGTACTAGGATTCTCGTTAGGAGGGGTTCCTAGGTTGGTAAATTCCGGAACATTTGCCATTATATTCAACTTCTGTGAATTTTATTAACAATTTATAACTAAAATTAACAATTCACAATTCACACCTAACAATTAAAATTCACAATTCACACCTATGGTCTCTAAAAGTAAAAACAAACAAATTAACACGCGCTATCAAATCTAGGAGTCAAACCACACACAAACAGTAGCCTTCCGGACCGAAAACACTAGTTGGTGATGAAATCCAACATCGCAGAATTCAGTACAGAAGTGGCGGGTGGAACAGTTACCCCGACAACCTGCTTAATGAATAGACTGGACCAAGTTCCTCCACTTTAACCGTCTCGAGTGAAGTGAACCCCCCAGAAAATCCAAGTGAGTCTAGCCGACGTCTGCTCCAGGTACAGTGGGATCTTCCCTCCACCGTCACCTTGGGTAGAACCCTAAAGATAATGGTCACTAAGGTCACCAATAGCAACAAATACACCTGGGGGAACAGTCTACGACTCGATAGCACGCAAGGGCAGAGTAACAAGATCAATCCCCTTGCCGGCTCCTTGACAATAATCTAAGGTTTACCGACAAGTGACCCCAGGCTCCTCGACAATAATCCGAGGTTTACCGTTTGTAGTACGTGTGTATCTGGCGTCTTTCCCAATGAAGGAGGATTGATCCCCTCACTGGTTCGGACACGGTCTCGTGCTTCTCCTTTAAGAGGAGCTTTCCCAGAGTATAAATGTAACAGTTGGATTTATCCTACCACAAGATGAGCTACTTGTTTGGTTTTGCTGTCTTGGAGAGTTAATTACTCTCCTACTCCAAGACACTAGCCTAATATATGTTGGTGTTTCAGAGCCCTAGAAATGTAAAAATTACTAGATGAATTTTAATTAAGCGCTGTGTTATTAAGGCTGTTATTACTCAAATGGGTAAATGGATACGAAACCAATGGTGTTATGACCTGACTCAACTGAATGCAATCGAATATGATAATGTAATCTTTTCAATTCGATGAATCCTAACTAAAGTAAGGAGAGAGTTTCCATTCACTTCCAACAATGCAAAAAATTGATCACTAAGAGATTATATAACAAATTCTCTAATGCACTAATTTCATCAAGAAAAACTAATGCAAATCAATTCCAAACCATTTTTTTTATTTTTATTTTTGTGTAAATTCAAATCAAAGAAAGCTGATCTAAATCTACGATTGATTTTTCAGAATGTAAACTATGCAATGGTTATCTAAGCACAATTCACTTGAAAAGTATGCAAATGTAATCTATGCACATTTTTCATTCATATTCTGAAAATGAGAATTCTAATTATGCAAATGTGATCTATGCAAGAGAATTCTCAAACACAAGACGATTCTAATGTAATCTAAGAATCAATCAAGTGCAAGTCGAGAAAATTAGGTGAGAGTTCCAAAGATCAAAGAAAAAAAACACTCAAAGGTGATTAAGACTCATACACAATTTAGCCCCAAGGGGGAATTTTTTTTGCAAAAACAAAAGCAAAAAGATGCAAAATTGTGAAAAGACTGAGAGAAACCTCCAAGTAATGACCAAAGGAAAACAAATCAAGAATTTCTCAAGAAAGAGACTCAAAACACCCAATTGATGAAAGCATAAAGTAGGAATGCCAATGAAATTAGCCAAGATGAAAGCTTCTGACAGGTGAACAGTGGATCTGGGCAGCAAAAACAAGCTATAAACAAAATCTAATAGGAGAAAAAGGAAAAAATGGAAATTTTGTAGGTTTTTGAGAGGGGTACGCAGGCAGCCTGTTTGCACAGGTGCGTGTACGCTCTGTGTACAAAGATGCAGTGCGTACAGGTACGCACTGTGCTCAATGCAGAGGCTGCGTACTTCTTGCAAAACCAAGAAAAACTAAAATCTAATTTAACCCTAAGCTAGCCCACCCAAATACACAGTCAAACAGCCAAAAACCAGGAAACAAACGACTTTTCTCAAATCAAAGTTGCATACAAAGGAAAAATCATTCACATCAATGGATTCCCCAACGGAGTCGCCATTTTGTCATGCAGAAAGAGTCGATAGTGCGGACACAATCGACCTCCCTAGAAGCAAAGGCTTTCTAGTGACAAACAAGACAAATAAACATTACCTTTCTCTAAACATGCATCAAGAATACAAGTAATCAAGTGATTTTAACATACCTTTAGTCCAACGCTTTGTAGTAGTCCAGCCTCGCCGATCCGGATGAGCTCCTCCTTCTCTTCGAAACCTGCATTCACTAACAAGCCAAAAGATTAAATAGCACCTGATAAACTCATAAAACAATACATATCCATCATACAGACCAAGGAGTATATGAAACAAATCATGAATAACAATCTGTTGAGAAAAATGAGTTCATTTGTATTAAGTGGAAACAAAAGAAACCATTACAACCTGAGCCTTGGTGTTGTGCAGGTCCCTCCTAGGGTCCAGCAAGAGTTTTCCTTTACTTTGATCAGCTCACCCACTCTGAAATAAGGCTAGGAAAGGATGAGAATCTCTCCTCTCAAGCTTTACAAGGGAGTCCTAATTCCAGCAACATCTACCCTTAGGAATGTTCAGCTTTCAACCTCCCCTCCCTCTGGCCCAATGCCTGTATTTATAGTGCTCTAGAGGAAGTTATTCAGGTCCACCATCAATGGGATAAGCCCCTCTTTGGATGGGATAGTTCCCCTCTTGATGGGATAAGTTCCTCTTTCATAGGGATACATGAACCATCTGGAGGCGCTTCATACACGTCAAACAAGCTTCTAGAATGCTCTAGAAATGACCACAAGTAACTTTTTTGGAGTGAAACTTGCGCCTTTTGACCTTTACAGGAGTACGCACCCTCACCTTTACATACAGAGCGTACAAGTACACAGGTATTGTGAACTTGGGGTGCGTACACGCAGGTAAGGCTAAGAGAAACTGCGTACCCAGAGATATATAGATTTTTAATGACTTTCTCTCTTTCTTGGAGTTTGACATGGAGAGCAGAGGTATGAGGCTTTCCAAGGAGGATAGTATGACAGTTGATGGAGCCATACTAACTGCAAATAGTCATGGTGACAAATTTTAGTGTAACACTTTCCATTTTGCAAGTAGTTTTCTTTTATTAGTGTTTTTCATTCAATTCAGTAATTTCAATTTAGTAAGTAGTTCTCTTTCTATCAGTAGTCTTTAATTCAAGAGTTTCAATTCAGCAAGTAGTTTCCTTTTGTTAATGGTTTTTATTCAATTCAGCAATTTCATTCCGCAAGTAATTTCCATTCTGCTAGTTGTCTTTCATTTAAACAACAATTTCCTTTCTACAATTACTCTCCAGCTTTGAAGAAAATTTCACAAAAACCCAAAAACATTTCCTTCCATACCTCGCAGGATTAGGGATACTTCAGGAAAATTCTTGCCAAATGCCCCCACCCCATCCAATAATCAACCTTCTTTCTTCTTCACTGACGGTGAATTGGAAGCCCCTTTAGGTGAGCAACCTGATATATTTGAGGAACCTATAGGGGAAGAAGAAGAGGAAGAACCTATTCCTTCTTAACCAATGGCTGAACACTTAAATGATAGAGGAGATAGAGGGAGAATTGTGAGTGCCTTCCTGAAGAAACTATTCCTACTTAACCAATGGCTAAACACTTAAATGATAGAGGAGATAGAGGGAGAATTGTGAGTGCCTTCCCCATTAGGGAAACTAATGGGGACACTAAGATGAAGAATATAAGCCCTTCTGCTCTACCTCATTTCCATGGCTTGACCACAGAGGACCCTGACACTTTCCTATTTGAGTTTGTCGTTGTCTGCCGAACCTATGACTACATAGATGATGAGTAGAAGTTGAAACTATTTCCATTTACCCTCAAGGAGGAAACATTGCGCTGGTTCATGGGTTTACCTGGAGGTAGCATAACAACTTGGGCTCAGATGTAGCAGGCCTTTAACAACAAATATAGGGACTACTATAGGTCAAAGGACACTAAAGATGAAATTTTCAGGATGACCATAGGCCATGATGAATCCCTAGAAGACTACAAAGAGAGATTCCAGCTCAGTTATAAAAGGGCCAGGTGCACACTTGACCCTCAGTCACTGAAGTTAGTCCTACTTAGAGGAGTAATGGAGGATATCCTAGACACCTTACATATGTTATCAGGAGGAGATATATACCAACTATCCTATGAGGACATCAAGACTGTCTTTAGGAACCATTCTAGGGTAGCCAGAAACAAGGGTAGGCGTAGTCAACCTATGGCCAATACATCATCTTCCAACTCATCCATCAAGGGTGAAATTGGAAATATGCTAGAGGAATTTAAAAGTGAGATGTTGCAAACCCTTGCCTTACAATTGGATACCATGAATATCCGAAGAAAGCAAGAGGAAGCAAAGAGATCCCTCGCATCTTCTATCCTATATGCACCATAAGGCATCCTAGGAATGAATGCCCATTAAACTATATTGAGATTTTATTAGTCTGTGAAGAAAACCACTCCACAGACAAGTTCCCTTCCTTACCTGGACTCAAAGTTGTATACCAAGGAGCTGAAGGGGTCAATGAGCAGCTTTGCTACATCAACCAGAGGAGACCTCCTGGTCCTAGACCATGCCATCAGGGTATGCAAGGATCATTCCATGCATATTACAGACCCCACCAAAACACATCTACACCTTCTTGAGGACCCCCTACCAATCCTTCCTGGTCTACACCCCCTCCTTGGTCCTATGCATCTCAATATCATTCCCAGGCACCCAACCAGTGATTTCAACCTTACAATCAACCACAACATCAGTGGAATACCCCACCCCAGGAGTGGAGGCCCCAATTCAACAATGTTCCAACTCTATTGCCTCCATCACCTACCCAACCACAACTCCTACACTCTGCTCCACCTAGGCAACCCCAAATGCCTGCCCAGCCAAATCCAAACCCAAACAATAGGCAGGCCCAACAAACATACAGTGGAGAGACATCATACCTAGCTTATGCTATTGAAATTTAGGAGATTAACCTGAGATCTGGGAGAATTATCCCAGATAACTAACCTTCCTCTCCACATGAGGAGTTTGAGGAAAAAAGAGAGGAAAGCAAAATTAAAGCAAATTCACCCTTTCCTGAAAGATTATCCTAACCACACCAGCCTACCCTAGAAGAAACTGAAATTCTGGGAGAATTGGAAAACCTATGTGTAAAGATTCCCCTTCTCCAAGCAATCAAAGATGTGCCTATTTACAATAAATTGATTAAGGAGAAGTGCTTTAGGCATCCAGGAAGAAGAAAAAGGAATGCCCCTACCATTAATGTCATTGGGCATTTATTTGACTTAATGCTGGGGCCGAATATGTCCAAAATACTTAGACCCTGGAAGTCCTATAGTCGATGTCCACATCAATGGCACCATTCTCCTGCACACTCTGACTGATCTTGGGGTTGCCATTAATGTGATGACCAAGGACACCATGCTCAAGCTTAACCTCAAAGGGTCATTAAGGAAGACCAAAAGAGTGCTACAACTTGCAGACCGTTCCACAGTCACCCTTGAGGGAATTGTGTAGGATGTGATGGTTGTTTAGTCAATTTAGTATGTCCTAAATTGCTACATTAATTATCAATCCGGGAGTCGTAAACTGATGAAGTGTGGTGCACTATATGTGAAAGACAACCTCTTTCTTACTTTTTATCAATTTTATCTTGTTTTTGGGGGTTTATCTCAGTTTGTCTCCTAATGCAAATGATAATCCTATTCCTAAGTTTTAAGAATACTTTAGTAGGCAAGTTTGGGTATAGATTTTAAGGCAATTATGTCCTCTATAATGATTCCCAGAACTCAACACTTCAGAAGGTCTTAGAACATACTAGTGATGGAATTAATACTTGAACAAGAATGAGAATGTGCTGTTGTTCAAATCAAACAAATAATGAACTACTGATCTTGAAATCATTATCTCTACTGCTTATCTAAATACAGAAAGAAAAATGAGTTAAGCTACTGCACCCAACAAATCAAAAACCGCAAGCTAATAAAAGTAAAATCAAATCACATCATTCATAGTCCGATAGCTCACCAAGTAGTCTAAGCTATGGCTTTAGGAGATAACGTCAATGATATGAGCATTTTGATATCTAATTGCAGAAAAGTAAAACTAAAATCAAATCACATCATTCATAGTCCGATAGCTTGCCAAGTAGTCTAAGCTATGGCATGTCAATGATATGAGCAGTTTGATATCTAATTGCAGAAAAGTAAAACTAAAATCAAATCACATCATTCATAGTCTGATAGCTCGCCAAGTAGTCTAAGCTATGGCTTTAAGAGATAACGTCAATGACATGAGCAATTTGATGTCTAAACTAGCTAACAAAGCAAGTGAATAAGACTGAAATCAAAGCATAACTGGAATTAAAAAACTAAGAAAAGCAAAGTCAGCAGAGAGGCTAATCTCATGTCACTAGTTATTGCAAAATTTTTATGAAAATGCTCAGGCCTACTCTATCCTAAAACACACACACACTGATCAGTGTTAGCAACAAGATACAAAGCCTGAAAAATCATGTATAGGAATGAAATGTTAATACCATAACAAATGAAATATACACAGGCGGATAACTACGAAATATATGTAATGGAAATCAGGAAACAATATATAAAAACTTTACAGCAATAAGGAAAACAAAACCTCAGTGTGCAGGGGCCCTCTGCACGGCCTTGGTCAACACGTTATCAGTTTGGAATTACGCTCACACAGTCATATAAAACAGAGTCTTGATATATTACAAAAAAAAGGAAGACCCCTCTTGTTACAACGACAGGACCAGCTCACGGCATAGTACAATGACTAACAACAAAATGACATAAAAAATAACTAGTTCTATACGTATGCAAATGCATTATTTATAGGGAAAATTACATAACTGTTTTCTTATGAAACTACTTCAACAGAGGACACGTAAAAGGACAACGTCCATGAGTTTAGCATAATGGTTTCCAAGATTATTTAGTCTATCAAAAGTGGCTATTGGATTCGCATCGTGGGGTAGTCTACAGCTGTCAACATGACCCTAGGGATCTAGGAACGGCCACGAATCCTTCACGTGTTTGAAAAAAGAGTCCTGTTGCTGTAGGACTCCTTCGTTGGACCACCGTTGACCACGAATTTCCTTAATGAATTCGGCTAAACCAATAGGACCTGATCCATGTCCAGGTCATTCCTGAACTTCCCATGTGTCCTTGTTTTGCCTGATGACACCTGCAACCTAGAGTTTAACAAAAACGATTGCGGAAAGTTGAATCAACTGTGGAAAGTGGCTGCATTCCGCAGCTAATGAGCAAAATCTAATTCAAATAGCAAACACAAAAACATAGTTAGAAAACCACTTAAATGCTCTTTTAGAATCAATATGCAATGTTCTTTGATAGCTTATGAGGTACTGGTGAGGGGAAAAAGTCTAGGAAAATGTGTAGGAGAGATGTAGTTTCAGAGCTCAACATACCCCCACTGTGAAGGTGTTGCATGTCCCCATGCAACCAAAAATTTGACCATCCTCCTTTTAGTTCATGTGTTCTGAGACCTCTGCCAACACATCCAGCCTTCTTTTCTTCTTTCTTGGGACCACTGTCATCCTCAGCTTCCTCATTAGGCACTTGAATTTGAGGTTGATGAGAGCCCTGCTCAACCTCCTGTTCTTTTTCTTCAATTTTCTATTTTTCTTCTGCCATAGCCCAAGATGCAACATGGTGTTGTCATGAATAATCTTATCTAACCTGCCCTATTCTTTTAATGTTTCATTTTCTCTTTTGATGTGTCTATTTAGGACCTCCAGCTCAAAAACTTCTTGTTTTAGTGATTGGATTTGAGCTTCCTGGGCTGTATTAGGCTGGGCAGATGAAGTGCCTTGGTCTGTGGCAGTTTTATCCAATGTCTCAATATAATCATACATTTCTTGTTGGGTTGCATCAATCTCAGGTGTAGTCTTCCTTGGGCTGTCCCCAATATCGGGTTGAGAAGGACTGATCTCAAAATCTGGTCGAGAAGGACTATTTTCAAAATCTGGCTGAGGAATAGGAGTATGGTGTGGGCCACGGCTAGGAGGGATTGCTGAAGGTTGTTCCGGTGTTTCCCCTCCTAAATCAATGAAGTGGGGCCCTTTAGTTTGTACTTTCCTCAATTTTCCTTTAAGTCTGGAGCTCCTCCTTAAATTTTGTGAGCTAGTGTCTTCTTTCTCCACACTCTGTTTTTCTTTCCCTTTTCTCTTTGCTACAGCTGACTGTTCCTGAAGGTAAACTAGTCTTTCAGAAAGTATTTGGTGGTCCTCTTCTGAGGAAGGTTCTGGGGTTTGATAGACAACCTCAATATTTCTTTTCCCTTTTGATTTTCTTGGCTTCCTAACCTCAGTTCTTTCCTTCCTACTTTCAGACAACTCCTCTTCCTGATTAGTTTCTTTAGCTATGTTAGTAGGAGTGTCCTGAATTCTCACACTTTTTCTCCTACTTTTCCTTGTTGAGCTACTCTCGGGTGTGTCAAGTGGATCTTGAAAGAATTTTCTAACCAGAAACTGTTCCCAGGTGTCCTTCTTTTCCTTTAACTATTTTTCAATCAAAATTTTCACAAGGCCGTGATGGTACAGGTGGGGTTCTATGTCCTCCAGATTCTTTTGGACAGTTATGGACATCTTTTTCAGACTATTCAATAAAAAGTAAGGCAAATTGATAGTTTGATTTTCTAGAAAATTCATTAGCAACCGGGTGTGGTACATATACATGGACTTGAACCGTCCCTCACATGTAATAAACTTCTGGATTATCAATAATAGACTGGCCCACTTTTCTTCTAAAGAAGAGACAGGGATACCACGTTTGAAAATGGTTATATCCATACCTGGATTGCGTAGGATAACCCTCCAGGCCCTCTCATCAAAGCTTTTGTTTTTGAACCACCATTCCCCCTCCTATGGGAGTTCCGTTGCTGCAGCGATAGATGCCTCTGTGACTGAAAATTTAAGGTCTCCAACCTCAACTTCCACGCCATTAAAAGACCTTGCAAAATTCTTCATAATTTCTTTGTTGTAGCCTCTGAATTTTTGGATGAACTGTAGCCACCGTGCCTTCCTTAGTATGTTTTTCAATTGGGGATACCCCTCCATGAATTTGGGCCCTTTCGGTTCTACTCTTAACAAAAGACCCATTCTTACCTCCTGCCTTAAAATACGTCTGAGTGAATAATGGATTGACGGAGGTGAAACGGTTGTGTTAGCGGGGAATGGAGAAGGTTTGTGGAGAAAAACCAGTAATCGTAAGTGAAAGAGCAGAGAACAGGTAATGAGAATGAGTTCACGGGAGTGTAAATAGGCCGAAAATAACAGGCAGAATAGCATGGGAATAGAGTGAGCTTATATTTTGAAATAGACGGCTGCAGAATAAGCGTGAGCACGTTCTCAAAATGGCTGCGGAATGTGCGGCGGGACAGAGCCGTGATCAAATAGATCACGTCCTCATAATTACCCAGTTCAGCAGGTGGAATGCCAACGTACAAATAAACACAAGTTAAATTTGGAGGCAGATCATGAGGTGTTATAGACATTTTTGGGCACTGCAACCCCAATCAAACATGTCCATAAACCAAGGCTCCTAAGTCCCTAAAAGTGTTGTTCCATCCCCTAAAAGAACAAGGTCAGCTGATTACATCATCTCCCAGAAGTTCTCCATGAAAAACTGCTCAGAACTGGACCATCTCACCTACTCCATGGTCAAAGTGTGATGCATCCCACCTAATGCACACAGGAGGTGCGATGCATACTGAAAATCCCTTCTATGGGGTGCGATGGGCGAGAGTGGACAAATGGCAGAGACAACTTGCGAGGTGGATGTTCATGGAATCTTCCAGAAACTTCTCCTGTGACACTTGCCTCTCTGAATTCGCCCAGGGATGAGTAAGAGATCATCAATCTCCAAGTGGAATCAAGAACTATCAGAGAGAGGACACTAATCAAAATCCCAGAAGATGACTCACCCCCTTGCAATCATCTATATATGGATCCCTCATCCCATAGATCCAGAGGCTGGAATTTTGTATCTTGTAAGGAAGTGCTGTTGGTTTCTTGTTGGAATATCATAGTGTTGGGTGATCTAAGCTTTTCATGAGGTGAAAGAAGGGCTTTCATGCTGGAGGATGACGTTGGGTCAGAACAATTGGTTGTAATCCTCTTTGCTTATTCTTGATATTAATAAAGTTATTCAAGTTTTCCTCCACATTCTTGTATGTTTGATGATATATGCATTTGTGTGGTCAATATACATCTGGTCCTATATTGTTTATGATTGTAGATCTCTGTTCTTCGATAGTATTATGCTGCTTTGATTCCACAGGTGCTCTTTGAAGCTAGGTAGACGAAGGAGAGGCAGCAAAGATCTGTCAGAAGGGAGAGGAATCAAGCAAGGAACCAAGCGCAAGACTGAGGTTGGTGTCCTTCATTCTACTCTTATCTACTTCTCATAAAGGAAAACGAAAGTGGTTTTAGTTTGTTTGTTTCTAAGATAGCTACCAGTCTTAGTGGGACTAGTAGCTCCGAGTGGACACTAGATTTCCCGATAACAAAATGGCGACTCCACTGGGGAGCGAATAGATTGTTTGTTTGTCTATATTTGTTTGTTTTATAAACTTATAGACAGAGCCTGAAGTCAAGCCAGCTAGCCTTCGAACTGCATTTTCTATGCAAGTGCAAAGTAGATCAATGCTGCTTCAGTCTATCTCCCGGTTTTGTTTATAAACTGAACAATTGATTTGCAAACCTTCTAATTTCCCTAGTGGTGGATCTAGCAACCTCATTAGATCAGCTCCTGTAATTTCTATTTACTGTACATCACTTGCTCGGCCTAAATCCCTGAACTGAGTTGCAAACTGTGACCAAGAGCCAAGTAAAGTCTCATCCTGGTACCATCGCACCGTCTCTTCAAGGAAACTAGTATGCATCGCAGCTCCTGTGTGCAGTAGGTGGGATGCATCCCTGTTTCCCTGTGTTACAGGTGCGATGATCAGAAAAGGCAAATTTTGCCTCCAGGTTTTGGTTTTTCTTCACTCTTTTCAGCACTATTCAGGAGTTTTGCTGTCTGTGATCAATATACCACTGTGGAAACTCCCTTCCTTTCCATCATTCTGCCTCCATTGTGCAAAGAAATGTGAATGTTTTTATGTATTTTCTGCCATTTTCAGTTCTCTTTTACAAAGTAGTAGCATAATCGAACTGTCGTCTTTTGATTTAAAAGTGTCGTTTTCAGTCAAAGAAAAGAATTATATTGTTCTTGATGGTCGATTATACAGTTAATCTTGTATTTGATTTGAATTAGTAGTTTTTCAAGTGTCGAAAGTGGTTTTCAATTCAAAATAGTAAAGTGTCGTCATTATATTCCTTTCGTTTTTGAAGAGAAATTTGTTAGTACTGTCGCTTTGAAAAGATAATTCAGATTTGTACTTAGAATTTTTCTTGTCATTCACACATTAAGAAAGCTAAAAACAAATACATGCATGTGCATTTGCATTTAGACTGCTTGTTGGTTTGGTTTAGGACAGTGCATCTAGTGTGTGCTCTCTGCTCTATGTTGATAGAATATCGTCTCTCTTTCTTTAGTAGCTAGGATTTTCATTGCAAAAAGATGATTAAACGATTGTTTATCATCTTAGATTGCATTTTAGGAATTTTACATCTACATCACGTGGTGAACTTGAAAGGAAAATTTATTAAGAAAGATCAATTGTAAAATAAATTTAATGAACCTAAAAACGCTTTGGAACCTAACGCACAACATCTAGAAGTCTAGGCTAGAGACGTATTCCGGCGTCGTAGAGCCTGGTAACTGTTGCTTTCATTGTTGGTTGGGTGATTCCTCCTCTTTGAGACGACAAGTGCTAGTACGGACTTGTGCTCCCACGTACCGTCGAGTATATATTGGGAGAACACAATAGGCTATATCCTTTATCCATAGGAAGCCGTGTCTACCGCCCTATCGATCGCAATGCACTGAACACAACATTCGGGAAGATTGATTGCCATACCGTAAAAAGTATTCTGCAGTTTTGCGATTGGTTTGGTAATCCCTCTGTCTAGATTTCCAGAGTAGTCTCTTTCATTCCTTTTTAGACTCCTTAAAAGAAAAGGTCCATCTGAGCACTTGTCACTTCAGGGTCATTAAAAATCGAAGGCGACTAGAGTCATCTTTTGTTTTTTCTCGACTCTTAAAAATTGAAAAAACAAGTTGTGTCAAAGCGTCTAAAATTTATTTTAATCAGAATAATATCACCATTCCCGCGTTGGTCTTAGGTTGAGGAAAATGGAGTCCACCAACCAAGGAGTTCCCCTTGGAGGAGATCCTAGTCCTTTCTCCTCTTGGGGAGATGTTGGTGCACCCCATATGGCCACATTGTCGCTTCTAGGATTGACAATTGGCTTGCCTGTATGGCTCTTCTCGACCTCCATCGTTCAGAATACCGTGATTCCTGAACAATCAAGTCAGCAACTAGATGATACTAGAGTTACCCCCCAACCTTCTACTTCATCTGTTTCTCCCTCTCCTCCTTCCTCTTCGCTTGATGAAGCTGGTAAAGCTAAAAACCAAGTAACTGAGAAGAAGAAGTCGAAGAAGAAGAAGGAGCCAGAGGCGAAAAGGGGTAACCAGGCGTCGTCTAGTGAAAATCCACACACTGCACCATTTAAGCCTAAATCTCCATGTGTCATTTGCAAAGGAGACCACTACCACCGAGATTGTCCCTGCTTCCCTCGGATCTTAAGGGACTGGTCTCCTCATTTTCACAACCCGGTGTCATCAACCTCTGAGAACCATGTTGAGAGCATGCCATCAACTAGTGAAAATGAAGTCCCGGACAAAAAGGAAAATGTAAATTTCCTTGTAAACTGTGTGAAGGAGATCATGCCGTCCATTGTTGTCCCTTCCTAGATGAAGCTAAAAGAGTTTTGGATGATCGTCCGGCTTCACCGCTATGGCTTCCTCCTGGATATAAGAAACTCTTTCCGAGTCCGTCGCTAGTTGAAAATCCGACCGGCCATTGTGGTCGGTCGAAACATCTGTCATTGAATATAAACCTATTGAACCCATACCAGACAAAAGTCAAAAGGTTGAGGCGGCAGTCGACCCGGTCTTGTCTTCGGAAGGTCCATCTTCAGATGACACAATCACAAAAGAGAATGATAACGACACCGTCCAAATTCTTTTCGTAAACACAGACTTCGATGAACATGGGGGCAGTCTATTCGTTCCTTTACCGCAGGAAGGAAGTTCGTCAGAGTCATATCCGGCCGTCTATTCGGTCCCACCCCCAAGCAACCTAGTCGTTTCTTTCGATTGGAATCTACTACGCAGACCTCGGGTACCAGCCAATGTACCATTTTGAATCATTGTACAAGCTTACAAAATGATCATGGTCTGTACCATCATAGATGAAGGGGCTTCTGTGAGTATCCTTTCCTCAATTGCTTGGGAAGTGCTTGGTTCGCCATCGCTTCTGCCTGAGATGAGAAATCTGACAGGCTTCGAAAAAGGAACCAGTCGACCATTAGGGATCCTTCCCAATGTGCCCATAACTTTGAGAAGGAAAACTGTTTACATGAATGTAATGGTAGTCTGAGGACCTCTAGATTATAATCTACTCCTTGGACGCGACTATATTTATAGCATGGGAGCCATTGTCTCCTCACTCTTTATAGTAATGTGTTTTCCACATGAAGGCAGAGTGGTCAAGCTCATAGACCAGCTATCGTTTCCCAGCTCACACATAGCTAATAGTCAAATAACATCCCTAAACGGTATTTTCACGCAAGGAATGTCTCATCAATCTCCAGTCCGTCCACCTGATGAGTGCGAGTGATTCAGGAGGACATGACTGAATCCTAGGGGGCATGCACCCTGGCCTGCTCCGGCAGGGAAACTCTAGGTATAGAGTAGGTTTCCGCGAAGGAAAATGACTGATCTGATACCCGTCTAGGATTGGACCGGAATAAGATTCCTTCGTCAAGGTTAGGAGGTTGGGATTTAGAACCACCCTGGTCCAGATGGACTAAGCCAGGAAGTGTTTCTATCTGCGGTGTGGATGGAAACTATCTTGCGGAAGCAGGAACTTCTATATGGTAACTTGGAAATTTTTCACTATACCTGGGGGGCATGCAAACCTCTTGTGAGCAAGCGAGAAGTGACCAACTAACGTTAACTCTATAATTCCGCTGACTTCAACTGCCTAGGTCGGGTGAGTGGTCAAATCGACCATTCATCTTCGCAGGGGCCACCATGGCACCGACAAAGTAAAGGAAAAAGTTTCCTACCTAACCTTGGTAGTGATCTTGGTAGTTAAGTAGAGGGGCGTAGTTGGTCGTTCCTAGCTTGCATGCGAGAGGCGCTGGAACTTAGTTTTGAATGGTGCAAGCTCCCTAAAAATTGAACCTATCGATGAGACATCCTTATTATACGACTGGAACGAGTAGTTTTTATGTGGAGTTCAAGCTCGTTGAAAATTAAACATAAGCAATGAGCAAATGTTTCCCCTATAGTTTAAGCTCATTAAAAAAAATGAACCAATTTCCGGTAAATAACCATTGTGAATGCATTATCATCAACTTTTGAGCTCTGGTCGTGTTCTCATCATCACCTCCACTCTATTTTAGCCGATCATTCACCTCCATTTGATTGTTTACCCCTTTTGAGGAACAACTGCGAAGAGTGATCCTGTTAGCCATCCTTGTGACACTGCCGTGATTGGAAAATTCCAAAGCTTACCTAGAATCAGCTGCTACCCGAAATTATCACTCGTTCCTCAAAAACGAGTCTCCTTTAAGCTCTTTTCACCTGACTCGTAAAACATGAAAAGATTGTCGAGCAATTTGCCCTTCCAGCTCATTAAAGTGACCGGAAGTGCTATTCATCCTCTAGATTTTAATCTTTTTGGACCTGAAGGATTATTACACAAAAAGATCGAGCGCTTGTCTTGTTCGGCTCGTTAAAATTACCAAAAATTCATCCCTTTCGTATTATTTTATACTTTTTCAGACTTAAGGGATTATATGACGAAAAAGGATTATTGGAGTTTCCTTTACGTCCCTTTCAGACTCTCTAAAATTGAAAAGGACCAAGCTATCTTTTTCGTTAAACTCGTTAAAACCGAATAGCGACAAACTTGTCCATACAGACAAGAACGAGTTTCACTGTCGCTAGGTTCGTTAAGATATAGCGACAGGTTTGCCCGAAGGGAAAATTATAGAACAAGCATATGTTATCCTCCTCAAGCTTGAAAAAAATAAAGAGGTACTGGTCAGCAATGACTGGGGAAAATTTGGGAAGAAAACTTGAAGAAACTTTATTTGTAGCAAGTCGCTCTTGAACATGAAACTTTCGCTCCGCATTCGAGTCGGGTTGGGTTGTTCCGTTCACTGGTCATATCACCATTGGTCCATCACACCATCCATATTTGGGGTTAACGCTACCAATCCATGTCAGTGTCGCCAATATGTTCAAGAGAAGTCGCTCAGAGAATTCACCTGTGTCTCATCCGCTGCAATAAATTCACGCTCCACCCTTTCATGACCGCCACCCTGAACCCCGTATCATCAGATCGTTTTCACCTCCAAAAATCATTTACTCCGTTTCGTGTCGTAGATGTGGGATTCATTAAGCCTCTCCTACGGCGGGTAGCTTCTTGTCAACATCAACTCATTATCCAAGAAGTCGACTTAGGAACAACCCTTTCAGTACTTTGAAGCTTGCATGCCTCAATGGCAAGTTTCTCACTTTCGGCGACAGGTTTACATCAACGGCCTTCGACTGAAAGATTTTGCGCGGTGTTCGACGCCAAGTCCCTTATTCACACCATGCGAATTGTACTGTAGTACCTTGAGGGTCATCATCATTATCGGTGATTCCTATCATGCTTGTTAACAGCTTACATCGTTGGCTGGTAATCAGGCGATGTTTTTCCATGTTCGACTCCAGAACATCTTTCACATGGATCGACTTGTACTCCGAGTGAAGATTGAACGAGTTTGAAGACCCCGGATCTAGTTTCATCGATCCGGGCTGTGATATATTGAGGAAAATAAAGACATCAAATGTACATTGTTACTGCACAGATGATCATCCGAATCAAAGGATGATGACTCTACCAGAATCATCAGTCTCCCGCGCATACGGTTTTCTGTCTTATGTACATGAAAATGAATTTATAAAGCTGAGCATGGGAATTTCCACCTTAGATAGATCATGAAAAATATTATGAAGATAATGTATTGTATTGTATCTTATTACAGGTCGCCTTCCAGCTCGAAAAAACTTCGGATCCTCATGATAAAGCATTTCGCCCGACATCAAAAGATTAACGACCTCATGCTTTAGGGGGCAATTGTTATAGACATTTTTGGGCACTGCAGCCCCAATCAAACATGTCCATAAACCAAGGGCTCCTAAGTCCCTAAAATTGTTGTTCCATCCCCTAAAAGAACAAGGTCAGCTGATTACATCATCTCCCAGAAGTTCTCCATGAAAAACTGCTCAGAACTGGATCGTCTCACCTGCTCCATGGTCAAAGTGTGATGTATCCCACCTAATGCACACGGGAGGTGCGATGCATACTGAAAATACCTTCTATGGGGTGCGATGGGTGAGAGTGGACAAATGGCAGAGACAGTTTGCGAGGTGGATGATCATGGAATCTTCCAGAAACTTCTCCTATGACACTTGCCTCTCTGAATTCGCCCATAGATGAGTAAGAGATCATCAATCTCCAAGTGGAATCAAGAACTATCAGAGAGAGGACACTAATCAAAATTCCAGAAGCTGACTCACCCCCTTGCAATCATCTATATATGGATCCCTCATCCCATAGATCCAGAGGCTGGATTTGTATCTTGTAAGGAAGTGTTGTTGGTTTCTTGTTGGAATATCATAGTGTTGGGTGATCTAAGCTTTTCATGAGGTGAAAGAAGGGCTTTCATGCTGGAGGATGACGCTTGGTTAGAACAATTGGTTGTAATCCTCTTTGCTTATTCTTGATATTAATAAAGCTATTCAAGTTTTCCTCCAAATTCTTGTATGTTTGATGATATATGCATTTGTGTGGTCAATATACATCTAGTCCTATATTGTTTATGATTGTAGATCTCTACTTTTCGATAGTATTATGCTGCTTTGATTCCACAGGTGCTCTTTGAAGCTGGGTAGACGAAGGAGAGGCGGCAAGGATCTGTCAGAAGGGAGAGGAATCAAGCAAGGAACCAAGCGCAAGACTGAGGTTGGTGTCCTTCATTCCACCCTTATCTACTTCTTATAAAGGAAAACGAAAGTAGTTTTAGTTTGTTTGTTTCTAAGATAGCTACCAGTCTTAGTGGGACTAGCAGCTCCGAGTGGACACTAGATTTCCCGATAACACGAGGCCGTTAAAAATTAATGCAAGGTTCGTGGAGAAATCATGTAAAGGTTGTGGAGCGGTTATGGAAGCTATCAAAGGCTAATCATTACATATAATGGAGCCGTGGTTTCATAACTATATAGAATGTGCTTTTTAAAATGCTATTTGAAACAAATCTTGCTCATACCTTGGAATTTTTGCCACTTTTATCCATTAACCTTTGATTAGCTGCTTCCTGTTGGTGCTTTAGGTGCTTCAACATATTTTTTTTCATACCTGCATTTGGCTAACATTTGACTGTCAGTGCTGAATAACAGAGTGTTAGCTGCGGAGTCAATCAATCTAGCTGCGAAAACTGAATTCGGCTGCGGAAACTGATACAGTGAACATATGACTGAATGTAGATGGATGGAAATGAATAATGACTGAGTGAATGATATAGGAAAACTGGTCATGAAAGGAATTTTATTGGTGAAATGAGATGATGAAATGAAATGAAATGGAGTGAGGTGAAATGAAGTGAAATGACATGAAACTATGAATACAATGAGGAAAGATTTTTTTTTTGGAAAATATAGGGCGTCAGGAGTTCCTGATTTTCGCCCTGTATTTTCTGTATAAGACTGCCAATCAGTGATTGGTTTTCAGGCTTATACAATTATTATTATTATTATTTTTTAAATAGAAAAGAACAAAGACTAGGCTGGTGGAGAAGAAGAATTCTTCTTCACCACCCTTATTGCAGAACTATCTTGAAAGATTTTGGCAAATTCCTCTTTTGAGAGTGGCTTATGATAGATCTTTAATCTGTGGCCATTCACAATAAGAGGAGTTTTATGTTCATCAATGGTTTTGATTCTTACCGCTCTATTGCTAAAGATTTTGTTAATCTCGTATGGCCCAAGCCAATGAGTTTGAAATTTTCCTTTAAAATCTTTAAACTTGGAATCAAATAGCAATGCCCAATCTCCTTCTTGAAACTTTTTCTCCTTGATGTATTTGTCATGCCACTTAGCTCTTTGATATTGAACTAGATCAGTTCTTAGGATTGTTTCTTGTCTGATCTCATCTAGCTCATTCAACTGCTCCATTCTATGCTTTTGGGCTTCTGATAGATCCATTCCCAACTGAACTGCCATCTTGAAAGTTTTGACTTGTAACTCAATGGGGAGCAGGACTTCTTTCCCATAAACAAGTTCATAGGGAGAATGTCCTGTTGTATTCCTCCATGTAGTTCTGTAGGCCCATAAGGCTTCAGAATGCCTATCTTCCCAATCTCTTCTGTGTAGATGAATAGTCTTGGTAATGATACCTTCAAGAACTTTGTTTGTAGACTCCACTTGACCATTTGCTTGCGGATGGTAAGGAGTAGATTTTCTATGCTTGACTTTGTATTCTTCCATCAGCTTCTCCACTAGGTTGGATGTGAATTGACCTCCCTGATCTGTCACAATTTCTCTTGGAACACCAAAGCGAGTAAAATTATCCTCATAAAGAAAACTAACAACTGAATGCTCAGTAGTAGAAAATAATGCTTTGGCTTCTACCCATTTAGTGACATAATCAGTACATACCAATATATACTTTCTTTGTTTAGATGGTGGGTTAATAGGTCCAATGAAATCTAAAGCCCATTTTTCAAAGGGTTCAATGAGTACCTGTGGTTGTAATGGCATTTCATTTGAAAGGGTAGGTTTCCCTACTCTTTGGTAGCTGTCACACCTTTTGACATATTGTTTTGCATATTTGAAGAGGGATGGCCAATAATATCCTAAAGAGAGGATTTTATAGACTGTCCTTTTATCAGAAAAGTGTCTGCTGCATGGTTCATCATGACATGCTTTGAGAATATCATGCATTTCATCTTCTCTAACACATCTTCTGATCACCAAGTCTGGCCATGTTTTAAACAATTCGTTAGAAATCCATGAATATTTTGAACTCTCCTGAATAATCTTTCTTCTTTCACCAGGAAATAAATGTGGAGGTAGTTTCCCTGTAACCAAATAGTTAGCTATATTTGCATACCAAGGAGTCTTAGTAGTTACTGCAAATAAATATTCATCAGGAAACTTGTCCTCTACAGGAGAATCTTCTTTAGTATTCTGAATCCTAGACAAGAAATCAGCTACTGTGTTTTGTTTCCCTGGTCTATCTAACACAGTAATATTGAATTCCTGTAAAAGTAGGAGCCACCTTGTAACTCTGCCATTAGTAATGGGTTTGTTCATTAGATATCTAATTGCAGAATGATCAATATGAATAAAAGTTTCATAGCCTGTTATATAATGTCTAAACTTATTGATTGCATGAACAACAGCTAAGAACTCTTTTTCAGTCACAGTATAGTTCAACTCCGTAGGAGTTAAATTTTTACTGGTATAGTAAATGGCATAAGGAACTAAATATTTTTGTCCCAACACAGCTCCTAGAGCTGTATCTGAAGCATCTGTAGAAATATGGAAAGGAAGTTTCCAATTTGGTCCTCTCAAGATAGGCGCTTCAGATATTCTTGTTTTCAAAGTTTCAAATGCTGATTGGCAATCAGGATCCCATTTGAATTCACAGTCTTTTGTAAGCAGTTTGAAGAGTGGAGATGCTATTTTAGTGAAGTTTTATATAAATCTTCTATAGTATCCAGTGAATCCCAAAAAACTTCTAACATCTTTTTGACAATTTGGAATAGGCAACTTGGAGATGACTTCAACTTTTGATCTATCAACTTTAATCCCATCCCCTGAACTATGATGTCCCAAAACAATACTTTCAGTAAACATCATAAAACATTTTTCATGGCTTAGTGAAAGGTTTGTTTCTTTACATCTTATAAGGACTTTTTCCAAATTTTCTAATGCCTCTTCAAATGAATCACCATAAACTATAAAATCATCCATATAAACCTCTACAAAATCATGGATTAGATCAGAAAAAATTCCTAGTACTGCTCTTTGGAATGTTGCAGGTGCATTACATAATCCAAAAGGAAGCACTCGATAAGAAAAAGTTTCCCATGGACAGGGAAATTTGCTCTTATTCTGATCTTTAGGTGCTACCTGAATTTGATTATAACCACTAAAACCATCTAGAAATGAAAAGTACTTTTTGCTTGCTAATGTATCTAATACTTGATCGATAAAGGGCAAGGGAAAGTGATCCTTCAAGGTTGCTTTGTTCAATTCCTTGTAATCAATGCATACCCTCCATTTACCATTCTTTTTGGGTATTATAACCAAAGGAGAAACCCATCGGCTATCTGAAATTGGGTAAATGAAATTGACATTGAGTAGTTTTTGGAGCTCTTCTTTCACTATCTCCCTAAGATTTGGATTAATCCTTCTCTGAGGTTGTCTAATTGGTTTACTATTTTCCTCGATATAGATATGATGAATGCAAGTCTTAGGATCAATACCTTTCACATCAGTATACTCCCGTGCAAATGCAGTAGAATGTTTTTGCAAGATTTTGGTTAGCTCTTCCTGTTGTGACTTTTCCAAATTTTTGTTAATATTCAATGTTTTACCTGGAAAAATTTCAATGGTAGAGCTACCAAACTCTTCCATAGAGTAAAGAGACATTTTTCTTGATGATAGATATTCAATATCAGAATCTAACTGAAATTGTGTGTGGTCATATTTTGAAGATGTTTCAAAGTTTTATAATGTGTTCAAAATTTGACTATCTTCACTAATTTCAGAAATAGTAAAGACAGGTTGTATAATATCTTCATCATTGACCCATTCATTGTCTCCTACTTCTGTAATTGCTTTTGCTGGAGGATACAGATTGAATTTCTTTGTTGAAATACCATCAGAAATGTACATATCTCCAGATCTACAACTAATGAAAGCATCAGCTGTGGCTAGCCAAGGTCTTCCTAAGATGAGTGGATGTCCTCCTAGATTACTCTTGGGAGTCAAAATCATGAAATCTATTGGATACTCCCAAGAATCTAAGGAGACTGAAAGATCTTCTAGTACACCATCTGGTTTGATTATTGATCTATCTGCAAGTTGCAGTAAGGTGGGTGTAAAAAGAAGATTAGGAAGTTTAAGCTGTTCCATAGTCTGTCTACTCATTATGTTGATAGCGGCCCCTAAGTCAATCAAAGTGTTTGGAATTTCTATCCCATTTATATGTGTCTTGACAATTGGACTACCTGGATCTACATACTTCTGCATGAATTTTTTCCATCATGATATCTGCTATTTGCCCTACTAGGTGGATTCTTCTTGTATCTCTTGGTTTCCTTCCTGGTCTCTTAAGACTCAACTCCTTTATTGTTTTTGCTAGAATAGGAATCTCTCTAATGGATTGTAGCAAGGGAATCTTGATACATACATTCTTTAATTCATCTAGAAAGTCATAGTCAAGCAACAAGATTTGTTTTTCCACCCCTTTGTCAATTTGTAATCTTTCAGGGAAAGGAGGTGTGGATGAAGATGCAGGTTGCTCAACTATAGGAGTTGTGGGGGTTGACTCTTTTTCTTTTTCTTTTTGAATGATTGGGTTTTGAAGAAATGCTTCCTCAGAACCTTTATTGACTTTAAGAGAATCCTCCTCAGAGGTATCTTGCTCTTGAACATCTATAGAAGGTTTTTCTAAAACTCTACCAGATCTGAGTTGAACATCATTAAGAGGAACAATCATATAGGTAGGAAATTGTTGTCCTTCTACCATGTAAGCATTCTGAGGATTTTTATTGTTGGGATTTGGCAATGGCTGAGCTGGTAGTTGATTTATCTTTTTTTGAAATGGAAGCAAGAGTTGAGGATTTGGATTTTGTTGAGAAGGTTGTTGTTGTGGAAATGGCAATGAAAGTTGTGGGTTTTGATTTGGAAGTTGTGGATTTTGTTGATTTTGAAAAGATGGAGGATATTGATAAAATTGAGTAAATATCCCATAAGGATTTTTCATCCCTTGTGCCCATGATTGATATGGATTTTGAGGTTGGGGCCAAGGTTGTTGCCAAGAATTCCAATTTGGTGGGGGCTGAAAGTTCATAGGGTTGTTAAATCCTTGATTTTGTTGCCCCTGCCAAGGTCTTCTTGAAACAAAACAAAGGGACTCTACTGAATTTGGATCTTCCTGAAAGACAGCTTTGAGCCCAGGAATTGAAGGACAATCCTTGGTCTCATGGCTTTCTGAGAAAATCATACATGTTTCTACAACTTTTGCATCCAAGGGGCATTCCCTTAGAGCATGTTTCTTTCTACATTTTGGACAAAATATGGCCAAGGCATCAGCTTCTGCTTTTTGCTTGTTTTGTATTTTAAGGGTGTCTAGTTGTTCACTAAGGCTCCCTAGAATATCAGTTTTGAACTCATCAAGCATATTGCCAATCTCTGCCCTACTTACTGATCCAGTTGCAGATTTGTTTGCTCTAATAAGAGAAGGATCTCTAGGCCCTTTTCCAGTTTTAGATTTTCCCGTTGAGAGATGGACACATAGTTCTGCTATGTCATGGAGTGGAAGTTGAGAAATATCTCCCTTCCCCATCATGTTTAAAATATCTATCCATTCATCTCTAATGGTTTTCAATAGAAGCGCTTTCAAGGTTTCCTCATCTAAATTACTCATTTTTGCTCTCTTTAAGCTGTACTGAAATCTTTTGAGTAAATCCTCCAAGTTTTCATCTTCTTTTTGCATCATCTTGAATACCTCATCCTTATGATTGGTGGGCATACAATAATCGAGGTATCTATCCAAAAATATTGGTTTCATATCATTCCAAGTCCTAATAGATTGAGTGACTAATCCCATGAACCATTTCAAAGCAGCTCCTTTCAATGTTGAAGGAAACAGTTTGAGTTTTTGAGAGTCTTCCATATAGTCATAGGTTCGGCACAAGACTTTAAACTCAAATATAAATGTTTCAGGATCCTCACTTTGCAACCCATAAAAGTTTGGGAGGAAAGATGGTGAAATGTTTTTCGTTGTTGTATGAGTTTCTTCATCGACTATAGGGAATTCGAATGAGTTATCTCCATTCCTATTTCCCCCGTTGTTACCTCTACCTCCTCCATTATTTCCTCTTCCTCTACCCCTACCTCTACCCCTCGTCCAAATCCATCTACTACTTCCTCTGTCATGATAGTTTCCTCAGAGTCCTCTTGTTCTTCTATTAATGGTGAATGAGGAAGAGTTTCTCCCTCCTCTTCTTCAGGTGATTCTGATTCTACTTCTTTGATTACAATATGTCCTCCTGTAGAAGTGAAGAAAGGTTCTTCTCCTAGATCAGATTTAGTAGATAGTGTGGGTGAATCTCCTAATTCGGCTGCTGCCCCTTGAATTCTAGGAATCCTAAGGCTGGGAGTATGAGTCGGAGATGATGGAGGTGTATCTTGTCTAAGTCTTGAAGTAGCTGGAGTTGTGAAAATCAAACTTTTGGCCCTCGTTATAAACCTTCCCCTAGAATCTCTTGCTCTATGCATGTCATTTTTTTATTTTTAAGTTGGGCTAATAATTCTCTTTCTGATCTTCCAGATCACACTAGGTGCAAGAAGAGATCATAATCAAGAAATTATTGAACTAATAACTCTCTTTTCTAATCCTCCAGATCATGCTAGGTGCAAGAGGAGAGCATACTTCAAGAAGTTATCAATTTTTCCCTTCTTTTTTTTTAAGATATTGGCTACCTAGTTACACTTCCCTGGAAACGGCGCCAAAATGTTTAGTCAATTTAGTATGTCATAAATTTCTACATTAATTATCAATCTGGGAGTCGTAAACTGATGATGTGTGGCGCACTATATGTGCAAGACAACCTCTTTCTTACTTTTTATCAATTTTATCTTGTTTTTGGGGGTTTTATCTCGGTTTGTCTCCTAATGCAAATGATAATCCCATTCCTAAGTTTTACGAATACTTTAGTAGGCAAGTTTGGGTATATATTTTAAGGCAATTATGTCCTCTATAATGATTTCCACAACTCAACACTTCAAAAGGTCTTAGAACATACTAGTGATGGAATTAATACTTGAACAAGAATGAGAAGGTGCTGCTGTTCAAATCAAACAAATAATGAACTATTGATCATGAAATCATTATCTATGCTACTTATCTAAATACAGAAATAAAAATGAGTTAAGCTACTGCACCCAACAAATCAAAAACTGCAAGCTAATAAAAGTAAAATCAAATCACATCATTCATAGTCCGATAGCTCGCCAAGTAGTCTAAGCTATGGCTTTAGGAGATAACGTCAATGATATGAGCAGTTTGATATCTAATTGCAGAAAAGTAAAACTAAAATCAAATCACATCATTCATAGTCCGATAGCTCGCCAAGTAGTCTAAGCTATGGCTTTAGGAGATAACGTCAATGATATGAGAAGTTTGATATCTAATTGCAGAAAAGTAAAACTAAAATCAAATCACATCATTCATAGTCCGATAGCTCGCCAAGTAGTCTAAGCTATGGCTTTAGGAGATAACGTCAATGATATGAGCAATTTGATATCTAAACTAGCTAACAAAGCAAGTGAATAAGACTGAAATCAAAGCATAACTAGAATTAAAAAACTAAGAAAAGCAAAGTCAGCAGAGAGGCTAATCTCATGTCACTAGTTATTGCAAAAATTGTATGAAAATGCCCGGGCCTACTCTATCCTGAAACACACACACACTGATCAGTGTTAGCAACAATATACAAAGCTTGAAAAATCATGTACAGGAATGAAATGTTAATACCATAACAAATGAAATATACACAGGTGGATAACTATGAAATATATGTAATGGAAATCAAGAAACAATACATAAAAACTTTACAGCAATAAGGAAAACAAAACCTTAGCGTGCAGGGGCCCTTTGCACAGCCTTGGTCAACACGTTATCAGTATGGAATTACACTTACACAGTCATATAAAATAGAGTCTTGATATATTTCAAAACAGAGGAAGACCCCTCTCGTTACAACAACAGGACTAGTTCACGACGCAGTACAATGACTAACAACAAAACGAAATCAAAACTAACTAGTTCTATGCGTATGCAAACACATTATTTATAGGGAAAATTACATAACTGTTTTCTTATGAAACTACTTCAACAGAGGACACGTAAAAGGACAATGTCCATGAGTTTAGCATAATGGTTGCCAAGATTATTCAATCTATCAAAAGTGGCTATTGGATTCACATTGTGGGGCAGTCCACAACTGTCAACATGACCCCAGGGATCTAGGAACGGCCACGAATCCTTCACATTTTTGAAAATAGAGTCTTGTTGCCGTAGGATTCCTTCGTTGGACCACCGTTTGACCACCATTGACCACGACTTTCCTTAATGAATCCGGCTAAACCAATAGGACCTGATCCATGTCCAGGTGATTCTTGAACTGCCCATGTGTCCTGTTTTGCTTGATGACACCTGCAACCTAGAGTTTAACAAAAACAACTGCGGAAAGTTGAATCAGTTGCGGAAAGTGCCTGCATTTCGTAGCGAATGAGAAAAATCTAATTCAAATAGCAAACACAAAAACATAGTTAGAAAACCACTTAAATGCTCCTTTAGAATCAATATGCAATGTTCTTTCATAGCTTATGAGGTACTGGTGAGGGGAAAAAGTCTAGGAAAATGTGTAGGAGAGATGTAGTTTCAGAGTTCAACAATGGTCTCCATTGATTCCTGGGAGTACCTAGCAGATTTCCTAGTTCTCCAACCCAAGGCTAAGCTTACTAGTTACCCTCTCATCCTTGGGAGGCCATGGCTGGCCACAACTGATGCCTACATTAGTTGCAAAGCTGGGAATATGACCATTAAGAATGGGCATATGTCCAAACAATTAGTCCTATACCCTCTTGCTCAACCCTCCCTAGAACAAGACTTACCTTCATGGTTGGAGGAGGAGGAAGAAGACGAGCTTTATTTTGCTGAACTGTGTACTTTGGAAGCCATCATAGGAGGAGGACAACAAGGTGAGGATGATGTAATTGAAGACCTGTTTCAAAGTCCAACTCCTAGTCCATTAACCCTAGAAGAAGAAGTAAAAGAAACACTGAACATTCATCAAATTGACTTATGCTTGGCTGATTCCAACCCACTCCGAGTTCAAACCATAGAATTTGGGCCAGAGAAAACCTTGAAGATTAATCCATATCTCTCTACTTCAGAGGAGGAACAACTATGCAACTTATTGAGGGATAACCTAGAAGCCTTTGCTTGGAACCACAAGGAAATGAAGGGAGTACACCCTTTGGTGTGTACTCACCACATATACATCAAGGAAGGTTGCAAGCCAGTCAGACAACCACAAAGGAGAATGAATCCAGCCCTCAAAGACATAGTCAAAGAATAACTGCAGACACTGTTATATGCAGGGTTCATTTACCCTATCTCTGACAGTGAGTGGGTCTCTCCTTTAGTGTTAGTGCCCAAGAAAAATGGGAAGTGGAGGATTTGTGTCGATTATAGGGAGCTAAACAAAGCCACCAAGAAGGATCACTTTCCCTTACCCTTCATTGACCAAGTGTTAGATGGCCTGGCAGGGAAGAAGTTATTTTATTTCCTAGATGGATTCAGTGGGTACAACCAGATCCAAATTTTCCCAGAAGACCAGGATAAGGCCACTTTCACCTATCCATGGGGTACTTTTTCCTATAGAGTCCTTTCTTTCATCCTGTGCAATGCTCTTGCCACTTTCCAGAGAGCAGTCCTAAGTATTTTCACTGAATTAGTTCATGACGCCGTGGAGATCTACATGGATGATTTTACACCTTATGGCTGTGATTTCCAAGAGGCCCTAACTAACTTAGGAAAAGTATTACGCATATGCATTGAGATGAACCTGTCCCTTAGTCCAGAAAAATGTGAATTCTTAATGACTCAAGGGACTGTGCTAGGTCACTCAATATCTAAGAAGGGACTGCAAGTGGACTCAGACAAAGTAGCAATCATTCAAAGGGTCCATCCTCCACAAAAGCAGAGAGATGTTAGGAGTTTCTTAGGGCTAGCTAGATATTACAAAAGATTCATAAAAGACTTCAGCAAGCTAGCCTCTCCTTTGTTTGGATTATTGGCCAAAGATTCTAAATTTATATGATCAAAGAGCTGTCAAGAGGCCTTGGACATTTTAAAGGATAAGGTAACCACTGCACTAATCCCTAGAGGCCCAAACTGGGCCCTCCCTTTTCACATTCATGTTGATGCCTCACATAGATCCATAGGAGCAGCCTTAGGACAGGTAGAAGAGAAATTGCCTTATGCCATCTATTTTATCAGTAAAAACCTGTCAAAGGCCAAACTAAACTATACTGTGACATAAAAATAACTCTTGGTTGTTGTGCATTCATTGAACAAGTTTAGGCATTACATTACATACTATCAGACATTTGTGCATACTGATCATGCCACAATTAAATATTTAATGAACAAACCAGATGTAAATGCTAGAATCATCGGATGGTTACTTTTGTTGTAATAGTTTGATTTAACTATTGTTGATAAGCCTGGTAAAGAAAATGTTGTTGCTAACTTTTTGTCAAGAATGAATTTGCCTGCAGGTGAATAAAGAATGATGGATGATCAGTTCCCAGATGAGCATTTGTTTGCTATTTCAGTACTCTTCCCATGGTTTGCTGATATAACAAACTATCTGGTGTCAGCATAGTTTCCACCAAACCTGCCCTCCAGAGAAAAAAGCAAGACAATCAGGAAAAGTGCCCCCTTCACTTGGATTGGGGCCAATCCATTCAAACTTGGCCCAGATCAAATCTTGAGAATATGTGTAAGGAAGAGGAGGTCTTTGACATCCTTCTGACTTGTAACGATGGGCCTTGTGGAGGTCACTTTGTAGCAAAAAGGACAACATTCAAGGTGTTGCAAGCAGGCTATTATTGGCCTACTCTTCATCAGGATGTGAAGAAGTATGTTGGTCAGTGTGATCAGTGCCAGAGGATGGGAAAGCCGACTCCAAGGGATGAAATGCCCCTACAGACTCAAGTGACTTTCGAGCCATTTGACAAGTGGGGAATTCACTTCATTCGACCTATCAAACCTCCTTCAAAGCAAAAACAAAACATCATTATGTGCACTGATTATCTAACTAAGTGGGAAGAAACCAAAGCAATCAAGGCAGCAACATAAGAAAAGGTGGTTGAGTTCCTGAGGGAGAACATATTTTACAAACTTGGGTACCCTAGAGAACTAGTCACAGACCAAGGCAACCAGTTCACCTCCAGAATGATCAAAGAACTGCTCAAGCATCACAAGATCAAACATAGGACCTCCACTCCTTATCATCCACAAGCTAATGGGCAAGTGGAGGTGACCAATAGAGCACTGGAGAACATCCTGACCAAGGTAGTGAACAACAATAGAAAGGACTGGGCTGAGAGACTAGTTGAGGCCACTTGGGCCTATAATACAACATAGAAGACCACCACTGGATTCACACCCTATGAGCTAGTCTATGGAAAAAAGGCTTTGCTGTCCATTGAATTTGAATATAACACATTAAGGATGGCAACCCAACTAGATTTAGATCTCAGTCATGCACAAAAAGAAAGGCTGTTCCATTTGAATGGCCTAGATGAATTCAGAATGCAGGCCCTCCTCCATATAGAGATAATTCAGCTCCAGAGAAAGATCTGGCATGACAAGCATATCAAGGAGAAGCTATTTCAAGAAGGAGACTGGGAACTATTATATGATTCAAGGTACAAGGACTTCAAGGGCAAGCTAAGAACAAGATGGCTCGGACCATATGTGGTGGAAAGATGCCATGACAATAGTTCAGTGCGAATCATGACTATAGATGAAGAAGCCATTCCATTGCTAGTTAATGGGCACAGGTTGAAATTATACAAGAGGCCTTCATCTAAACAAGAGTTCATTAACAACATCAATAAGACAGTGATGATGGTGGAGCAAGTTTTAGCTCCTCCCTCATCATGTCACTAAAAAAGAAAGAAAAGACATAATAAGAATTCAGGTGAAAACCTCCATGAGGTGCCTGAGTCCCATATTTCGGTTGAAAACCTCCATGAGGTAGCCCAAGGATGAGAAAAAAGGAAATAAAAAGAATATCCCTGGGTGAAAACCTTCCTTGAGGCACCCAAGGCAGATACCTAGGGTGAAAACCTCTCTGAGGTAGCCTAGGTGTTTTTCAAAAAATACAATAATAAAAGAAAAAGAAAAAAACATAATTGTTGTTTGCAGGAGGATGAGAAAGACAATCAAGGAGCAAAGACAAGATCCAAAGGGGGCCCTGCCTCACATATGTTCATCTTCCCCACTCCTTACCATGCATCCCTCCATAAATTCCATTGTTTTTTTCACTTCACTACTTCAATTCAGGAGAAAATTATGTTTTCCATAACATCACCTCATCCATTACCATTATCCCTGCGTTCACAGACACTCCTACTCCCTCTGTACAACAGACAACAGAAGAGGCAGAAGAATGACCATCAGAAACACCTTTGATATTTGACACTTGCAGCATGGCATTAAGGCCACAGGTAAGTATCCTAATCACTCACTCGTCTGCATCATTTGATCAAAATTTGTAAAGGTTAAGAGGTAGTTGGTCTATGAGTAAAAAGGTGGCCAGTTTCCTCTAAAAAGGCTATGCTCTCCAAAACCTCAAGATCCCTATAACATGGATAGTCTTCAATGACTTACCAGCAGAGGATGACATCAAAACCTTCATCTATGATATTAGTCCTTCTGTCAGTAAGGAGGATACAAAACAAGAAAAAGCAGATACAGAGCTAGATGGCGAGGAGATGGATATAGAAGAAACTAATACAGACGGACATGATGAAGGAGAACACAAAGAAACATGATGCTGAAACATAAGAGAAAGAAAGCATTGAAACAAAAAAATAAAGAGCATCAAGAAAAAAAAGAGCTAAGTGGCCTTAGGGACAGAGAAGCAGCTGAATAATCAAACCCCATGGCCCTAATCAACATCTAATTGCAATTAATCCTCAGCTAACACTTAGATATCTTGCTGCCCAAGGGAAAGAAAGTACACATTTTGAGGATATGTTTAAGCTGATAAGAAATGATAATATACATGCTTGCTAAAATAGATGAAACACTGCTCCATAGCTTGAAGATCAGAGAATATTAGTGGGAAGAAAAAGAAAGGAAAGAAGGTTGCTATAAACAAGAAGAAAAGACCACAACAAAAGAATGAGATGTCAGAGAGGCTACCAGAGCCACTAATTTGCTCAGATGATGAGCAACACTTTCAGTAGGGGGGTGATGATAAGTCTCATCATTGCATAATTATATGGGCCTTAATGAGCCTTAGTTAACCTCCTAGCTTAGCCAAACCAACTATTCTCACAACTTATTGCATACTTTTGATTATATTTTTCTTATGAATTGAGTTAGAGTTGGATATTTTGCTTTGTGGTATAATCTGCATGTAATGCAGGAATAAAGGATAAAAGCAAGGGAAATGCAAGGATAAAAGGTAAAAGCAAGGAACTATGGTAAAACACCTTAGTGGGACAAGGGAGAGGAATTATAGGAGGTAAATCCTCCTCATTTACTGCCCATCCATTCGAATATTCCTCCATTAGCTGAAAGTACAAATAGCCAAAATTGAAGTACTGAAAGACAAACAAGCAAGTGGAAGTACAAGTAGCCTCCCTACTAGAAGGAAACTGAGCTAGTGAAAGTGAAAGGAAAAGTTACCATTAAGTTGGGAGTTGTACCTCCCTAATTTTGAGGGAAGTCATTGAGACTTTAGATGTATAAATAGAGAGGCTTAGGACCTCAGTTTTTTTAGTCAGTTAGTTACCAGTCAGCTAGATAGTCAGTGAGTCAATTAGCAAGGATTCAAACTTCTACTTTGTAATAGTTTTGATGTAATACAATTTTTGATAATGAAGAAGAGTTTTGATTTGAGCCAATACTAAGTTAACTCAGAGGGCCGAAGCTCTTGGGTTAGGGCCCAACCCTAGCATCCAAAGATCCTCTTTCTTGTATTTTATTCTAGGATAGAATCCTGCTTTCTGTTCATTTGTTTAAGTACTTCATTTCCATTTCAGCACTAACATAGATGTATGGTTTGATTATTCCTTTGATTAAGTAGATGCATGTTCATTATAGTGGTTCAACACAGATTTCTGGATTCCTGCTCAGTGACTTGAGAAGTTTCCTGTTTCCTGTTCATTTGCTCGAATAGTTGCAGTCCATTACAGTAGGGTAGAACAGAGTAGTTGTGTTTCAGTTGTTCCATTTATGCTTTCATTCAATCAGTAGGTTTGAAAAGAAAATATCCATTAAGATTCTCACAGGTGTCTCAACCTCACCTCCTCCCTTTGGGACCATGATGTGAGGAAGAAACCCTGTAGCCAAAAACACAGGGTTTTGATTTTCAATGGAGTTTTGTTGTTTAATACAGTCACTAGAGTCATTTCATAGTGCTCTGTCCCTTTAATGGTCATCAGCTTGTTCACTCTCTTTCCGTCAATTCGACCTCCACCCTCTCCCTAGATCTCTCATGCTGTCAATCTCCTTTAGCCTGAAACGCTCGGTGAGAGTTGTGAATTCATGTTTAAACGGTTTTACCGGTAAAACACCTTTCACAAGCCAAATCGTCCAATCACCACTCAAATCCACTTTTCGTGTTTGAATTTCTACCTTTTAAATCCCCATCGTCGATCTGCCTTGTTAGATCCGATGATTATCGTGCACCCGCTCACCAACCTGCTCGGTCACCTCTCCATCGTAGATTTGCTTTGCTAAGATCTGATGGCCTTCGTGCCATATTGGGTGGATTTCCATCTGAACGTTATCGAGCTGAGAGCAGGGATATGGGCGGTTTCCCCATGCTACGTGTCAGCTGGGGAGGCTAGTCGTGTGAATTCTCAAAATACCATTTACGGTTTTGAGGGCATGCAAGATACAACATAATGCCCTCCAAACCCGCTCATCCTTTATGCACGTTTCTTTTCGTGCTCCAACCTCCACCGTCAATCTTCCTTGCCAGATCTGACTACTGTCGCATCACCCGATCACTTTATCGCCTTGAACTCTCCACCGTCGATCTGTCTCTTGATCCGATGGTTGTCGCTTCACCCGATCACCAACTGGCTTGGCCGATCTCTGCCATTCATTTGCCGCTCGCCTCTGCGATATAATCCTAGCTGTCCATTCTATTAGTCCACCATGTCCACCCATTTCCCTACGTACCCTCCTACTGTTTGATCTCGTCCGTTCATTTCCCCTTCACCCACCTGATCCAACGGTCCTCATGCGTTGTTTCCCATTACGTTCTCTTTTCACCATTTCGACCTTTGACCGCTTCTTCCGCCGAAACACAGACTTAGCCTAGTTTCCATTGTTCACCCCTTAGCCTAGTTTTGGTGCTTTTTGCTTCTGCAACCTAGATAGTAGCAGTAGGTTAGTGTTAATTTCTGATTCTGCTTAGCATAGTTGTGTAATTGGTTAGCTAGGGTTTGGTGTGAGTTAGGCTTGCATGTTGATTTCTCCATTTCTACAGTAGAATAGCTCTCCCCTAGATTAGGTTTGCTCTCCTTCCATCAAAATCAAGCTTCTTTTGACCCTATAGAAGTCTGGCTTGGAACCCCTGGGGTCTCTTGCTAGATGAATAGTGACAACAAGTAGTGTCTTCATTCCTACTTATGTATATAACACAATCACCTCCAAGTTTGTATGAACCCCGGGTTGATAAGTAAAGATGGTAGCCCTGGGAGTTGCAACATTCTTGCTGCAATACCTATGCTCATCACTAGCTAACTTAACTTCCATGTTGTGATGCATCTTTGCTTGTGTGTTCCCTTCTTAACTGCGTGCTATCACAGGTTTCCAAGGGGCACACTCATCTCAACCCCCATGTGTTAGAACCTCTAATGCACCTTCCTTGGCTCACTGCAGCTGTCACACCCTTGCTACCAACAGAGTTATCTTACTTGCCTCTGTGTGAAATTTTGGTCAAGGCATTACCGTACGACCCACTGCTGGGACTCCTACACCAAAAAATCTGAGTTCTAATTGGGAGTTCTTACCGAGGAGATCCCCTGACATGTTGGTGGGTCCAGCACCGTCAACATATTCCCATGCCTTGACTATTCACACATATCAGATTTCTCAATCTAGAGACATATCATAAGACAATACAAGAGGATTCAAGGGATCCCCCCTTCCAATTCCTCTACATAGCTTGGAATTTATAGAAAATCTAATATATTCACGGCCTCTCTACCAATTGCATAATATTGCATTAGTTGTTATATTCATTGAAGTAGATGGAATTATTTTTTTCACAAACTATATTTACTACTCAAAGAAAATATAACTCTTCCTAAACAAATCCATTTTTAAAGTGAGAAAGTTTTCCCCTTTACTCCATATTTACCTCAACACTCTATCTCTATTTGAGTTTAGATGCTACATTTCCTCAGGTACTTCTAGTTAGGCCTAACATGAAATTTCCTAAATTAGAGCTACCTTTCTTTATGCATTCACCATATTGAAACACCAATGTTATTTCGTTAATTTGATTATAATATAGTGTACTCAACATAAAAATCACATAAAAATCAATTTTGTTAAAATTGTCCTCATCTAGGCGATCTAATTTGAAATGAGCATTATTAACACATACCTCTTAATTAGTTGATAATTGTGTTTCTCTTCTCCTAGGCTTTGTTACATTACCTTCATAATTTTTCATAGCTATATTTTCTTAATAGAACTCATAGGTACAAAATCAAGCGTGTTAAGCCCTAGCAACACCAACATTACTATTATTCCTTTGTCATAAGGAAGATGGTGGATGTAAGATATTCATAGTTGAGAACACTTATATACCTTTTATGCAACTCAAATTACCTTTACATTTTACAAACCTAAGATCTATTTATTTCAAAATCATTCACATGATGGGTTCAAATATATAATTATAAGTATGTTGTTCTCTTTCATATGGAGTTACACTTATTATATCAACATTCCATGCAATATGAAGTCAACTAGGTAACAATATTATCTAAAACATAGTAGGTTTCATCTCTTGTTTCACTAACCCAATCATACATCCATATCAACTTCAAATGTCAATCTGATTGAGGGAATTATTACTTGAATGCTCTCAAGCCTTTGAGCATACCATATCCATACTCAATGCATGGAAGTCATCAATTCATTGGATGTTACATTATTAATTGATGTGTCTTTTCACCAATAGCTTAATTAATACTTTGTTTTCCTTGTCTTTTCTTTATAAAATTGTTTATTATAAGAAATAACATTAACATCCTCAACCATACTATCAAAATTTTCCTATTTACATGGCCATCATTAACCACAGTCATCCATCATAACATCTTTTACTTCATAAATAATAACAAACTACTCTAACTTTATAAGCGTGTTGTATGTATGCTCTAACAATACCATATGCACCAAGCATTTCACTCTTAGCATGCCTAACTAGCGCATATGCATTCTAGCTATCAAATCTCATGTAATTTGACATTCCTACAATTTAAATTATCACCACATACTAACTCTTTTAGTAATAATAAATGCATTAGAGTGGCAAGAGATGGGTTAATATTTTTTTTCCTATTTAATAGATCTTCACGTCTATCCATGTGCTTCAATAATTATAATTCAACAATGTCATTAAAACGAACTTCAAAAATCACGATTTTGTTGTGGTGGAATGTTGCATTTTATCACACATGGAAATAATATGAAAATTGCAGCGTTTTCTCGATATCTCATCTTAATGGATATCTTGTCACACATGTTACAAAAGCTTTGTAACTTCTTCTTGAACAAGCTGCTTTCTAGCCCATGTAGGTCAAGTGTTTGAACTAGAGCTCTAGTAAATTTTCCTTTATAGTCTATTTCTAGCCCATTCAAGTCAAATGTTTGAGCCATCCCCTTAAAAACTATTAAGATGGTGGGGTGATCTAAATTTTCTTGCATATAATCCTCTCATACCACTTTGTGACATACCTAGTCCCTTTTATACCTGATTGAGGATATTAGGTACTCAAAATTTTCTTTATTTCCACTAATTTTCTTTTTAAACACAATTTTGATACCAATTTTTCTCCTCAAGGGTTTTTTTGTGATAGCCTTCTTTATCAATTCTAAACTTGAAACAAGAAGTTCTAAATTCTTTAAGCATTTCTCGTTCTTCTATCAGCATGCTTATGTGACACCCTAGGCTTATGTGGCATGGGATGGCCAAATGTACAGTTGGCCCACTAGATTGGTCTTTTGGCATAACATATCAGACCACCCAAAACATCTTATCTTTGCAATATCATAGTTCCACCAAATTTCTTCATTTACAATGTGTCATATCGATCCTAGTTTTCAAGGCGTGATACACTACATCACACCAAAAATATTGTTTGTGTGATAAAATTTGTGTTCACTTGCTTTACCAGATGAACACACACTTTATTTCTTCACATCAAAGGAAAACTTTCTCTCCCTTCCAATGTATTGCACCAAAATTATTTTGGTTCAACACATCACATTACACCAAAAATATTTTGGTGCAACACACCACATTGCAACAAACTTTTAATCTAGGCGAAACACAACATTTTCTCAATTTATAATAGTTTCTAAGTCTCAAAGTCTTTCTTGCAAGGAGGGAAACTTCCTTTCTCATGACATTTTGTCTAAAAACCCGTTATTGTGTGATAAATGATATATTACACAAATTTATCTTTGTGCGATAAATATTGTACTACATGGAGTTATTTTTTTGTAATAATTGTGGTATTGCATGAAAGTAACTTTTCTACAATTCATAAAGTTTTCCCAAGTTTCCCTTAAGTTTCTTCTAAAAAAAATCAAATTGTTTTTCCTAAAAATTATAATGTTTATGGAACTGGTTTATCTCATTCTTGGAAACCACACGATGGAGAGTAACCACTAGAGAGTGCATCACAAAGTTAATAAAAAAATAATTCTAAAATCTAAAATCTCTACTATGAGAGTTAATTTTCCTTAGATTTATGGATTTATTAATTTATTGTTTTCTCTGCTTATGCATGCAATAGATTTGGAAAATAGAGAACAATGAAAAAAACACACACTAATCACAATGAACACTAGATATGACTTGGGAAACCCTTTTGAGAGAACACCTAGCTAGAAGGTGAGGCTCCTTTACTCTCTCTTTCTCTAAATGAAAATGATGCAAATACAAAGGATTGAGACCCATGACTTGTGGGTTGCTACAAAACACAAACCCTCTCCGTGCTTCCATTTTTCTACCAACTTCTAGCCACACTGCCCTATTATGGAACAAAATGCACTTGACAAGAATAGTGGCATGGTTACAACACACCCCGATAGCCAACTAGTGGATAAATTTGATCCATTCAATGTTCAATACGAGTCATAAATCAACCCTTCTAAATTGTTCTTCATAGGGAAAATGTGTCTATTTTTTCCATGAGTAATGTGGTTGACATGGAATTCTCTTGAATTATGGTGGTCAATCATGATGGGCAAGTTCTGAGAGGCATAAATTTTTTATTTTAATATTTATTGCTGTGATTCTTGCACTATTAGAAAGGTATTAGGATGTATAATAATGGTACATGGTGCCACACTTAATAAATGATTTTTTATACCAAAAAAAATCATTTAAGGCCTTAAATTGGCCTTGAAAGGTTTTTGACCCCAAATCTCCAAAGTGTGCAATGTTGCCAAAATCGCTCCTATAGGTTGATTACTTTGATCTTTCCACCCTAAAAGCAACGATATTGATGAAAACAAATATAATGACCCAATATGGCTACAAAACATGGGAAGATGTAGGATTATTTTCCATGTAGAATCCCCTATGGCCCCCTCAAGTTTCCCCTCTCATGGTATCATCACCCCCTTTTTATGTGCTCCTACTTTAGTCAACTCTATCATTTTATTAAATCTGAAAATAGAAATATTTACATTATTCAAATCACCATGTCATGTCTTCCTCCTAGTGTAAATAAAACATGGTAATTAAAATATCCAAGTTGAAACAAATCCAATATTTAATCATAATTAATTACAATTAATCAAGGGGATTACAAATTATGAAATTAAATTGGAGGAGTAGGGCAAAAGGGTACGGGGAAAAGACTCTAGCTTTGCAGAAGGTAGGGAACCAAATCTAATATAATTGTGTTTGATGAATCAGATGGATATCATTAGGGGGGCACTTTTGATTGTACACTTGAGCTCTATCCTTTCCTCCTTCCACCATTATGGTATTAAGTAGTGGTACCCACTCAATTTATGTCATCTCTATGTCCCATAGGTGAGGAGTAACCATAAAATGATCTAAGAGTAGGTGGCCTTACCATAGTAGAGAAAACATCTTAAATCAACATTTCACTATTTACACCACACGATCTAGTCTCAAGTAGTTGAGAAGAGCACATCATCCTTGTTAAAAATCATGATTATGCCCTAGTCATATTTGGGTATGATGGAATTGGGAAAGTTTGATTCTACCAAGGCATGCATTCTCACAAGAGGAGTCTTAGCTAAATCTAAGTTACATTAGAGTATTGGTTGAGGAAGTCCCTACTTAGAAACCTATAACACCGCAATTAAAAATAAATATGAAGGCCCCACTCTTTGTAAGATCATAGTCTCTCCAACTTGGCGAAATATCCATAGAGAAAACAAAAGAAATAGTGAAGTGACGAGGATAGTAGTTTCAGTGGAAAACCCTCCTTGACAATGAGGACCAAGTATGAGTTATTAATGATATATATATGTGTGTGTGTGTGTGTGTGTGTGTATGTATATATATATATATATATATATATATATATATATATATATATATATATATATATATATATATATCTATCTATCTCCACCAACAATGACAATAATAGAGAACCTTGGGTAGATGAGCACAAGTACATTTCCATAGCCCCAATTTGACATGTGGTATGTAGACCACCAATTCTATTTCATAGTTTAGACTGGGAAAAATGACTCCACTATTTAGTCATCAGGAAAAGGGAGGGGAAAGTTGCATCCATTCCTCATTCTAAAATCCACCATCACCATAGAAGAAGATAAGGATATGAGGTATCGTTGAACCTTCTATTTACCTACACAAGATGGATATACCCTCATTTATTCAACTCATATTGAAGTTGGATACAAAAATGATAGGTATGGATTAGAAGAAGGATGGGTATGTAAATGGTATATAGACTCAAATCACACAATGAAAATATCAGGTGGCACAATGGTAGCAAGAGAGAGAGGAATTGGCGAAGAAACATGAGGAATCTATAAAGGATGTAAAGCACTAGCATATGAAGGTTGAATAAGTAATAACAATGCTACATAAATAAGTATATGAGAATGTTGAGGCATTGGAATACCTAAAGAATTAAGATGAGGATATAGGAAAGCATGAGGTTGAGGTTCATGATGTCACACAGTAGAAAGAAAATGATATCTCCACATGTTCTATAAGGACAATCCCAAATTGGTTAGAAGCCATGGTGATACCATAAGAACAAAGCTACAAGATTGAAAAGGTAACAAAAACCCTAGGATAATTGTGGAAAATAAAGGGGTTACTGGAATCCACCCAAGTTGTAGAGGCAAGGTAGGAACAAGAGAAGAAAGAAGAAATTTCCAAGAAAGAAGCCACAAAGGCAAATACTTGAAAAGAAGGGAATTGATCAAAGATATTATTGCCTTTGAAGCTTAGGCATAGAGAAAGAAGTTAGAATAGCTTGATTAAAATGTCAAAGTCTATGAATGGGATTTCATAATAATAGGGATATCGTAGTAGTATCAAAGTAGGGGATATAGAAACAAATAGAGCAATTGCAAGTATAATAAAAGAGCGTATGTTGAGGCTATTGTGTTAGATGCTCTAGATGACAGGATGAAGGAGACTTAAGGAATATTAGTAAAGTAGGATGCTATTGAGAATGTGAAGAAGAAACTAAGGAATGTGATACAGGAGTTTAAACAAAATTAATGGTGTAAATTTATGATGACTAAGAAGATGAAAGAAAAAATATTGATGTGAAGCTATAAACATTGATGCAAAGTGAAGAAATGAATAAAAACATCAATATTGAAGCATGCCTAGAAAATTCAAGATGATAGTTAGAGATGGATCATGAATCCATAGAAGTAGTGAAACAAAAAATCCTAAGTGTGTAATTCCATAGAAGCCGTGGGATTAAGGAGTTATTTTTTATACCATCTACACCTAATTTTCCAAATACTCTATGTAGATCTCTAAAGACATGGACTCTTATACTTTTTTGTATGAGTTGGTTACAACTAGTCCAGGATTCCACAGTATATTTTGAAATCTTCTTTAACCACTCCAGTCACCTATGTATATGAATATTGTGATGTAATTAGAGAGAGTTTTGGTTCAGAAGGGTTGTTGTTGAGTTCATGGTTAGAACTTTGCATCAAAGTTATGTAATATATTTCATATTGTTAAATACAATGGATCACTATTCTGCATATATGTTTGTGTTTTTGTTGTATTTTGATAATCTTTATGTGCTTGTTATTGATTTGAATTCCATTAGTTCCAATGGTTTGATTGAATGTGAATAAGCTCATAAGGAATGTGATCACCACTAAATTGATAACACTTTGCACCTTAATTACATGGCAATGATCAAGCATGCCTTGGGAGAGACCTATTTCCTCTTGGAAAGTTGAACATGTTGGTGCCCTAGATGACATTAGGCCATTGCTGAACACGTTCTATAGACATGTTCATCATAGAGCCAACAAGTCCCATAAACTTTGATCATACTAAAGATTGTATGTCAAGTGTTACAACTTTGAGACTTTTTCTTATAGATTGTAGTATGAAGAAGCTTGGTGATTAAATTATGCTTTCCATCCTTTCTAAACTTGATGAGCCATGTTATTGTTTTTTTCCCTTCTTTTTACTCTAATAAGGAAGCTTTTGGAACTACATATAAATTGATTGATTTTATAGTTATTTAGAAGTCATGTGAAGTGCCTTCTCTTTTTCTTTATCGACAAATTATGTTTTACTTATTCTCATGGTTTTCATTTTGTTTTGGATCTTAATGCTTCTTTCTATAAAGATAGTGAGGAGGATCTCATGTTTTACCTTCTCTCTCTCCTCTTACAGATGAATCTATTAATCCAACTATAGCTCAACCAATTCCCAGAAGGGCTCGACATACTTTAGAAGTTGTTGGTTCCTTAGTTGGTGATCATGTTGTTACTTGACCACTACATGACAAACCATAGTGGGAAAATGGATTCCATTCACCTTGCTCTATCACTTATAGCTTGATAAAGATGAGAGATCCATTAAATGGACTTTGAAGTTAGGTTTTCTTTAATGCAAGGGATCTACGATAAACAGGTTAAGCATAATAATTATCAAATTAGTGTAGAACAACTCTAATCTTTTTAGAGCTTTTCTAACCAGTCAAAAAATCTCTCTAGTAATCCAGCGAACATCATAAGATTAATATAAGAAGATGAACCAATTTCTACTTGATTTAGGATTTTCTAGATTCCACTCTAATCCTGATAAGGGATTTATGAACTTTACCTTATTTATCTCCTTAAAGTCATAGGAAAATGATAAAGACTTGCGAGCATTCCCTACCAATTATTTATTTTATTTTAATAAAATGTTGCTACATGCAATGGATTAAGCATGTTTGACCAAATCGTATGAATGGTTTAGTCTATGTGTGACGAAATGCTTTGTGCATTTTAAATGTTTAGTTGCATTGCAACATGGTCTCTAAATGCAGCCGACGAAATAATGGCACATTGTTTTCTAGAAGGCGTTTAAGATTTCTTATGGCACGTGTTAAGTTCAACCACGAAATTCACCAAAGCAATTTTTTATATTTTAATTACATAAATACACAAGTTAGGTTAAGCGTGGTCTGTGAGGTTAGTGACTGTAGTGTTATCAATGATTAAATTAAAAGTTAAATCTCTTCGTTGACACGTGGATGCACCTTAAATTGTTCCTAAAACATATTTGTATGTACGTTCATATTAAATTTATACATGTGTTTAGCATTTATACAAGTTTATTTAGTATGATGGTGCTCTACTATGAACCAAAATACACTTGCAAATCTAGGCATCGATGGATGAGGTGAGATTGGGGTAGGGTAAGTTGAAGCTTGAGTCGAGGATTTTTAAAGGCTTTCAGAACACTAAGGGTTGGTTCATTGCCCCATGAACCAAGTTCCTCCAGATATTTAATGCTAGTATGAAATTGCTCATTCCCACTAGCCTTCTAGTGGATCACACTATAAAGATGACCAACTTACACATAAGTGAAAAGAGCATCATTATAGGTGTCTATTCTATTAATCATCTGTAGATATTTCACAAGATAATTTGTAACAACAAACCTTAAAGTTTGTGTGTGTGTGTTGAGCTTATACTTAACTATGCCTTTATTACTTATAATTAATGTATATGTTAAAACTATACACTTAAAAATTAAAATGGGTTGAGAATTTAAAGGAAAGTTCCAATAGTAAAATAAAGCATATTCTTAATATAATGAACATATGATACCTAATGTGGGAAAACCTAACAAGAAATGAGTATTGTCTCTTCTTATATTAAAATTCTCACGTTTTACTCATTTCTTATATTAAAATTCTCACATTAAAACGTTTTTTTTTTCCACAGGGAAAAAGCGAACCATCTATTAAAAATAGAGAGTTACAAAGCAAATGCTGAGCATTTTGGAAAGACTCATTTTTCGCCTTATAATAGGGAGAAAGAAAAGTCTCAACTGGTTGACAATACATGCATGCGAAGTATCTGCTCACCAGTCTCACCATCAAAACAAGCAAAACGACCCGTCTTGTCCACGCACACCTCCTGGGATCCAAAAGAGGATAACACGAAGAAGAGATATGATAAAAGACATAAGTTGAGATTCCAAAAGAACAGTGAGGCAAACAGCGTCCTCAGAGAATCCACAGTAAGAACTAGAAGGATTCTCGAACTCAAGAAAAAACGATGAGATTACACAGCAGTCCGGGCCTCCTTTTTAAAGGAAAACAGCCCAGGAGACCTCAAGAAGTTCTCCAAAAAATGTAGCAAAAACAAAATGAAACAATTTCAAGCTATGTACAAAACACAATAACAATTTTCTGTTAAACAAAAGCTTAAAAAAAAATGGGCTGTTCAAGTGGTTGAATCACCCCATTTTCTTCCTCCAAAACTGTCCACGACCCCATATCTTGTTCAACACCCTCTTTAGAAAGGCGATCAGCTTCGTAGTTCCTTTCCCTGTAGATATGGTAAAGAGAAATCTTCGTGAAATGACATTGAAGACGAGAAGCTTCTTTAAGCAGAGGAAGCAAGATGAAATTTCTACATTGTTGAGTCCCATTAAACCATTTCACAATGTTCATTGAATCCCCAAAAATCTGGACTTCTCACACATTCCTAAGGATAAGCCAACAAAGAAGGAAGTGTAAGGCTTTCAATTTAGCAAAGTTATTGGAACCCTGGCAAAGACCAACAGATGCTTTAACAATCTTTTCCTTTGATAAATGAATAATCAAGCCAGCCTCACAGCATCCATTAATGTCAGAGGCCCTGTCAAAATAAGCCCACGGAATTGAATATCTAATAGATTCTTAATGAACAGCTCTGGTATTAGGAGGAGCTTGCGGAACAGGGATACTGTCATAAATAGCAGCTCCTTCTGCAACCAATCTTCCAATCGGGAAGACATAATCCTTAAAAATGACCTGATTCCTAGCAAGCCATGTCCCCCAAGTTATGAGAAGTGGAATGGATCTCTCTCTGTCATTAGTAGCTTCATTCCACCACCTCTGCCAAGCTTCCAAGAGCCCCTGCCCTTCCCATCTAAAAGGAATTTTGAGTAACCTTAACATTTCGGCCCATAGGCTAGTGTTAAAAGGGCATAAAAGGAATAGGTGTTGTACTGTTTCGATACTATCTTTACATAGGGGGCACCAGCCAAGACCAATCCTTCCTCTTCTTTGAAGAAAATCCCATGTAGGAACTTTCTGTAGCAGGACACACCAGAAGAACAGTCTTGTTTTAGCTGGCCCTTTTAACTTCCAAAGCGGTTTAACCCACCAAGCCAGATTCTCCCACCCATTTTGAGACATCAACCATTTATACCCCATCTTTGGAGAGTAAAGCCCATTCTGGGCAAAGACCCATCTAAGTTCATCCGGAGAGTCAGAGAGCCTGACTGATGAGTTGAGTAGGTCCCTTCTATACAAGTCCCATTCCTCCAGCCATTCTTCATCCAAATGTAAATCTCTTCCCTGAAACCACCCTTGACTCCATATGGTGGAAACCCAGGGATCAACCACCTGATTTAATGTGTAGAGTCCCCTATCTTTTAAAGCCGAAACCAGCCCCTGAGATAGAGAAAAACTCTTTGTACATCCTATCCAGGGGTCTCTACCCAACCTAATCTGAGTTCCATCCCCCACACTCCAAGCCAAACCCTTCTCTATAACTTTGACAGAAGCGACCACAGCTTTCCAAACCACCGAGGAGTTTTTGGAAGTCTTTTGCGGCAATCTGATCCAATCTAGCGTTGATAGAGGATCAATATATTTTCTTTTAGAAACAGAGGTCCACAGGTTCTCAAAAGAAATGAGCCTCCAGGCGAGCTTTGCTGCTAAGATTGGGAGAAGCAAGCAAGATTTTTTATACCCCAGCCTCCCCACTCTTTAGGACGTGCCACTTTATCCCAAGCAATCCAAGGGGTAATTTTCTCTGACTTGGACCCCACCCACAAAAACCTGCTGCATAATTTGTCAATTGAGGATAAGATTCCTTTGGGAACCCATGTCAGACTAGCCCAATAGACTGGAACTGTCATCAGAACAAATTTTATTAACACTAGCCTACCTGCCCTGGAAAGCCACTTGAAAATCCAATGTTTCAGTTTGGATTCGATTTTTGCAAGGATCCATTTCCAATCTTTGATCCTGTAATTATCAGGCTTTAGAAAGAACCCCAATTATTTAAAAGTATCCTCCAGCGATTTGAATTCAAAATTTAGGACCAACTCCACTCTGCGCACCAACTCTCTGGACAAACCTGTGCATGTGAGTGTGGATTTTCTCTCATTTATGTAGACACCAGTAGCCTTCAGGAAAAGGTCCAAGATCCTCTTGAGCATCCTACAATCCTCGAGACTTCCATTGCTGAACATAATTATGTCATCCACGAAGAGGAGCTGAGTGACCCAAAAATTATCAGCTACTTCAATACCTTTGAGAGTCCCTTGTCTTTTTGTGTCATGAATCATAAGACTGATGCCATCTGCTGCCAACAGAAACAAAAGGGGAGAGAGTGGGCAACCTTGACGCAGGCCACGTTCAGGACTAAAAAAGCTGGAGGCCGCTCCGTTGATCAGGACAGCTATGGAAGATGAAGAAACACAGCTCATAACCCATCTCACAAAATCATACCTGAAACCCAAATGAGTTAACAAAAGCCTAAGGTACATCCAGTTGATTCTATCATAAGCCTTTGACAAATCGATTTTCACAACGACTCCTTTTTTTTTCCCAATTTTTAAACTATGAAGAGTTTCTTGAGCAACTCCTACTGCTTCATGAATTTGTCTGCCATCTAGAAAGCCAAATTGCTCAGGGGAAATGTTTCTGGAGAGGAAAGGTTTTAGCCTGGAAGCAATAACTTTTGCAATAATTTTGTATACATAGGTGCACAGGGAAATGGGTCTGAATTCATCAAAAGAGCTTGGGAGATCAGATTTGGGAATGAGGGCTAGAAAGGTGGCATTGAAGGGATGATAGATTGATCCTGTACGCCTAGAATCTTCCACAACTGCCACTAACTCATCTCCAATGAATTCAAAAAAGTGTTGGAAAAATTCGACAGTCCAGCCATCCGGGCCGGGGCTTTTGTCCTTTTGCATTGATTTGAGAATGTCTTCTACCTCCTCCTTAGAAACAGGTTCCATGATGGAGTCATTTCCTTCCTCCTCTATGAACCTAGGAAAGAACTGGGCGACTCTTATAACTTCTGCAATAGAAACTTCCTCTGGTGCTTTGAAGAGATTCTTGAAATAATTGACCCCTAATGAGGCCAACTCTTCAAAAGAGCGAGCCAGTTCACCATTGGCTTTCTTCATTTCCCAGATTGTATTAGAGTTTTTCCTTCCTTTAGCATAATTTTGAAAAAACTTGGTGTTATCGTCCCCCGCCTGCAACCAGATCGCTCTACTTTTTAAGCACCAACTTTCCTCCCTGAGCTGGAGGATTCTTCTCCTTTCCATCTCCAACTCTTGAAATCTAGCCCGAGACTCTACTGTTCCATAGCCATTACCGCCTGGGTCTTCAGGGAGGGAAATCTCAGAGTTAACATTTTCCAGGGTTTCTTCTTCCTTCAGTTTCTTATGGAGGGCCCAATGCTTAGAGGCGACCTTCATCCTTTTTAAATTATTCATAAAAACCTTGCTGCGACTCTCATCTTCATTGAGATCATCTTTCTTCCAAGTGTTATGGAAGAGGATAATAAAAGATGCATCCGAGAGCCAAGAGGCATTAAATTTAAAGGGAGTGCCTGGTTTAGTGAAAGCTCCCTTCACTTCCAGGAAGATAGGGAAATGATCCGATAGACCACCTTCCCCAACCCAATGTCTAAAAGCCTGTAAATTTTCTGCCAGCGATTCACAGAGAAGGAATCGATCAAGTTTCTTCCCAATCCATTCTTCTCCTATCCTTCGGCTCCTCCACGTCGGGTGCAACTTGAGCGGGGAGACATCCACCAGGAGAGATGAGGCTAGTTTATTTAGAAAGAAATCAGAAAGGGGATTTGCCCTGGCTCTGACCCCCCAAGATTCTGTCATCCCCAAAGAAAAATTAAGATCTCCTCCAATTATAAGATTTGGGTGCGTCAAAAAAGATTTAGTGAAGAAGGGGTTCCAGAACCTCTCCTGATCCAAAACAGGTCCATAGACATTAAGAATAAAAGGGATGCATAGTTCATTGGAGTATAGTTCCACAACCAAGACATTTTCTGATCCCCAAGAGGAGATCTCTCGAAGTACCTTCACGTTGAAGCCTAGTTCCACCCCTCCTGAATGTCCATTAGCATCTATGGCATGGAAGTTCCAACCCAGAGGAAGCTTAACGAGGCATCCTATAACTTCTTCCCCCTTCCCCAGAGTTTCTTGGAGTAGAATAATATCAAGTTTGTTGGACCTGACCAGTTCCTTCAGAGCTAGCTTTTTGGGTAGACTAGCTAGACCCCTACAATTGTAGGATAAGATGATCATCAAAAAAACTCAGGGGGTGGCCGCTTTGCTCTAAGCACCCCTGGCAGAGACATCTGCTTCCCGTTAGCAATATCGATGACAACCTTCAACTACACCTTCGACAGATTAGATTTCCTTCATCTTAGCTTCCTCAGGCCTGTTGACACCATGTCCAGCTCCAGACCTCCCACAACAAGCCCTTTCCCCTTTCTGTTGGCCAAAGGTCTAAGATTATAGGGGGGTTCAGGGCTCCAAACAATAGGAGGGATAGATGAGACAACATCCATGGGAATAGAGGTTAACTTAGGAGAGGATGGAATGGTCATGATAACACTGTCTAAAGAGGCTTGACCCTTCCTCAGGTCCGGCAGATCATTCAAGAGCTTCCTAAATGGACCAGACTCATCATAGCATGACTGAGATAAAGCAATAGAAGAGCATAAGGAGAAGGAAGGGGATAGAAGTGAACTCGCCTGAGCTGCCCATGCCTTTTCAGAGACTAATGAGGGTCCTGGGAAGGTCATCGACGTTGAGATAGACTCACTTGCTGCAAACCCAAGCTGTTCCTGTTCATCTTCCTCCACTTGCTCCAGAACCAACCCCTGAGCGTTTGCCTTATGATCGCTCTCCTTGATCTGAGCCCCTTCTTCCTGTGTGAACACCTCTTGATTTGCCTCCAGATTTTTTCCACTTCTCCTTTGTCTTCAGCGACGACGGTGTCCCAGAGGACACTCCCGGGCTAGATGTCCATATTTATGGCAACGATGGAATCTGAAAGGGAGGTTTTCATAGTCCAGGGTTTGAATAAACTATAGACCTCGATACTTCAGGTTCATAGCATCTGCCAGACCTTCTCTAGGGTTTAAACTTACCAGGATATGAGCAACACTCCAATCATGTGTTCGTAAATATGATCTATCAATGTCGAGAAACTTCCCCACGGTATTACCAATTGAAGTGAAGGCCGAGTCAGTCCAGAATTGCATAGGGAGACCCGGTAATTTGACCCAGAATGGAGACTCCTTTGTTTTTTCTTTCTGGGCATCAAATAGGGGCATCCATCTTCTAAATAAAATTGGCCTCTTCCCGAAGCTCCAGTTCTTTTCCAGCACCCATTCGACATGCTCCTTTTGCCCAAACCGAATGCAAAACCAACCTATGTCCAGATTCTTAATCTCTTCTGGCTGACCCGGTGCTTCTTTCCATTCTGACTGAGCCCAAACCTTGATGCTTTCTTCCACGAACTCTGCCAACTAAAAAGGTTTCCGAGGCTTCCATCGCCTGATCTATACGAATATCCACTCCAAAAACGCAGCTAGGGCGCTCCTCCTTTTTTCTGATAGGTTTGTTCTTCTTCCGCTTCCCACCCACAACCTCCTTCTTGGCTTCTCCCTCTCCTGAATTCTGATTAACAGGAGCATCTGCCTCTTTTGCCCCAAGCATCTCAGTTCGCCTTCCAACAGGGTCACTGTTTCCTTCATCCGCCTCCACAACCATCCTTTTTACCCCAATGCCAGAGACTGAGGCCAGTCTTCGCACTTGTCCCTCTTCTCTGGATCCTTTCGGCTCCCCTCCTACCTCTTCATTGGACGTAGACCTCGACAGGCTGGGGAGCAGCCCTTTCAAAATAAGGTTTTTTACAGGGACCCTTTCCTGAGCGCCTTTTTTCAAACCCCCTTCTCCCACCGCCTCGTCAAGTAAAAGTGAGTTCGCTGCGCTATTCGGAAAGAAATGTTGCAGATTTTTCTCGGACACATCATGACCCCAGCAAGCGAGAAGGTCTTCTAGCGCTGGTTCTATGTCGACGGACTCGCATTCGTAAACCATATCCCGCTCTTCACATCGACCTAGTTCCATTCAATGCATTGTATTACAGTGATACGATCCTCCGAGAAAAAACTTGAACCTTCCCTCTCACATTAAAATGTTACAAACAAGTAAACATGGTTTTACCATGGAATATAATGCTCACTATGAATTGTGATTTATTGCTATATTGTTGTATTATTCCTATATTCTAGTTTGACATCCCACTCTTTTTATTTGTGCAATAATGGAACAATGAATCATTAGAATCAACATATATTCATCTTAATTCTAAATCTACCAGGTGTTTAGAGCAATCAAATCTCTCAACATGCAAACATCTTTTTAAGTAACAAAACTTGAGAAAAAGTTTGCACACATCTCTAGAGATTTGATTCATCTTATCTTTTGATAAGTATGGAGTTAAGATACATCTATAATGGTGTTGACAACGCGTCGACAAATGAATTTTGATGTGATTATCCTAGAAAACAATTCTCAAATTTTTTATTTTTTATTTTTATTATTTTCACTTGTTTGATATTTTTTTTGTTTTCACTTATTTTCACTGGTTGACATTGAAAATTTTATTTATCATTCAAATTATTCATATTAAAATTTTAACATATGCCCCCTCATATTCAGAAATATAAAACATCTCTCTCTCTCTCTCTCTCTATATAATATTTTTAAATTGTTACATTTGTGTATATATACATATACATGCATACATTGAATTATTTTTATTACTAACATTTTTTAAGATGTTACTTATTTATTTATCTATCTATCTATATGTGTGTGTTGAGTTATTTTTATTATTAATATTTTTTAAAATATTACATATCAAATCTATATTAAACATTTAAGGGATTATAAATCCCTCTCATATCTTGAATCAGAAAGAAACTATTCTTTTTTTTGTAAGTTGATTCGAAATATTCTATTAATAGCAAAAAGATTACATTGATTACATATAGTTAACAATGGACCAGAAGAAATCGAGCTGGGAGGTCATGCCTCCTACCAGGAATGACATACAAAGCACCTTTTTCTACCTATGAACCTATGTGGAAAGATCCCTTATGATATTAGACACCAAAGATGTTGAGGGCCTTTTCCTTTTTCCCCTTTCTCCTATGGACACCTACCCAACCTACTAATTGATCAATTACAACTGAGGATAAGGACATATCCTCATTTTCGAAAGAAAACTCCATCACTATCGCCTCCTCAGAGCCTGGGACAACCCTATCACTATCTGCATGAGCAGACTCATGAGGCCATTTTTGTCCCCTGGTTGTAGCCACAATTATTGAGTGTGGGACAACCCTATCACTATCTAAATGATCAGACTCATGAGGTCATTTCTGTCTGCTGGCTGTAGACACAATTATTGCTGATGAACTTTCAATTTCCATAGTCAGAGAGTTCTTTTCCACTGGGGGCAAAGGTGTATCAACCTTGGGCTGCATGACATCTTGCAAGGTTGAAGAATCAAGAGGGTTATCCATCTTGCTACTTATCATGTTCTTGACATTTGAAGCTGCCCTGTGATCAAACCATCCATAGTTGGGTTTTCACGACTCCAATGATCCTGACCTCCCTTTAGGGCATGCACTCTGAGGGTGCCCAGGATGATAATTTCTGCATCTAAAAGTTGTATTTTCATAGTCTAGAGGCTAATGGTGTTCCTTACCATCCCATTTTAGGATGATTTTATCTGAGATACCTGCACTTAAATCCAGTTCAACACATATACAGATGAAAGAGATGAACCCATTAACTAGTCTCTCACTGTCTATTTTGACAAAGTGTCAAATAACATTTCCAATAGCTTTAAGGAACTCTATCCTAATCCACTGAAGGTGTAAGTTTGAGAGTCTTACCCACACTAGGGTGGCCTAAATAAGAAATAATCTCTCTCTCTCTCTCTCTCTATATATATATATATATATATATATATATATATAACACCAAAAAACCATTTCAATGTGAGCCACAAATAAAATATTTCAATGTCCATATTAGATAACATAATTTTATATCAATTTTATATAGAGAAAATTAAAGTAATTTAAATTAATTTTTTTTCTTGCACTTTCACATTCCATTACTAGGAAGATGTATGATTTATTTAGCTCATAATGTTGAGTAAAAGAATATATATATATATATATATATATATATATATATTCTTTTATTTAATATTAAAAATGAATATTTGATATTAATTTTTTTTTTTCTCAAGGGAAAATCATAATTTACATTAATAATGATATGAAAATTACATTGAGTAGATAATAACATATCCATATGTCTCTATAAATAGAGTATGTAATTCTCTAACTAAGAACTATGAGATCCTATGAGATCAGTAAAACCAAAAAATAAATATATAGAAATTGGATATGTCTGTGCCACTGCCATCCATCGTCATTGGTATTATATATACATATATTAAAAAATAAAAGACTGTGCATATGATGCAAGAGAATAGCCAGTAGTGTAAAAAATTGTGTTTTTGTATTGTGTTCGCCAAGGTTAAGCTTTGTCATCTTCCTGCAATATCGATGAAAGGATGGAGATAAAACTAAAAATGTTATCCGTCATTGTGCTCATTGATTACCCATGTGCCTGGTTCTTACTGCGCATCCACTTTGGATTGCTGATTGATAACATTGTTGCTCTCCCGTAAATATGGAAACATGTAATATATTCAAATTGTGATTTGATCATAAATGTTTTTCGAGCAAATTTTTGAGTGTGTGACATAGAGATGTCTAATTGAACTAGTCAATGACGATTTTGGAATCACCAAATACTTGAATCTTCCTATAATCTTTTTTTAGTGCAAATAAGAGAGTGAACTTCAGGCTTTGTAGTTCAACAAAATTATTAGAACCAAGACTGAATCTGAAACTCATTTTGTAATAGTGATCATTATTAAGGTAGAGAATAGTGCCTCCTCCACTATTATTTTGGTGTGAAGATCCATTGAAATAAGGCCAAGGCTTTGTGGGATCAATTGTTTAATTGTTTCTGTTGTTATCGTGCGGGTTGAGACAAATTGATCCTCTTTTGGAAGGAGATCATATATTGCTAAAATATGTGCACCCATATTCTCTGGAGAGAAAATGTGGTTTTCAAATATTTTTTTGTTCGTGTGGATCCAAATGGAGTTGTCTTAAGTGCGATTTTTTGGACTTTCGGGTGCTGGAATTCGATGGAAAAATTTGAGGTGAAATCTTGATTTGTGTTATTTAAACACTTTTTTTGACTGTATATATGGATTCAGCACCCTCAAAAACTCCAGGGCACTTCGATTGCACATGGTTACCCATCAAACTTATGATTTCAATAAATTCCTTCCAGATTTTAGAGAAATTTGACTAGAAAAACCCACAGTAAAAGCTTCCAAAAAATCGCACTAAAGATAACTCCGATCCAAATGGCCCAGAAAACAAGAAGTGAGATGTTCCTTAATTTATGTGGATTACCTCCGGATTTTAGAGAAATTTGAAAGCTTCAAAAAAATCACACTAAAGACAACTCTGATCCAAATAAGCAAACAAGAAGTGGGATGTTCCTCAATTTATGTGGATTACCTTTGTTGTACCATTCCTACGAAGCAAGGACGTCCTATTTTAAGTTTCAGCACATATTTTGCATATCAAATATGATGTCTAAAATATATTGGGGTATCGTCATTCTTACGTTTAATTAAAAATCCAAACTGTAAAAATCTATTGTATCGGAATTTACGAATCCATAAAATTATTTATTATAACTAAGGTTGAGTTTACAAAAATCCATAAAATTATTTATTATAACTAAGGTTGAGTTTACAAAAATCTAATCAATGGTGATCCAATCAGATTGCTTTTTACTTACGGACTACAGGGCTATGGCTTGCTATATTCTTTCAAGATCTGGTTGTTGAGAATTAATGGGACCTTATGGGGACTACAGGGCTATGGCAGGGCTATAGCTAGCCTGCTATATTCTTTCAAGATTTGATCGTTGAGAATTAATGGGACATTATGGGAGTAACCGTCGGCCATATGAATACTGATGACAAAATTTAATGACCTATTTACTAGCACTGGAATTGACTCTCTTGCAAAACAACTTTTGAATTTACCACTTTCTCCTTTGGCATCTAACCATATGTGGCTTGATGAATTATGTGTTTTATGGTCTTACATTTTCCTCTGTCATTTCTCTTTCTTGCTAATTGGGAAAAGCAATAACATCTATGGCTAGCGTGCTATATTCTTTCAATATTTGGTTGTTGAGAATTAATGGGACATTATGGGAGTAACCGTAGGTCATAAGAATATTGATGACAAAATTTCATGACGTATTTACTAGCATTGGAATTGACTCTCTTGCAAAACAACTTTCTAATTTACCACTTTCGCCTTTGGCATCTAACCATATGTGGTTTGATGAATTATGTGTTTTATGGTCTTACATTTTCCTCTGTCATTGCTCTTTCTTGCTAATTTGGAAAAGCAATAACATCCCTACAATCTTTTAATTTACCCTACTGCACTGTTTAATTTGTTAGCATTTGAATATGGCATGCTTTCTCGTTCAAAACTGCTAAACTAGTGGTATCAGCGTATGAGGTATGTATTCTTTATTTACTTATTCCGTAGTTTATTGTAAAACGTGAAAAATACTTACAAGTTATGTAAAATTTGATATGGTATAAAACCCCTGAGGAAATTTTGAAGTAAATTAAGGCGTGGTTGTTTTATTTACTTATGTCGTTAGTTATTGTAAAACCTGAAAAATACTTAAAGTTATATGTAAATTTTGATATGGTATACAACCCTTCAGGAAATTTTGAAGTAAATCAATGCGTGATTTCTTCCAACCAAGGAGCCCCTAAGGAAATTTTGAAGTAAATTAAGGCGTGATTTCTTCCAAGGGGAGCAGCTTAAACTCACGTTGGTAGCCTGATACACCCTCAAACTCAAGAAAAAAAAGTGTGTGTATTTTATTTTTTGTATTCTAATCTATTATGTGTTTTATGGTTTTATGTTATTTGGTAGTTTTCGAAAGTTGAGGATTTTGAATTTTCAAAATTGGAGTGGATGAGAGGTTTACTGTTATTCGGTAGTTTTCTGGAATGGAAAGTTGAAGATTTTGAATTTTCAAAATTGGAATAGATAAAAGGTTTTTAAGGTATTAGATTTATTTATGAATCAAATTTTTAAAAACATTTTCTTCCATTTCTTTCCATTTTTTTGCATGATGTTCTGGCAATTGTTTTAAGAATATTTTAAAGTTGGAAACCTTGTTAAATAAGGAACTTCATAACTAAGGAGTCTGCCCACGACTTAGTAATATATCCAATCCAAATAAAGTTTAACTGATTAACTAAATGTAGCGTGCTTAGAATTTTCGGTATCTAAAGTTTAAGTAATTACCTAAATGTAGCGTAAAATTTGGGTATCTAAAGTTTGTTCTTGTTGTATAACGATCTCTAATATTATCTGGTATTTTTCTAGAATCAGAATTGGAAGTTGAAGATTTTGAATTTGTTGGAAACGTTGTTAAATAAGGAACTTCATAACTAAGGAGCCTGTCCACGACTTAGTAATCTATCCAACACTCATTCAAATAAATTTTAAGTAATTAACTGAAGCCTAGAATTTTCAGTATCTAAAATCTGTATAACAATCTTTAATGCTATTTGGTAGTTTTCTAGAAACGAAAGTTGAGGATTTTAAATTTTCAAAATTGGAATGGATAAGATGTTTAATGCTATTTGGTAGTTTTCTGGAATCCAAAATTGAGGATTTTGAATTTTCAAATCTGGAGTAGATAAAATGTTTTTAACCAATTTAAACAATATAACTAATTTAACTAAAATATAACCAATTTAATTCTATTTCAAATATCATTAGACATTAAATCTATCTATGTATTTAAAAATATATTTAAAAAATCACTATGAACCATCATGTTTGACAATTTCCGTATGCTTTGAAATTACATGCCATTGATAGGTCACAAATTTCATGGTGATAATTTTAAGAAATCATGGTTTGACTTTTGGATTTTTTTTTCCAAATGCATACAGGAATTCCTATAAAAAACCAAGAAAGAATACAAATTTCTTAATTCAAACTTCACTAATTTTTTTTTATACAATTTTACAATTTTTATTTTTTTTAGGAAATCATGATTTAGGAGTTGGATTATTTTTTTTCAAATGCATATAGGAATTCCTATAAAGAAAAAACTAAAAAATAATACAGATTCTTAACTCAAACTTCAAATTATGAATATTTTTTTTGGAAATTAAAAATATAGAAATCATAAATAAAAAATTAAATTGAATTTTAAATCATTCATACATCCTAACCTTATCATACCTGAAATTTACAGGGGTGTGACTTCAAAATTGAAACCATTCATTATCATTCATCATCTTATAATGTGATCTGAAATTTCTATCTGAAAGCTTATCGTTTTATTGTTTGTGTGACTTTAAGATTTTGAAATAAATGTAAATTTATTTTATAGTTAGATGTGATGGTATAACTTTACTTGATTATGGGTTTGCAAGTGAAGGTCTTAATAGGGGCGTGACTTCAAAATTGAAACCATTCATTATCATTCATCATTTTATAACATGATCTGAAATTTCTATCCGAAAGCTTATCATTTCTGTGATTTTAAGATTCTAAAAACATTCTGCACGAATATTAATTTTATTTATTAACTCATAAAATTATATTAATAAAATTTAGAACTGTTATCTTATAATGTGATCTGGAAAATTTCTATCCGAAAGCTTATCGTTTCTGTGACTTTAAAATTCTGAAAACATTATGCATGAATATTAATTTTATTTATTAACTCATAAAATTATATTAATAAAATTTAGAACTGTTACATGCGAGAGTGTCATTTCATGTCTAGTTTTAAATAGTTTGAAATGAATGTAAAATTATTTTATAGTTAGATGTGATGGTATAACTTGATTATGGATTTGCATGTGAAGGTCGTTGAGGTTGTTGAATTGAATTGTTATATATAATAGTTAAATTTTATTTAACAGTTTCTTTTGTTCTAAACTGCATTATTATGATCTATTGCAATTGTTAATATTTTGTTTTTTAACATTTAATATTTTTTTTAACAAATATTTTTTTGGGTAATGGGTTTAACAATGTTTATGCTTTTTTAGGTAATAAATAAATATGCATTATTAGAAAGTATTAACTTGGCCAATCTGTATGATTTAATGAACTTTACTTTTCATATATATATTTTTTATATAGGTGATTACAAATGTACAAATGTCTCAAAAGAGAAAACTACAAGCTACAATTGGGGAAATGTATGGATGGACAAAAGGGAAAACTTCCAAGACTCAAAACAATTTAGAAACATGTGAAGAAACCCATAATGCTGATGTGGAACAACAATTACATGAAAATTTTGGAAGACATGAAATTTTTGGAAGTTCTTCTGATCGTGATCTAGATGAAGAAACAAATGAAGTTGAAGGAGAAGTTGCTAATAATTCAAAAATGAAAGTGCAAACAAAAAGACACTTTTATATGGAATGGTTAGATAAGTTTCTTTGGTTGAATTATGTGAGATTTGAAGATAAAATAGCTACGAAGTGTAGTTATTGTGAGAAGTATAATATGAATGGATCATGTGGTTTAAGTAATGGTTGCACAACATTACAACATGATGCCCTTGTTACTCATGAAAAACCATTGGTGCATAAAGATACAAAGGCAAGATGGATAAATTCTCTAGAGGGAAAGATGAAACCAATTCCAGATAATATTAGACAGCTTAAAGATGCCAATAAGGAAAGAGTGATTTCTACAATGAAAATAGCATATTTCATCTGTCAAGAAGATTTATCTCTTTCAAAGTATGAGAAACTTTGCAAATTTCTAATGGATGCAAAAACTCCGTATATGCCAAAGTCTCAAGAGTGTAAGGACTCTGGACACCACATATCTCCACAATGGTATGATATTGTCCACTTTGGGCCTAAGCCCTCATGGATTTGTTTTTGGGCTTTACTCCAAAAGGCCTCATACCAATGGAGATATTTGTCCATCCTTATATACCCATGATCCTTCCCACTTCTAGTCAATGTGGGACTTTGGTCGTATACCCAACAATCCTCCCCTCGAACAAAGGACCATCGACCCTCCCCTCAAACACGATTATCCATCCGTCCACTCTCTACCAACCAGGATTCTCCGCTTCAATGGGTTGGAAGCACACTCCTTACATGGAGCACCACCTCCTCAAACACGATTATCCATCTGTCCACTCTCTACCAACCAGGATTCTCCGCTCCAATGGGTTGGAAGCACACGCCTTACATGGAACACCACCTGTCTCGAGAGCTTGCTCTATCCCAGGTCAACTCCTCTTCACCGTCCCAGGTCAACTCCTCTTCACCGTGTTGGGACCAGGACACGTCCATGAAGAATCCGGAGCACCGCCTATTTAATCGAGTTCATCCACGGATCCCATCGTGATATTACCGGGGCCCAACACCTTTGTTCGGCATTCCGAGGATTCATCCACTTGGCTTACTTCGAACTTGGCTCTGATACCACTTGTAAGGACTCTGGACACCACATATCTCCACAATGGTATGATATTGTCCACTTTGGGCCTAAGCCCTCATGGATTTGTTTTTGGGTTTTACTCCAAAAGGCCTCATACCAATGGAGATATTTGTCCATCCTTATATACCCATGATCCTTCCCACTTCTAGTCAATGTGGGACTTTGGTCGTATACCCAACAAAGAGTACTCTTCATACAAAAATCGTAAGTCTGCAAATGATTTTATATATTGCATATCAAAACATCTTAAACATTCAGATAAAAAATATGATGGAAAGCCCTTTCTTCTCATTAATGGTTAATGAAAGCACTGATCGAACCTTAGAGAAACACCTTGTTGTTTATGCAACATATTTAGACTCAAAGGGTCTTGGGCCACCTATCTCACAGTTTATGAAGCTCAATGATGTAGTGGATGGAGAAGGGAAAACAATATATGATAGTGTCAATCAATTAATAAATGTTAGAAGACTTCAATATAAAGATTTGATAGCTGTTTCTACAGATGGGGCTTCAGCAATGATTAGACATGAAAATGGCCTTGTTTCATTTCTGAAAAAGAACAATCCAAACTTTATTACAGTTCATTGTGTGGCTCATCGTGAGTCTTTAGCAGTAACAAATGCTTCTAAGAAAATACCTGAGTTATTATAAGTTGAAAAAACTGCAAACAAAGTGTATTCATGGGTTCAGAACTCCCCAAAGAGAAATAATGAACTTAATGATTTTCTTAGAGTCATGCAAATTAATGTTCTTGATGTTCTACAAATACATTTAGTGAGATGATTATCCAGGGGGGGAGTTATTATAAGGCTTGTGAAGCTTATGCCAACAATTTTAACTTTGTGGAAAAATGAAAAAAAAACTTCATCATGGTATGATAAGGCACATATATATTCTATCCAATATTGTTTACATATGCTTGCTGATGTGCTAGGGGAATTGAAAAAGTTGAATAAGACTTTTCAAGAAGAAAATGTAGACATTACAACTATTGGGTTGGCTCTTGAAGTAATTATAAGCACATTATCTAGATGGTTTGTGAGAAAAGAGACATTTGCAGAAGACACAATTTATCTTTCAAAAATTTTAAGTGATTCTCAAAATGGATACATTGATATTAAAGATGAAGGGACATTGGCAGATAGACATGAATTACGATACATCTCTATCTCAGCCATGGATATTGAATGCAATGAAGCAAGGAAACAATCTATAAAACCTTGTATTGAAGGTATGCAAGAGAGTTGTGAGCAACTCACAGAAGGTTATATAAAGACTCTCATAGACTCTTTAAACGAAAGATTTCTAGACCTTCATCTTTTTAATACAACAAAATTGTTCAGCCCTTGCTATTATCCATAAGAGCGTTGTACTCGTGAGAAAAATTCAGAATGTTGGATTTTAAAGTTTTTTCAACATTTGCAACATACCATGTCAAGCGATATTGGATTTGTAGCTTTATTTGATGTTAAAGCTTGTAAAAGAGAGTTGCACCCTTTTGTTGATTCATAAAATCTGGCTTGTGAGGGTTTTTTATGAAAGAAGCATGGAAAGTCTTTCGTAACACAAAACAATGGCTAAAAACTTATCCTAATATGATGAAATTATGGCAAGTTGTGCTCACTATTCTTGCAAGTACAGTAGAGTAGATTGTGAAAGGGGATTTTTTAAGCAAAACATCATCAAGGACATCAGAAAATCAAGGCTAGGGTTGGATACACTGGATGCTTTAATAAGTATATCTTTAAATGGACTTGAATCATCTAATGTTGATTGACATGCACTATATGAGGTATCGACAGATACAAAGTCAAGAAGGATTCTTCAGCTTTGAAAGTTCTTCTAGGTTATGTTAAGATATTCCTATTGAAAAGTTTTTTGTAGTTTCTTTAGAAAGATTGACTTTAAATGAAGTATAATTACGATATATTATTAAATTTGTTTTTTGTATTTTCTCTATGAAGTTTGACTTTCAATGAAATATACTATAGTTTGGAAAAATCCCACTAAATGTTTTATTTATACTCCATTTGCATGGTTTTAATTGTTTAAATAGTCTCACTATAAATTTGGACTATAAATATGATAGACTACAATTCCACTATTTTTATCCGCATACAATGATGCATGGTATTGTTAATTTTTTTTATTTTGTTTGTTGACTTATATAATGTTAGACTTGTTTGAGTATGGTAGTGAGGTGCACAACAATAAATGACTTCTGCTAAAAACAAATATTTGTTTTTTATTTTTACTCAGACATCTTATTTTTTTGGATCTGGAAATTATAATAAAACTAGATTGAAAACTAACTAGTGTTAGTTGTATTTTTATTTTTATTTAATTAAGTTAAAAAATGAAAAACAAATATTTCTTTTTAATTTTAGTCAAACATATCCTATTTTTTTGGTCTGGAAATTGTAATAAAACTAGAATTCGAGTCTGTTAGTGAGGGAAGATTGAAAATTTTCATATATAATATATGTATAGACTAGAATATGTTAAAAATAATGTTTCCGGGTTGACAAATGTTTGAACATTTTGTCCTTATTGATGCAGATGTGTTGCTAATGGTAAAACTACCTGTGATTAGAATTTTTTGAGCCTTTTTAGAAGAATGAAAAAGGTTTGTGATTATAATTTTTCCTGCCTTGTTTTGGAGTTTATGAATTGAACCGATTATGAATTGAACTCTAGTCTTAATATATTTAAAAATAAACTAAATTAATGTTCTAGCAACGTTTGGGATAATCGAATTGTCAACCGAAACATAAATTTATGAGAACGATTTGTAATTGTTCAATCCTCTTGCTTTAATGGTGAAAATTTATAGTTGAATGGTCAACTAAAAGTCTCCACACTGTCCATATTTGTTTTCAAGTGTTCTGCTGCTTGAAGATTGTCCAGATTGGGGATCACCTGTTGATATTTGAGCGATTTGTTTTTGTTAGAGATGGATATATCTATGTGAAGTCTGGAAGTTTTCAATCATAAGCACAACTTTGGTAATTTGGTTTAAAGAATGTTGTGTTAAGCATGAATAAATGCTGGTAGCTATTACTTTTAATGAATTGCCATAATTTCACCATATTTTCAACATCATACAATGTAATATGATTAGTATTATACTCACATTGGAGGCTTGGATGACCATGCTCATGTTGGGGATGTTGTACACTGCTTACTAGAATTTATGTGAAAACTATATGATTCTACCAAGCTTTATGAAAAAACATAGAATTATTTCTTGATTATTACATAGAAGAGTTAAATGCGTAAAACGTAAAGTGAAGGGCATGTAAAATGTAAAAAAGTCATGAATTTCTCATTTGATGGGCAAAGGGAATTTGAAATTCCAGGCTTGGTGGGATGTTCCTTAGTTTATGTGGATTAGCTTCGTTGTACCATCCCTTTGAAATTCCAAGCTTGGTGGGATGTTCCTTAGTTTATGTGGATTAGCTTTGTTGTACCATCCCTGTCAAGCCTTTTTGATAGATGTGCCGTGCCAATTAATATATAAACTTAATAAGTTGTAGATCAATTCCTAGGTCAGTTTTGCAATTGGGCAAGCTAGGGAAAGATGATCCACTGATTCTTCGGAGTAGTTGCACAATGCACACCATGATGGTCTTTGAAAAACTCAATATTAAAATTTTTTACTTATGAAAAGATGATCTACTGGAGTAGTTGCACAATGCGCACCATGATGGTCCTTGAAAAGCTTACTATTAAAATATTTTACTCAACATTATGAATGAAATAAATCACACATCAATTATATTATTTAATATGGACATTGCAATAATTTTTTTTTGGTTATTAATGCATTTTTGTTTTCAATATTACATGTAAATTGAACATATAAATTGAGCATCATGCAATATTATTAATATTATTTTTACATGCTATGTGTCAACTCCATATTAAGTAGTGAAGAAATTACATATCCCCCTCATACTAAAAAGAAATTTTTTATTTTTTTATTTTTGGGCCGAGCTCTACAGCCCAGTATGGGGGTAGATCTCACATCAACGTAAATGTAAATGTAAATGTAAGTGTGATGCCCCGGGAAAAATGTAAATATTTGACTTTACTGTGGTAAAAGACAAAACTGAATATGACATTATTAGCTGTTTGAAATTTAATAATCTTTTTATTATTATTATTATTATTTTTTTAAATAAGAAATGTTTCTTGGAAGTGCTGGCAACTTCTTGAGGAGGAAGTTGGGAAAAGACGGTTGCTGTGACTGCAACCCTAACTACCTCCCCTAACTGGAAGGGCTTCCAGAGAAAAGGAAGAGGGGGAGGCAAAATCTGCGCTGTAGGGACAGGCAGAAGAAAAAAAAAGAAAAAAGGCTAAGTCTGGTGATGACCAGATAGCCAAGCACTAGGTGCAAGCATCTTGCTGAGGACAGTGGTCCTGCAAGAGAGCTAGGGGGGAGATTCTGGTCCTGAAAGATGAATCTCATGGTCGGGTGGTCGAGAGATAGCAGAGAACCCAGGTGAACCTTTCGAGGAGCTCTTCACAACTCGGAAAGACCAGGTAAGTAAAGAAAACCTCTGAAGGAATCTGCTGCATGAACTCTCATGTGTTTCATATTATTAATGAAAAGAAGAGTGGAGGGGTTTACTTCTGTGGATAGCAGAAGATTGCTTGATGAAAATTTAGTTCTCCTTTCTTTGTATTCCAAAAGATAAAAAAAAGAAAAATAAACTGTCGAGTAGTTCTGTATAAAAGCATTCCTAAATTTAAAATTGGAAGAAATAGTAGTGGAATCTGTTGGAACAGTCAATTAATTGTATCCGAGGGTTTTGAAAATACAACAGACTTAGTAATGGCGTGAAAGCTGCTCATGAAAGAAAAGAGAGACAACAAATTAGACGAATAGGGGAACTTCCTCGTGAATAAACAAAGAAAACGAAATATCAGAGTGAAGACAGCTCACACCGAGAGTACCAGGTAGGCGCAGATGGCCCCCTTAAACCCCTCAGAATTCCATTATAGCGGAAAAGGGAAACTGTAGTAAATCTAAGAAAGAACTCGAAGGAAGTATGCAATTTTGAGCTAGTACTTGTATCCAATACCGTGTCAGGATTCACATACATATAAACTATGATAAGCTCTAATAGTAGGTTGTATTATGATAAATGCATAAATTCCATAACTAGAGATAGAAGAACAAATCATACCCATAAGTAGATAAAAGGTAGTCACACTACATTGTAAAACAAATGTATGCGCAAAGTAGAAAGACACCAACCCAGAGAAATTTACTAAATATTTGCCATATAATACTGAGTTCTGATAGACTTTAATTATAAACCCCTGAGTAAATAAAGCTTGGACTTTCAGAATGTTTATAAGAACAAAAACTATATCGCAAAAGCAGTACACTAGAGCCAGAATAGTAAATTAAATTCAACTGTAAACTTAGAGGGTTATATCTCCATTTCCAGAAGTACAGTTTCACAAAAACATGATCAGAAGCCTTAAGGATTCAACTTTAGTTCGGCATGTTTAGCTAGGCCAAGTATTTACAAACGAACCCGAGGTCCTCTTTCAAGAACTGGAAATAACAAAATGACAACAACAAAAGAAAACTGGAGAAACATACAGAGGGCTCGACCCAAATAATCCTTTTAACAGTCTTTACAAATGGACCCAAAGTAGCTTGTAAACATAAAGAAAAGGTAGAACAATCCATAAGGCGATAAGAGCCTGAAAGTGTTCCAACGTGGCCAAGTCCTTGTTCAAGGTAATCTGGGCATCAAAAAAACACAATTTAACACCGAAGAAGGACCATAGAGAAACCCTATTCTGGGTACTCTAGGAGCTACCACCGTATCTGAAACATAAAAAAAAGAGAAAAGGAAACAAAACTACAAATCCTTGAGTTAGGCAGCCCTGTATACGTTAACACTTCTTTGACGAAATGACTCAGAACAATGAACCTCGCAACGGATTTATTGGTGCTTACCCCGTGGCCAGCGCTAGAGGGTGGTAGCTTGAGAAGCTTCACCATTCCATGTTGCAAGCAGGCTTTTCTTGGCCGCGCTCATTCCTTCTTCAACCATAAGACAAACGAAAAGGGACTGTTACAGTCATGAACATAACAATGCAAATAATTTAAGGAGGAAGGAGATGAAAAAAAAAAAAAAAAAAAACATGGAACACTTACATGAACGCATAAATTACTTGAACATTGGATAGGTACGCTCCTGTACTCGAACTCGGGTTGGTGAGCACAATCTTATTGATAAATTCAACGTGAAGGAAGGCGGAGCAGATCTGGAGTGAGTGCTAAGACAAATGAGCGGAATAAACCTTACGGCTGGAGGAAAACGAATGCAATACCCTCAGAACCAAGCTCAGCCCTTAGATCAGTCACCTGAAATCTTTACCGTAGATGACAGGAGAAGCCCGAGGAGCACGACATTCAATGGTACGCTTGCCCGTGCCACGTCACATGACAGAGAAGAAAAGTAAATAATAGGCCAGATGTGAAGTGTAGGAGAAGTCGGCAGCCGATGAGATATTAAGGTGACCGTGACGGGTGGTACCACAAATTTAATGCGAAAGAAAGACATTCTATCGGGGAACTTTCCCGATTACCTGAATTATTTAACGGTGTGACATTGCAAACTGAAAGTGAAAAACAATTATAGAAATGTGCAGTGATACATAATGCCTTGAGTGAAATAATGTAATTTTTTTTTATAGGTGTTAGTAGGTAGGGTCATGACAAGTGGTATCAGAGCCAAGTTGCAAAAACTGTGGCCTCTAGGAATTTAAAACTGACAGATAAAGTACATACAATATATTTTCATCTCTATTGAGTAGTTCAAGAAAAACAGTTAATGCGCTGACCTTTTTTTCTTTTTTTGGTCATTTTTCTTATGTTAAGTACAGGAAAACATAAGACTGACAGTATGAGAAGAGCAGACAGTGCATCACACAGGTTTGTGGTGGGTCAGGGACCTATAACTGGTCCTGAGAATAACCTCGAGTTATGGGTACAACTTGGAGAGGAGGCTCACAATACAAATATGGCAATTTTGGAGATAGTACAAGAGTTGAAAAATGAAATGGCCTAATTACGGGAGGAAAACGCAAGGTTAACTATGGAACAGGAGAGGATTATAAAAAGCCTATCCGATAAATAGAATCAGCAGCCAGCGAATCCCAGTGCTGAGCAGCAAAGAATGTTAGAAGAGCAGAATCACCACACAGAACCTGAAGAGTCAGAAGGAAGGGAGGAGGAACGATCTGATAATGCTTCCGAACAACAGACATCAAAAAGGCAATGGATAGAGTTGCAAGGGGAATTCCTAAGATCAAACCACCACACTTTGACAGAGAATATGAATACGATCACAACCTCAAGGCACAGTTGGCCATCTTCCAATTATAGGGAAAATCCACCCTGTGGGGGGAAGAAGTTAAGATGGAGGAGTAAGCGAACAAAACATAACTTGGGAGAAATTTCAAAGGTACTTTAAGGAAAGATACCTGACTGAGCGTTTTTATGACGAAAAGGCAAGAGAATTCCATGACTTGCAGTTGGGACAGTAAACCATGGACGAATTTATCACTCGTTTTACTTCATTGCTGCATTATGTGCCTTATATTAGAGAGGAGAAAGCTAAAGTGCAGAGGTTTGTTAGTAGTTTACCTTTGAATATGCGGGAAAGGATTGAGTTTGACAATCCAAAGACAATGGATGAAGCAATACACAAAGCCAGAATTTGTTACCAGTAAGGTAAACAGAAGGGAGAAATTCCAGGTAAAAGATGGAATGATAAGCGAAGTAATAAGTTGGCTGGAAATAATAAAGGGAATCGTGGTAGTGGTAACAAGGGTTTTGGTAAGGGGCAAAGCAGCAGAAATGTACAAAAAAATTCGCTCAGGTCCAAGCCAACCAATGAGTCCAGAATCAGTGAACAACCTTTAAAGTTAGACATCAAAGGGGCAACAAGGCCTCCAGTGTAGTGCTGGGGTTGCAGTGGGCCTCACTACATTAAAAACTGTCCTCAACGAAAAGGAACCAAACAGGTTTCCCATATCCACGAAGCATCAACAGTCGGCGATATAGGATGTAGTCTACCAAGGATTAATGCTGCCCTGGAAGATCGTCAGGCGGAGTACCAGCCGACCATGGTGGAATTCGAAGGTAAAATTTTAGACCTTACTGTAACTGTTTTAATTGATCCTGGAGCCACATTAAGTTATATTAGTCCTAAGGTTGTAGAGCATTGTAAATTGCAACCTGTTAAATTCAAGAACCCTTGGCTAGTACAGCTGGCTATAGGGGCCAAGAGACGAGTGCTTGCAAAAGTCAATAACTGCCCTTTAAAGATAGCAGGACAGCCAGTGATGGCAGATTTAAATGTGCTTCCCCTTGGTTCATATGATGTTCTAATCGGTATGGACTGGTTAGAAAAACACTGGTCCATAGTCAACTATAAAACAAAGACTATTTATTACAAAGATGAGCTTGGAGCAAGGCAAGAGATGCAAGGGATTAAGCGGCCAGTGCAGGTCAGCCAATAACTGCCTCTCAGTTAGCAAATGCATTAGGAAGGGATGCCAGATTTATGCCATCCAAGTGGGCTATGCTAAATCAAAAGACAAAACAACCACCTTGGAAAACATTCCAGTGATACAAGAATTTGCCGATGTGTTCCCAGAAGAGATTCCCGGGTTACCACCTAAAATAAATATAGACTTTACTATCGAATTGGTGCCAGGGGCGGCCTCGGTATCCCGAGCACCTTACAGAATGAGCACACCAGAATTGACAGAGCTAAAAATGCAGTTACAGGAGCTGTTAGACAAAAACTATATTCGCCCCAGTGTGTCACCCTGGGGAGCCCCGGTATTGTTCGTTAAGAAAAAGGATGGGACCCTTCGTATGTGTGTGGATTATTGTCAGTTGAATAAATTGACAATCAAGAATAAGTATCCTTTACCCCGGATTGATGAGCTTTTTGATCAAGTAAAAGGAGCAACGATATTCTCCAAGATTGATTTGCGATCAGGGTATCACCAAATCAGAATTAAGGAGGAAGACATAGCTAAGACTGCTTTTAGAACAAGATATGGACATTATGAGTTTGTGGTGTTACCCTTCGGGTTAACCAACGCGCCCGCAACTTTTATGTGTTTAATGAACAACATATTTCATCCGTATTTGGATAGATTTGTGCTGATTTTTATTGATGATATACTGATATATTCCTGAACTATGGAAGAGCACAGGGAACACCTTAGATTGGTATTGCAAACCCTCTGAGAACATCGGTTATATGCCAAATTCAGTAAATGTGATTTCTTTAAGGAACAAATACAATATTTGGGGCATATAATCACTAAAGAAGGGATTGCAGTGGACCCCGAAAAGATAAGGACCATAATGGAATGGCCGATACCAAAGGACGTGGCAGACATCAGATCCTTCATGGGTTTAGCGGGCTATTACAGATGGTTCGTGGAGGGTTTCTCGAGAATAGCTTATCCTATCACTTCCTTATAGAAAAAGGGAAGAACTTTTAGGTGGACCCCCGAATGCCAAAAAAGTTTTGAGCAGCTTAAGCATCTGCTCACCACTGCACCCATTTTAAGCATAGCTGATCCTAGTAAGGACTATGTGGTGTGCACTGACGCAAGCAAAGAAGGTGTAGGAGGCGTGTTGATGCAAGAAGGGAGGGTAATTTCTTACGAGTCAAGGAAACTAAAAGAACATGAACATAAATATTCCACGTATGATCTAGAGTTGGCAGCCATCATTCACGCTTTGAAAATGTGGCGACATTATCTTATGGGAAGGAAATTTTTATTATTGACAGACCACCATAGTCTGACCAATTATTTTAGCCAGCCCACTTTAAATGCCAGGCAAGCACGGTGGGTGGATTTCCTAAGTGGTTTTGATTTCGAAATCAAACATTTGAAGGGGAAAGAGAATCGGGTGGCGGATGCTCTAAGTCGGAAATTACAATGTTTATATGAGATTTCCTGTAGCGAATGGAAAAGCCCCTTCGAAGAGATGATTAAAAAAGCAGCAGAACAAGATACTGTATATCAACAAATAAAACAGCAAGTACAACAGTCAACCAGCAAAGAAAATCAGCAAGGTTATGCGGTAGATGTTACTGGAATGCTGTGTTACAAGAAAAGGTTGTATGTGCCCAATCAAAACAGCATTAAAAACCTGATTTTGGATGAATTTCATAAAAGTCACTATGCTGGACACCTAGGATATTAGAAAATTATTACTGCACTCCAGAAAGAATATTACTGGCTGGGTATGAAGAGAGATGTGGCTGAGTACTTGGCACGTTGTTTAGAGTGTCAACAAATTAAAGCCGAACACCAACACCCTGCGGGGTTATTACAACCATTACCCATTCTAGAATGGAAGTGGGAAACCATTTCTATGGACTTCATAACAGGTTTGCCCAAGACAAGGAAAAATAACGACTCCATCATGGTGGTGGTGGACAAATTAAGTAAATCAACACATTTTATACCTGTGCAGTCTACTTACAGAGCTGTACAGATCGCCCATATTTTTATGCAGAACATATTTAGGTTGCATGGGTTACCAAAAACAATAATTTCAGACCGTGATGTAAAATTTACATCGGTCTTTTGGAAAACATTGTTTGCAGAACTAGGGACTCAGCTGAATTTCAGTACAGCATATCACCCTCAGACTGATGGACAAACAGAATGGGTGAACCAGGTGGTGGAAGACATGTTAAGGGCATATGTAATGCAGCAACCAACCAAGTGGGAAGATTACCTGCACTTGGTCGAGTTTGCATATAATAATGGCTATCATACATCACTGCAAATGAGCCCATTTGAAGTACTGTATGGGTGGAAGTGTCACACACCCTCAAGCTGGGGTGGACTGGAAGAAAAATTGATGCTAGGTCCCGAAATGCTTAAGGAGATGGAGGAAATGGTTAAGAAGGTACGGTCCAATTTAAAAGTAGCTCAGGATAGGCAAAAGAAGAGTGGAGAGGTTTACTTCTGTGGATAACAGAAGATTGCTTGATGAAAATTTAGTTCTCCTTTCTTTGTATTCCAAAAGATAAAAAAAAGAAACTGTCGAGTAGTTCTGTATAAAAGAATTCCTAAATTTAAAATTGGAAGAAATAGTAGTGGAATCTATTGGAACAGTCAATTAATTGTCTCCGAGGGTTTTGAAAATACAACAGACTTAGTAATGGCGTGAAAGCTTCTCATGAAAGAAAATAGAGACAACAAATTAGACGAATAAGGGAACTTCCTCGTGAATAAACAAAGAAAATGAAATATCAGAGTGAAGACAGCTCACACTGAGAGTACCAGGTAGGCGCAGATGGCCCCCTTAAACCCCTCAGAATTCCATTATAGCGGAAAAGGGAAACTGTAGTAAATCTAAGAAAGAACTCGAAGGAAGTATGCAATTTTGAGCCAGTACTCGTATCCAATACCGTGTCAGGATTCACATACATATAAACTATGATAAGCTCTAGTAGTAGGTCATATTATGATAAATGCATAAATTCCATAACCAGAGACGGAAGAATAAATCATACCCATAAGCAGATAAAAAGGTAGTCACACTACATTGTAAAACAAATGTATGCGCAAAGTAGAAAGACACCAACCCAGAGAAATTTACTAAATATTTGCCATATAATACCGAGTTTTGACAGACTTTAATTATAAACCCCTGAGTAAATAAAGCTTGGACTTTCAGAATGTTTATAAGAACAAAAACTATATCGCAAAAGCAGTACACTAGAGCCGGAATAGTAAATTAAATTCAACTGTAAACTTAGAGGGTTATATCTCCATTTCCAGAAGTACAGTTTCACAAAAACATGATCAGAAGCCTTAAGGATTCGACTTTAGTTCGGCATGTTTAGCTAGGCCAAGTATTTACAAATGGACCCGAGGTCCTCTTTCAAGAACTGGAAATAACAAAATGACAACAACAAAAGAAAACTGGAGAAACCTACAGAGGGCTCGGCCCAAATAATCCTTTTAACAGTCTTTACAAATGGACCCAAGGTAGCTTGTAAACATAAAGAAAAGGCAGAACTAGCCAGAAAGCGATAAAAGCCTGAAAGTGCGCCAGTGTGGCCAAGTCCCTGTTCAAGGTAATCTGGGCACCAAAAAAAAACAATTTAACACCGAAGAAGGACCACAGAGAAACCCTGTTCTGGGTACTCTAGGAGCTGCCACCATATCTGAAACATAAAAAAAAAGGAAATAAAACTATAAACCCTTGAGTCGGGCAGCCCTGTATACGTTAACACTTCTTTGACGAAACGACTCAGAACAATGAACCTCGCAATGGAATTATTGGTGCTTACCCGGTGGCCAGCGCTAGAGGGTGGCAGCCTGAGAAGCTTCGCCATTCCATACTGCAAGCAGGCTTTTCTTGGCCGCGCTCATTCCTCCTTCAACCAGAAGACAAACAAAAAGGGACTGTTACAGTCATGAACATAACAATGCAAATTATTTAAGGAGGAAGGAGACGAAAACAAATCAAAAAAAAAACATGGAACACTTACATGAACGCATAAATTACTTGAACATTGGACAGGTAGGCTCCTGTACTCGAACCCAGGTTGGTGAGCACAATCTTACTGATAAATTCAGCACGAAGGAAGGCGGAGCAGAGCTGGAGCGAGCGCCAAGACAAATGAGCGGAATAAACCTTACGACTGGAGGAAAATGAATGCAAAACCCTCAGAACCAAGCTCAGCCCTTAGATCAGTCACCTGAAATCTTTACCGTAGATGACGGGAGAAGCCCGAGGAGCACGACAGCCGATGGTACGCCTGCCCGTGCCACGTCACATGACAGAGCAGAAAAGTAAATAACAGGCCAGGTGTGAAGTGTAGGAGAAGTCGGCAGCTGGTGAGATATTAAGGTGACCGTGACGGGTGGTACCACAAATTTAATGCGAAAGACAGACATTCTATTGGAGCACTTTCCCGATTACCTGAATTATTTAACTGTGTGACATTGCAAACTGAAAGTGAAAAACAATTATATAAATGTGCAGTGATACGTAACGCCTTGAGTGAAATAATGTAATTTTTTTTTATAGGTGTTAGTAGGTAGGGTCATGACAAGTGGTATCAGAGCCAAGTTGCAAAAACTGTGGCCTCTGGGAATTGAAAACTGACAGATAAAGTACATACAATATATTTTCGTCTCTATTGAGCAGTTCAAGAAAAACAGTTAATGCGCTGACCTTTTTTTCTTTTTTCTGTCACTTTTCTTATGTTAAGTACAGGAAAACAGAAGACTGACAGTATGAGAAGAGCAGACAGTGCGTCACACAGGTTTGTGGTGGGTCAGGGACCTGTAACTAGTCTTGAGAATAACCCCGAGTTATGGGTACAACTTGGAGAGGAGGCTCGCAATACAAATCTGGCAATTTTGGAGACAGTACAAGAGTTGAAAAATGAAATGGCCCGATTACGGGAGGACAACACAAGGTTAACTATGGAACAGGAGAGGATTATAAAAAGCCTGTCCGATAAACAGAATCAGCAGCCAGCGAATCCTAGTGCTGAGCAGCAAAGAATGTTAGAAGAGCAGAATCACAACATAGAACCTGAAGAGTCAGAAGGAAGGGAGGAGGAACAATCTGATAATGCTTCCGAACAATAGACATCGAAAAGGCAATGGATAGAGTTGCAAGGGGAATTTCGTAAGATCAAACCGCCACACTTTGACGGAGAATATGAATACGATCACAACCTCAAGGCATGGTTGGCCATCTTCCAATTACAGGGAAAAGCCACCCTGTGGGGTGAAGAAGTTAAGATGGAGGAGTAAGCAAACAAAACATAACTTGGGAGAAATTTCAAAGGTACTTTAAGGAAAGATACTTGACCGAGCGTTTTTATGACAAAAAGGCAAGATAATTCCATGACTTGCGGTTGGGACAACAAACCATGGATGAATTTATCACTCGTTTTACTTCATTGCTGCGTTATGTGCCTTATATTAGAGAGGAAAAAGCTAAAGTGCAGAGGTTCATTAGTAGTTTACCTCTGAATATGCGAGAAAGGATTGAGTTTAACAATGCAAAGACAATGGATGAAGCAATACGCAAAGCCAGAATTTGTTACCAGCAAGGTAAACAGAAGGGAGAAATTCCAAGTAAAAGATGGAATGATAAGAGAAGTAATAAGTTGGCTAGAAATAATAAAGTGAATCGTGGTAGTGGTAACAAGGGTTTTGGCAAGGTGCAAAGTAGCAGAAATGTACAGAAAAATTCGCTCAGGTCCAAGCCAACCAATGAGTCTAGAATCAATGAACAACCTGTAAAGTTAGATAGCGAAGGGGCAGCAAGGCCTCCAGTGCAGTGCTAGTGTTGCGGTGGGCCTCACTACGTTAAAAACTGTCCTCAACGAAAAGGAACCGAACGAGTTTCCTAGATCCATGAAGCATCGACAGTCGGCGATATAGGACATAGTCTACCAAGGATTAATGCTGCCCTAGGAGATCGTCAGGTGGAGTACTAGCCGACCATGGTGGAATTCGAAGGTAAAATTACAGACCTTACTGTAACTATTTTAATTGATCCTGGAGCCACATTAAGTTATATTAGTCCTAAGGTTGTAGAGCATTGTAAATTGCAACTTGTTAAATTCAAGAACCCTTGGCTAGTACATCTGGCTACAGGGGCCAAGAGACGAGTGCTTGCAAAAGTCAATAACTGCCCTTTAAAGATAGCAGGACAACCAGTGATGGCGGATTTAGTGTGCTTCCCCTTGGTTCATATGATGTTATAATCGGTATGGACTGGTTAGAAAAAAACCTGGTCCATAGTCAATTGTAAAACAAAGACTATTTATTACAAAGATGAGCTTCGAGCAAGGCAGGAGATGCAAGGGATTAAGCGGCCAGTGCAGTTTCGACCAATAACTGCCTCTTAGCCAACAAAATGCATTAGGAAGGGATGTCAGATTTATGCCATCCAAGTGGGCTATGCTAACTCAAAAGACAAAACAACCACCTTGGAAAACATTCCAGTGATACAAGAATTTGCCAATGTGTTCCCGGAAGAGATTCTCGAGCTACCACCTAAAAGAAATATAGACTTTACTATCAAAATGGCGCCAGGGGTGGCCCTGGTCATTTAACATAGGAGTAGGAGTAGTGTTTGCTTTTTCGCTTGTCTTTTCTTTCTAGTTTGCATGATTGTTTGCTTGCTGACTTGGTCACTTTGCTTGCTTGTTGTTGTTTTCACTTTTTTTTTCTTTTCTTACTAATTTTGTTTATGTTTGTTTTGTTTGCTTGGTATATTACTATTTTTGTTTCTGGAAATAAGTGCTACCAACTACTACGTTCTGGCTTTTGAATAGAGTATGTGGCTGAAATTTGAAGAGACTTGTGACACTGCAACACTTGGCCAGTCTTGTGTCTGTCTTCTCTGTGCTTGGTTATTACCTTCGGCTGATGAAGTATTGACGTAAAATATGAACCGTCTGCAAGGGAAGTTTTGGTCCAACCATGAACCTATTTCTACACTGGGAAGCCCTATGCCTATACTCAACCTTCTGCTCTGTGTGTTCAAGCTCATCCAACTAGTAGAAACGAAGAAGGAATCTAAACGAGCAAACCTATATCAGAGGTCTTACATGCTTGTTTGAAGGAATAACCTCTTCTGCTCTCAATAAGTCGGGACCCATCTTCTGCCCCAAAAATAAATAAGTGCCTACGCACAGTCCTCTTGAAAAATACAAAGGCAAAAGAAGAGAAAGGCTTCCTGCGTAGAGAGGTGAAGCATGCAAGTCCACCGGGGTACTTCCCAGGCTCGCTGAAAGTGGAGCAATGTGTGTGTTCCTGTGTGACTCCACTGGGGTACTGTCCAAGCCTTCTGGTAGTGGAGAAACACCAGATGTGAAAACTTATACTCTGAAAATATTCAACTCGCGAGCTAAACTACCCTTCCTAAATTTGAAACACTAAGATCAAGCTGAACTTTTGATTGTGTTTGGCTGAGTTGTCAAAGGGTGGACCATGTATGTCCATGGTGTAAGTGGGGAAACTGAAGTAACCCACACAACGATTTAATTCTCCCCGAAAGACCAAGGCCCTATGCTAGTAATGAACTGAAACAGAGAAGCTAGAGTTCTACCAGTGTGTCACCAAGTGTTGTAGCAGTTACAACCACCCTCCAAAATTTTGGCCTGCACCCAATTTCAGAACCTCCCTTGAGAGTTTCACTTGATGACTGCACACACTCAGGTTCACTCCGTGAGCTCGTGTGAGTCCTTGCATCTACCTTACTTGTTCATTTCATTCAAGTTTCTTCATGTTGGTGTCTAAGTCATGCTTGCGACCATATTCTGGTTATGCTCAAAGTCTTCACTTCGTATGTGCTTGTTGGTTCACTATGAAAGCATCTGTCGCAATCACACATGGAGTCACATTCACTATCACGCAAGCGTCGTCTCGATCAATGAATGATCAATCGCGAGATTCACACTTGTTACTTGCACCATTGGTCAGTCATGTTGAACATGTGTGTTTGGATGGTTTGAGTCATTTCATCGTCAATTCATGTGTGTGTTTGCATGATCACCTATGCATCTTTCGATCGTTCACACACTTTGTCATTTTTGTTGAAGTTCTGATGACCAGACTCCCCTCTAACAGCTAAACCATCACCCCACCATCGACTCGATCGACTATCAACCAGAACAACACAAAAGCATCAAGAAAGTATTTTCAAGCTATGTTGCCTACAAGCAATTCAATCCACTTTCATACTGACCACCCAGATAGTCGGACCCGACAGTCACTCCGGGACTGACTCCCCTAAAAAATTGTGCAAAGGTCATTGAACTTACTTGCTTAGCTAGCTGAGGAAATTGCATAGACAGGTTGGACAGACACCAAGTGCTCATCCCTATCTCCCTCAGAAAATTGCACAGTTTTCCCAATCAGTCATCCCAACATTCAACCGACTGCTCATTTAAGAAATTGCACGGTTTTCATGAGTAGGCCTTATACTGCCCAGCAGTCCGCTCAGCTCATAAATTATGCAGAGATGATCAACAGATCAACTTCCCAAACTTAGTGTGGTTTCCTTTGCCAGCAGCTCCTAGCAGCAGACTGCTAGTTCCCTCCAGGAATTGTGTAGTTTTTGCTGCCAGTAACCCTAGCAGCTAACTGCTAATTCCATCTGGGAATTGCGTATTTTTTTCTGCCAATGACCCCAGTAGCCAATTGCCAGTTCCCTCTAAGAATTGTGCAGTTTTGTCTGCCAGTGACCCCAGTAGCTGACTGCCAGTTTCCTCTGGGAATTGTGCAGTTTTGGATGCCAAGATCCTGTGCAGTTCCTCCCAAAAACTATGCAATCTCTACCTGTTGACCCTCCTTGCAGTCCGAACTGTTCCTCCAAAAAATTGTGCAAATTTTGCCTTCCAGCCCCTGCTGCCCACTCATTTCAAAAACTGTGCAGATCTTGCCTACCTTTGCCTTCCTGTAGCCTGGACTGTCCCTCCCAAAATTTGTGCAATTTTGCCTTCTAGCAGAGCCAAACCCCGCAAATAGTTATTTTCGACTTGGATTGCCCATATTCATCACTCAGTGACTCTTGTGCAGTTTTCATCAGCAGTACCGAAGCCATCACCCTGCTTCACAACCTTGCTTTCTCTCTCGGTCACCTACATCCAAAATGATCATGTGCCATGGTAGACTAGGAGGTTTTGGATTTGATGTCATCTCATCATGAGTTACTACAAGTATAGGTACACCAACAAACATGGCAAGATGATGAATGGGATGAATGAAGGGAGCACATACAAAAGGACAGGTTCACCAATAGACAAACGAATAATGCATGCGAAGAGATGTGCTCATGAATGGATGATCATATAAAGATATGTTCGCGGATGGACAGACGAACAAACACGCAAGATGTGCTCGCGAATGGATGAACATGCACCTTTCGTGAACATATGAGCTTGTCAAGCCTCCCAACATGAAAGCAAGGAGAAACATGCCTAAGCATCATCAAGTGAACCAAAAACCATCGAAGACTCCGTGCACTTTTCCATGCGGAGGTGAAGCTGTGATACACCATGAAGACATCCATCTCCCAACAACACTGTAGCTTGACATTCACTCCAGCAACAACACAAATGTACCAGCACTGTCATGTCGCCCACATCTCCACTATGGGCTATGATGTCAATTAATGTAATGTAATGTGGAAGTCCAAGAGACCCACTTGTTGTACAAAGAGTCATGTAAAGTCGAAAAGTCATGGAAGTCAAATAGTCATGAGGGTATTTGAACAACCACAAGGGTCAGTTTTCACCCTTGGCTATAAATACCCACTCATTTTTACAGGCAAAATACTTTTCACCTCAGCTCCTCCCAAATAGCCAAGAGAGTCTGTAATATTTTCTTTGAGGAGTAAGTAGTGGCTCCAATGCCCCGCACTTGGGGTTAGTGACGTATGGTGTAACGATGTATCTTGGAACTTTCGCTTAATTCAGACAATAAGCCAACATGTTTTTACACATGTATTGTATACTAATATTTAACACTTGTGATGCATGTTGCTTTAACCTATGTTCTACACCTGAACTATTTCACTTGTTGTAATACATAATCTATTAATGGAAATGTGTTGTATATGCTGTTAATGCTGTCTTTCCCATGTAGACTACTCTCCTAGACATTAGACAAAGATTTCACATAAAACTTTCTGTAACAACCGTTGCACTCGTGTGGACTAATCTGTTGAGTGTTATACATGTTATCTTCCCTTGTGTGTTGTGACTTTCGCATCCGTGTGGACTGTTCCACCGGAAGTTGCACATGTCCTGTTGTGTTGTGTGTTCCTAACAGAGTTGGGACTTCTCCCAACCGACTTGGGAGTCACTCCCACCCTCTCCCTCTACAGCGAAAGAACCATTGACACAAGTGACACTTACACTCACCAGGCATGTGAACCTCACTTCTCAGAAGACAAAGCATGCCACTCTCCCATGATGACAAGTAAGTGTTGAGGCAAATCTTTAAGGTAATGGCAACTGGGCCATCGTACCAGATGGGGCTCTTACACCAAACGGTGTGAGGTCTAGTTGGGACTTAATACCAGGGAGATCCCTGATGTCGGCGAGTCTAGCACTGTTAATAATGTCCAAACTTTAAATGAAATAATGCCTCCTCAAAATATTCTGTGGCTCGATCCATAGTGGATCCATGTCACTAGTGTATATGTGTGATGAGATATGGTAATGCAATAAGAATGATGCAACTCCTAGGGCTACCAACTTTAATTTATCAAAATGGGGTTCATACACACTTGAGATGTGATAATGTTGTATGCATAGTAATATATGCTCTACTCAAGTTGCTCTGAGTCAGTGAACCAAACTAAGGAGTTAAAATACCATTCTTTCAACTAAATATTTATTTTGCAAGAATGAAAGAGTGTTGCATAAAAGGAAGTTCTAATCTACTTGTAGGAATGTAAATGCTAATCTATTTGCAAAAAATGTATATGCTAATATACTTGTAGAAATGTAAATTCTAATAAACTTGCAGAAATGTAAATGCTAATCTAGTTGCAAAAATGTAAATGCTTATCTACTTGTAGAAATGTAAATGTTGCATCAAAGGAAAGTCTACTATATTTGCAAAAAAATGACAATGCTTGAAATGGAAACCCTAGCCTAGGAAACATAAAAAAGAGAAGGCAAACCTACTCTAACTTGCATAAAGTATAGAGAATGAAATAAAATCCCAATCATTGCATTAAAAAGTGATCATAACCTAGTAACAAAGTTCATTAAGTGCTTCATAAGGTAATCATGTAAATCATCGATGTACCACTCAATTTATGAACTTGTTTACTGACCCTAATTGCAGGAATGAATTGAAATGGCAAAGACACAAGTCGTATGTGGTCTCTATTCATCCTCAAACTTACTTTAAAAGCCTAGGAGGCATTATTAAGGGTTAGGAGGAAAAAATCAAGATTTAAGAACAATTATGGTCAAGTTTGGAGAGATTCTACACGGTGTTACACGACGATACAAGATTTCCCTGTTTTGCTACATGATCAAATTCGAGAGAAATATGAGGGCTAAAAAGGTGATTTGAAGGTGATAAATGGTAGTGGAATTTGGAATAAGGTTGGATGAGGCCCTTGCCAAACTTAGTACCCCTCATGAGACTATATTGCACAAGGATAAATGCTCACAGTGGCCTTTAACAAACCAGAAATGAACTCCCTGTGAATAATGTTTTTGAAGAAGTTGTTGAGGAAGGAAGGAGTTGTTGGTAGGATGACAAGTGGAAATGAATTTGCTATACCCTAAAATCCACCAATAGGACCTGCATACCACAAAAAATACTCAATCTTGCAAAGCATCTAAAACATGCTAACAATGTCAATTGCAAAAAATTAAACTAAAAGGAAAGGATGAGTTGAATTTTATTCAAGATATTCCTACTTTATGAAAAATAGAACCTATATTTTTATGATTCCCAATACAAGGCTCATAACCTTACTCTCCAAGGAGGATGATTAGTAACTCCAAAAGGAAACTTTTCATATTAACCAAACTTGCAAAGAAGGAAATATTGCTAATCTAAGTTTAGAAAATATAGATGCATAATAAAATATACAAATGAGAGAGACTAGATTGCTTGGGTTGGGATCTAACCCAAGGGGACTCTTCCCTTTAGAACACACTGATATTTCGGTCAATAGAATTTTTCTCATGGATCTCAAAAATTTCTCAAGCACATAGAAATGAAAATGAAAAATACAAACTTCTAGCTCTAGTAGTCACTATTCTTCTCCAAAAGTTTGAATCCTATTGAGCCATTGGGCTTCCTTATCTATACAAAAATGTTTGAGGTGAAACCTCCTTAGAAGGAGGCTTTCTTCCCTCCAAAATCCCTAAAAAGGTGGGTCTAGCTCGCTAAGATTCTCACAATATTTGAGTTCATCAGTTGTTCAATAAATCCTTGAACTATAGGTAAGTAAATACAAGGATAAAGTCGAGTTGTATGTGAGTAAATGCGGGGGAAAATCCTTCTACATCTCCTCCACCTTCCTCCAACATACTTCTGCATAGTAAATGCACCTTTTTTCTACACATTAATCATGTTAGGCCACAAGATATGATGAACATCCTTTAATATTAGTAATAAACACATTATAGTCAAAAAGGTGTTATCAAATGCGAGGAGAGAGGTAAATGTATGCTAAAGGATGTTCAAATGGGCATTGTTATACACCTATTAGTGAGCTCCATCATCATCCGCCTATTGATGGTGTTTCTCACCCTCTGATAAACTCAACCACTTAATTCCATCTCAAGCATAGCCTTGGTGGAAACCCTAACATCCCAATGTACCTCTGATGGAGTGCCCTCTTAAGGTTGGAACCCTACATTTTTATCTATCTCTTCCCACTCTTATCGCTCTTCTATTTACTTTTTTATTTATTGTATCCATAGAAACAAAGGAGGTATGAACTTAAGCCCAATCAAGTTGGCCTTCATTCTTTGAACTATCATCTTGTATAAAGGTTTCTTCTCCAAGGAATTCCTCAATCTCTCTGGAGAGTGGTACTCTCTGATTTGTAAGCTATATGGTGATGAGTTCCATCTCCTCTCACAAGCCTGCAAGCCCTTAGTCCTTAATAGCATGAAAATGTATTCAAAGTGCAAGATGACTTGGTCCTATTTTTCTATGTAGAGTGGCACCAATTTGGGGTCCTCTGGTTGTTGTTGACAAGGTAAGGGGACCACAATTCTGCTATGATACATAAGGGTTCATTAGTTTCTATGGATATGACCCTTTTTTCCTCTTTAGCCCTTGCTTCCTCACAAGCTAGCCAAAAGGCCAACGCCATCAGTTGTACATCTCCCATCCTAGAATTGGGATCCTAGAAGTTCATGCAAGTTAATATGAGGTTGTACATGTAGAATTCTGCCACCCTAGCTTTGTCCTCCACAGTAGATCTATGACAAAATTCAATGAATTGTTTGTAGTCTTGGAAAGGTATTGAACCATATTGTGATAAATTCTTGATTTGAAACTAAATCCATTGTTCTTTGAGGAATATGGAATATGTTTTTTAGGGATGTCTACATTGGGTGACCTCCATAACCAATATTTCCATGGTGGAAAATTTCCCTTCTTTATCCTACAACTACTCTTTCAATATCTTGTTCTCCATTTGTAGTTGTTCTCTCATGATTGCCTCTCCTAGTCTCAAATCATCCATCTCTTTAGCCACATTTCTCATTTTGTCTTCCATTAGGCCCACACCCTCAACTCCATCATACTTTGCAATCTGCATCCACCAGTGGGTTCGACCTCTTTCTTTTCTAGCTCAAGGAGGATTGGGACTAAAAACTTTGTAGGTATTATTTTCCCTTGCTCATGAAATTCGTAATAATACCCAAGATTTTGTTGGGGATTAGACTCTTTCAACTCCTATGGTCCTTCTCCTCCTAGAAGTTGTGCAACACTTTCTTGTAGCACTGCCTTTCTTTCCTATAACATCTCTTTGTCTTCTTGTAACATTCCCTTGTTGTCCTATAGCATGATAGATTCCTCTTGCAATTGTCTCATATTGGTTGTCCTAGTGTTTGGCTTCCTTTGTGAGGTTTGGGTTTGTTTTCCTTTAGATTTGAGGGAGGTCCCTCTTCAGTTTGCTTCATATCCTTCTCTAATTCTCTCTCTTGGTGACTAGCATACCCGTCAATGGTGACGGGGGTAGTTAAGGAAGGTTGAGGCTTCCATTTATTGAGTCTACTACTTATCCTCCTTTTGAAATACAAAGGAACTTGATTTGGCTGCCTCCCTTTGACATTGAATGGTGTACTTAGGGATGCCAAGGTGGCTGCCACTTCTTGTTCAATGTTCCCCTTTGAAAGGCTTGCTTGTTATTCTTGCCTCCTCTTCTAAGGCCTAGAAGGTTCCCCAAAGGATTTTATTTCTGTCTCTAGTTTTTCCTCTTCCTTCCCTTCTTCAATCTCTTCTCCTTTTTCTTCCTCCTTGTCCTCTTTAGCTTCTTCTTCTGCAAAACTATGTTTTTTGGTCTCTTCATGCTCCAGTAAAGCTTGGGCTTGAATCTCAATGAAAGCTTCCATGTCCAAGTCTACAAAATATGTCCATACATAGGGTTTTTGATATAGTTAAGAGCATCCATGACAATGAGCCTTATGAGTCCATGATGAAAAATGTACTAATGTTTCCGTTCTCTCACCCTTTGACTCATTTCCACTATGAACTGAAGAAGGAAGTGGGGAACACTTAGTCTGCTTGGGAGAGGAAATTATGTCTAGAATATTAGCTCATAAAGTAGCCTAAAATGATAGGAATAAACAACAATGAGCCTCCCCTTATAGGATATGAATTTAAAGATGTGATAGGCTACTTAAATCCATGGGTAGGGTAAACTCTCCATTCTAACCCCATTTTTTATCTTCAATCACTTTCTCTTTAGGGAGGAAGAAATTATTTTTGGTTGTGATAGTCTTTGTTCTATCCTCATTTCCCCACTAACTTATAAGGCCAATGTGGTTACCATGCTAAATATTTATTCATTTAAATGGATGACAAGCCCCCTCACAATGTTGGTGGCACTATCTTCCCCTTGAGGCTAGAAGGGCTACTGCAAATTTATGAGTAATTTAGTCATCAATCCCCTTGAATTTCTCAAATAGCTCCATCCACTAGTGGTTTGTGAAGATGTCCTTGACAGGAGGGTGTTGGTAGATCCTTGTTGATTCAATGGGATCTCCTTTATTAAAACCACCCCACATGATCCCTACTATATATTTTTCAATTTTTTATAGGGAAATTTACTATCAATTATCAGTTTCTAAGAAACCTAGGCTTTCAAGGTAGAGTTGAGAGGAATGGTTCTCTCTTTATTATTAGAGAAATAAAAGTTTCATGCCTAATCTCAAAACACATTCATCCTCCCACTATCATGCTTATATTATAAGAAAATTCAAACTTTGAATTTCTTTCCACTTTTAGGAGTTTGCTAGAGGATGTTTCTATGGAAAAAATATGAACAATTACATAGGCTTTTTGTGAATGGGAGGTGAGGAAAATTTGTTACTTACCCTTCCCTTGGAGGCTCCTTCATGGCTCTTCGGTTTTGTAGGAAAAATTGCACAAGGTCTAGCTCTTTTCCATCTCTTGGGATAATCCTTTAGTAGCTAGTCAGGATCCTATAGCACCTAGCCTAAATCTTGTAGCAGCTATTATTCACCCTTGTAGCTTCTCTATGGCAACCTATGAGACCCTTGGTGTAGCTATCTCACCTCCTAATGATGGAATTTCATATCCTTACCATTTTTGGAATGAGACTTTGGTACAAATGAGGTTTGGGCCCGGATTTTATTCCCTTTGTAGTTTGGTGGTGGGTTCAACACACTGTATTTGCTGGCCCCCACCTACTACCTTCACAAATCCTCCAATGACGTGTTGGCCCACTCCTCGTAATTATCACCTTTTACTTTTGTCATTTTCTCCACGTGTGATGAGAGAGAAATATAACCCCACTTAACTGTTTGAGGGTGGTTGAGACTTCTAGCCACCTTCAACATACAAAACCTTGTTCTTCCTACATTTGAAACATTTTTAGACTACTATTCACTTAAAGGAAGAAGTTAGGAGTCTTTCATACCTATGCCTACATGGTAGTCCTAGCTTGTGTTTTGATCACTTGGTGTCTGCATGCTATTTCTGAATAGAGGTAATGGTTGATTTTCTTGTCTCCTGAGGTGTCATCTTCTCATTTTAGTTGCTTCATGCATTTGTTTTTTTGTTTATTTTCTTTCTTTTTGAGATATCACTAACATATTGAAGCTTGAAAATACATGTCCTTTAGGATGTGGATCATATGTTGCTGCTTGTATGTGAAGAATAACCTTGTAGCAACTTGCAGAGGATCCTATAACTGCTTAAGATTAAAGTAATGACCCTCCAATGCCTTCATGATGGTTATTATTTGAATTTGGTGCTCCAACTGTGGTCCTGTAGGGTTTGTGCAGGTTGTTATAGGATTGTGTGTCTTCTTGTAGCAATCACACAAACCCTCCTAGGATCACAATTTCCTTCACGTGATGCCTTTAAAAACACTGATAATTCATGAGCCTTCTAATGATAAGGGTTAAAGGATTTTTCTAGGTTGTAAGGGATGGAAGAAGGGGTGAAAAGAAGTATTTTTTATGGAAAAAAGTAGAAATTATGGTGGAGGGGAGGGCAAGTGGCGTGGAAAACGGATGATGAGGGTTAGGTGGACCCATCCTCTTGTTCCTAAGTGAAAAACACAAGAACAGAGCCTTCTTTATGTACTGATCACAATCCTGTAGCAAATTTGGGACAATCCTTAACAATATAGGACAATCCTGTAGCACTTTAGGACCAAGGTAGAATCAAGTGAGGAAGGTGATATGGTGATTGAGAAACTTGGGGAAATAAATGAAGTGATGGAGGACATGCATAAAGTTATCTTGGAGGATGTGAAAGTGGGTTTTTGAAGTTGTATTATTGTCTACTATCCTCCTTTGACTATGGCTAGAACCTTGCAAAAAGGAAATGTTAGCAAGATGTTGTAAGGGCTTCCTTTCTCTTCTTTGTTTTTTTCTTTCTTTCTTGTATTTTTTATTTTTATTTTTTGAGGCCTGTAGGCTTCCTTAGAGGAGGTTTTCAGTCTATAGGACTGCCCCAGGTTCCTTGAAGGATGTTTTCACCTAGGGATCTTTTATTTTTGTTTTTTCATTTTTTTCATACTCTTGGACTGCCTCATGGAGGTTTTTAGTCCCAAAGATTGACTTGGGTGCCTCATGGAGGTTTTTAGTCCCAGAGCTTGCCTTGGGTGCCTCATGGAGGTTTTCATTCCCAAAGTTTGCCTTGGGTGCCTCACGGAGGTTTTCACTCAGGATTTTAATCCTTTTCTCTCTCTCTCTTTTTTTTTTTTCTCTATTTTTTTGTTTTATTATTCTTTCCGCTGATCATAGGTTGAATGAATTGGGTTTTTTAAGACTCATAATCACATTTAGTTCCTTACTTATTGGATTGGTAAAGTCCTCCTTTGACATAGGTTTCTTGTAGAGTTTCAACATGTAACCATTGATTAAAAGTGGAATCCCCTCTTCATCGATTGTTTTGGTCTAGACAAAGCCATTCTCATGACAATTTTCCACCAAATAAGGACCTAACCATCTCATCATCAACTTTCCTTTAAATTCCTTGAATCTAGCATCATATAGCAGGGTCTAATCACCTCTTGGGATGCCCTTTCTATGATGTTTTTGTCATGCCAAATCTTCCTCTGCAACTGGACCACCTCAGTATGCATGAGGGACTACAATCTAGGTTCATCAAGAGAATTAAGTTGTCACATTATCTCTTGTTGAGCATTGGTGATGTCTAGGTCCAATTGTGTTACCATCCTCAGGGTGTTGTATTCAAATTCAATTGATAGAAGTGCCTTTTTCCATAAACTAGTTCAAAGGGAGTGAACTGAATGGTGGTTTTCCATGTGGTATTATAGGGCCAAGTGCTTCCACAATTTTGGATTCCCAATCATTTTTGTTGATTCTAACAACTTTAGTCATTTTTTTTCCAAAGCTTTGTTTGTCACCTCCACCTACCCATTTTCATGAGGATGACAAGGAGTGGGATTTTTGTGCCTTATGTGATGTTGCTCCATGATTCCCTCAATCATATTTGAAGTGAATTGAGCCCCTTGATCAGTGACTGGCTCCCTTGGGAATCCAAACTTATAAAATATGTTTCCACTAGAAACTCTACTAATTTATGATCTATTGCTAATTTTTCTACCTTTATTTCAACCCATTTTGTCAAATAATCATTGCACACAATGATGCATCTCTTTTGTCTAGATGGGGGATTAATCAACCCAATAAAATCCATTCCCCACTTATTAAATGACTCAATATTCACTTGAGGTTGTAGGGGAATTTCATCCTTTGGTGTATGGTTTCCCATCCTTTGGCACTCATCGCATCTAGCTGTGTATCTCCTAGCATCTTGGTGTAGGGTAGGCCAATAGTAGCCTACTTGGAGATGTTTGAAGGTTATCCTTTTTGCATCAAAATGACCCCCATAAGGTCAATCATGGCATGTTTAGAGGATATCAAAAATATCATCCTCCTTTACACACCTCCTCAAGATATGACCTGGTCCCAATCTCAAAATATTGCCCCCTATCGATGTGAAAGGAGCAATTTTTGTGGCAATTATGCTCTTCTCCTTGGAGGAGAGATTAGGAGGGAATCTCCCAGCAACCAAGCAATTAGTTGTATCATAAAATTAGGGAGACAATAATGAAATAGAAAAGAGGTGCTCATCCTGAAGCTGATCATATATCATATCCTCATTTTCTATGGGCAATGTTAGTCTAGATAAAAAATCTGCAACCACATTTTCCTTTCCTGTCTTGTCAACAATTGTTGAATCAAACTATTGCAACAATAATAGCCATCTAATAATCCTATAATTAAATCAAGTTTTTTCATTAAGTACTTAATGGTTTCACAATCAATATGTACAACAATTTGTTATCCTATGATATAATGCCTAAAATTGTTCAAGGAGTGAACAATAGCTAAGAGCTCTTTTTCATTAACAATGTAGTTGAGTTCAACTTTGGATAGATTCTTACTAATAAAATATATGGCATAGGGAAACTTACCTTCCACTTGTCCCAAGGCTACTCCTACAACTTTTTCGGATGCATCTGTGTGGATGTGGAAAGGAAAGGCCCAATTGGGACCCCTAAGAATTGGTGTAGTGGTCAATTTCTCCTTTAGATCTTCGAATACCTCTTGGATTTTTTCTGTCCAACAAAAATCTAAATCCTTAGTTAACAATCCAAACAAAGGTGAAGCCAAATTACTAAAATCCTTGATAAATATCCAATAATATCCATATAGTCCTAAGAAAATTCTAACATCCCTTTGTTTCTGAGGGATAGGGACCCTTATAATAATGGAAATCTTGTTAGGGTACACTTGTATTCCTTCTTTAAAGAGGAAGTGACATAGGAAATTCCATGCATTCATAAAAAAATCACACTTTTCTAGACTTAGTGAGAGATTGATTTCAATGCATTTCTTTAAAACTTTACATAGATTGGAGAGAGCTTCCTGGAAATCATTCCCATAAGGAGTGAAGTCATCCATATAAATTTCAACTGTTTCATGAACAATATCAACAAAAATACACAAAACTTCCCTTTGGAAGGTAGCAGGGGCAAGGAATCTATAGTGAAATGTCCCCCATGGAAACATGAAGGTGGTATTATATTGATCCTCATGGCTAATATGGATCTGATTATACCCACTAAAACCACCAAAGAATGACAATAACTTCTTCCTTGCAAGACCATCCAAAACTTGATCAATGAAAGGAAAGGGAAAATGGTCTTTCTTTGTAGCCTTGTTTATCTCCCTATAGTTAACACAGATCCTCCACTTCCCATTCTTCTTTGGTACTATAACAAGAGGGAAGACCCACTCACTATCTAAAATGGGGTAAATGAATCCTACATCCAATAACTTTTGTAGTTCTTCCTTCATAATGTCTTTAAGGGCTGGGTTCATTCTCCTATGTGGTTGGTGCACATGTTTAAATCCCTATTTAATGTATATATGATGGGTAAAAACTAAGCGATGCAACCCTTTAATCTCCTTATAGTCCCAAGCAAAAGCATCAAGATGTAGTCTTAACAAAGTGAGCAGTCACTCTTCTTGCTCTTCTGAGAGGGAAGGATTGAATTTTAGGGTTTTTGATGGATTGATTTCAACAATACTAACATGATCTTAATCAAAATTTGAAGTGAACAGTTTGGTCCTTGGGTTGTTCTCATGTTTACCTAAGGATTCCTCTACTAGTTCATTAATTGGCATGGAAAAAAGAGGTTGATTTGGCAGAAATTCATCAATAAGGTAATTCTCATCTAATTTCCTAATTCCTAGAGTAGTGTCTAATGTACAACCTAGGTAAGGGGATAAATGATAAAAATATTCCTCTTCTTCTTCCTCTACCCTCAAAGGTAAGTCATTCTCAGTAAGGGGTTGAGCAGGGGGGTATAATACAAGCTACTTTGTGAGCTGCCCAATTTTAATTTCCATGTTTCCAACCCTATAATTTATGTAAGCATCAACAATGGCTAACCAAGGTCTCCCTAGAATGAGAGGGAAACTATTAAACTTGGTCTTGGGTTGGAGGACAAGGAAATATGTGGTGTACTCCCAAGAACCAATGGAGACCATCACATCCCCAATAACACCCCTAGGGGTTACGATGGATCTATATCCAAGCTACATCACTGTGGTTTTCCTCCTCAAGGCTCCTTAGAGATTGAACTTTAATATAGTTTCCTTATTGATGACATTGATTGCAACCCCAATGAAAATCATTGTGTTGGGGAATAAAATGCTGCTAATGTGCACATCCACTACCAGGCTATTGAGATCCAAATCCTTTGGGGAGATAACCTTCCCAAGCATTAGATCAACCAATTGCCCAACAACATTGATAGTGGGGGCATCTCTTTTTCTTCTTCCAGGCATCTTGAAATATTCTTCCCTGATAAGTTTGTTGTAGATGGGAACATATTTTATGGCTTGGAGAAGGGTTATTTTAACACACAAGTTCTTCAACTCTCCTAGAAGCTCAGCCTCTTATGGGGTTTGTTATTTAGGTTGGACCCACATTTCAGGATAGGGATGCATATTGGGTTGAGGGATACTATATTGCTTCTCTTCTTCAAGATATTCAGGCGAAGAACGTGGGTGAGCATCTGGAAGTACCTTCCTAGACATAAGGTTGATCTCTTGGATCTCCACAACATAAGTAGGATAGGATGTTTCGCCACTATAGACTTGTTGGGCCTACTTATTGGGTGGATTATTGTGGGGTAGTTATGTTTGAGATGGAGGAGGATGCATTAAGGTTGATGGTTGTGCTACCTCAGGCCTCCATCCTTGTGAAGGGTTGCCCCATTGAGGAGGCTAAGATTGATATGGATGGAAGGGTGGATTGACAAGCTAAGGAGGATATTGAGGAGTGTAGGACTAGGGAGAAGGAATGAACCAAGGTGAGTGGGCTAGAGGATACCAAGGATTAAAGGGTGCAATCTGGTTTGGATTGAAATAAGGATAGTGTGCACCTTGCATACCTTGCTGATATGGCCAAGGTCCTTGAGGCCTCCTTTGGTTGACGAAGTAAAATTGCTCCAAGCCACCCTCTATGCCTTTATATACAAATTTTAGGCCTGGAAGAGAAAGGCATTTGTTAGTTGCGTGGTTCTCCTCGCAAATAAAGTAGAATTATATGATATTCAGTGGGCACTCATTTTTGGGGTGCCTCTTGGTGCATCTAGGGAAAAATATAGCTAATTCAATTCCTGCCTCCTTGTGCTTTTTTTTAATTTGCATGGTATCCATTTGTGAGGAAAAGGTATGTAACATCTCACTCTTAAAGTCTTATAGCATACACCTTATTTCATGTTTGATGTTGAGGTAGAGGGAGAATATTTGATGAGGCCTTGACTAGACCTACCTCTCTACCTTGTAACCCTAGAATGATTCTTAAATCCTATCTTGATGTCTTCATGAGTTAGCTAGTAAATGTCTCCACTAGACAGCATAAGGGTCTCCATTAAATCCTCCATGATCCCATGGAGAAGTACAAGCTTTAGGGATTCTGGGTCAAAGGTACAATTAGATATTGTATAGTTGAGTTTGAATATTTCTTCATAATCCTCTAAGGATTCACCTGGACCTAGGGTCATTATGAAGATATATGTTGGCAGGAAAATTCCCCTAAGGTAAGGGTTGGAAACCTCAATAAAGAAGAACAAGATAATCAACAAAGAGTAGTCAAGAAAGCATTCCAAACAAATGAATTACTAAATGTGGATTTGGATACAAACCCTAAGGTCCTACATTTGATGATGTTCTCGTAGGGTCCAAACCCTCTTCTTCCTCCATATTGAGTAAGCATGCAAGTCAATTCACAGAAGCATATACATGATAGATAATTCAATGTGCATACATAAATGATATGTTATATCATCATATATAAGCGTATAAATCACTATTCATGAGACAATAACATATTAGGGACAAGACACGAGCTTCTTTATTGATTAACAACAATAGGTACAGGAAAGGTGCAACCTGATCCAAGCCAAAGAACTGATGAAGGCTTCCTCCATATTTGTCAAGCCTGAGCCATGAAGACAACCTCTATAACAAATGCAAGGATATTCTCTAAATATTATGAACATATCTGCAAATGAAACCGGGGTTTCCATAAAGACTAAGAGTGTAGGAGGCAAGGGAAAATCAGACTTCATCTGGGAGAAAAATGGGTATAATGTCAATAGCCCTTCTCTTATGTATTTTAGTCCTACCCAAGGGGTGTATATATACCACCTAGAATTAGTTAATTTAGTTGTGCTACGGGCTCCTGTAGGTGGGCTCTTGGTAAAACCCATGAACCCCGCCTGAAAAATAACAATTTATTTTATTTTTTCATATTTTAAAGGTTATACGTGGGTATAGAGTTATAAGATCCACGTATGTACGTGATTTAGGGTGGGAAGAGTCGTGTATGGAACTTGAAATATTATTTTTAATATAAGATCAAGTCTGCATGGTAAAAGGCTACCCAAGGCCACATAAGAGCATCAAATCTACATGAGTTCTAAATGATGCTATAACAGATGCCTCGTAATATGAGGTTAGAAGGGGTACATGATGGCCTAAATATATTAAGTATATAGAGAGGAGTCATCCAAAAACCCGAGAGGAGATCACTAGATTCTAGCTCATTGAATACCTGTCAAATGAGTCAGAAAGAAAACTCATGTCTGAGGTGGGTATACCCATGCTCATAAGTAATAAAGCATGTCCGATGATCAAGTATAAAGTGGATCCAAAATGTATACATAAGTGAACAGAAGAAGATATATAATACATAATGGATCATCTAATCATAGCCGCAAAGGAACACAACGAAGCTATGTCACTATATCACATATAGAAGAGTATCCGATTAATGATGCTAAAATCCTGTCTCATCAATGATGTTGCATAATTGATCCTCATAAAAGTACCAAGTCATATAGGTGGAATAGTGGTGTTGCATAAACTTGGGTGACAACATATGAGATGTTGCTATGAAGGACTTGTTGGGATGGGGTCCCCTGGGTCAGTTTTGGGTTAAAAACCCAAGTTTTGATGTAAATTTTGACAAAAATATGTCAAGTCTCTGTGAATTGTGGATGCGCAATGCGTAGTTAGTTAGGAGTCAAAAAGGGTTTTTACCCTTGTTTATGTAAAGTTAGAGTCGGTTTTGAGATCTACCCTTGGTCCACGGACCATGGGATTATATAAATAGGTGTGCCTTAGGGAGTCTAAGGCAGATAGATGCTTTTGTCTATGAGTATGACAAATGGAGTCTTAGAGAATTAGCGTAGAGAAGTAAGTCTTGGGGAAGGAAAAGGCTCTGCAGCTGAGTTCGTAGAGGCCTAGAGTAGTGTTCGCATCTGAGTGCGCGGACCCCTGCAGCTAAGTGAGCAGGGAAGTTTTGAGTCTGTAACCTTGTACTGAAGATCAATAAAGAAGACTGTTGGAGAAATTCATATGTTTTATCTATTTCCTTCTGCTGTTTATGTTTGCGCTATATGTTGTGATGAGATAATGTCTTTATGAAATAACGTTGTATTGATGCATGAATATATTGGATAAATATTATTAATTGAACACAATACATGTTAAGTATTTAACGGAAGGTTATAATACTTTCTGTTAAGTATATTAATCCCTTAAGAAAACTTGTGTGGATTCCGATCTGAGGCTAGTCTATGATGCACATAATTAGGTAACCTATCTATTAAAGGTACACAGAAGCTGATCGTAGAACTTCGAGGAGGTCTAGAGGCCATTTGAAGGAAACTACAGTGCCAAGTCCTAAGGGCTTAGAGATCTGCGCGAGGGTAGATATAGGACATAAAAAGGACATCACACTGATCTATGGATGTGGAAACTTGGTTCCAACATCCCCCCATATTGCTTTAGGTGAGACCTTCAATCCACACTACATGGATTGATGCCAAAAGGGCCAATAGTGTAGGGTTTTGTTTGGAACCTGGGTCAAGACCCACTAAGCCAACAAATGGTTTCATTGCTGGGACTGAGATTTGGTTAAGGAGATGTGTGATGTCACATCATTGGAATCCAACCAAAAAGGAAATTGAGAAGTGGTTGGATAGAAAGATCCATGAATTTGTGGCATAGGAAAATAAGAATCCACACCTGTCAAAAGAACAGTGGTTGGACAAATATTTGTACATAGAAATACATGAAATTTTCTTCTGCACCTTCCCGATCAAACTATATGAGTGGATAACTAAATTGGTAGATGACCAAGGAAGGTGAAGACTTAACGGCCCAATAGTGTGGACTCCAAAACTAGTGCGGAGGTTGGAAGCTTCTAAAGATAATATCGCACACACTATTGACCACTGGCTTGATCAAGTCATAGGAGGATTTGTGACAGAATTCAACTATAGCGAAGCAGAGTCACGATTATTCAAACGGCCGTTAGGTAAGTATCTAAGATCTTTGAATACTTGGATTAAGATATCTTTGTGTGAAAAATGGGTTATGCCATTACCTTGATGTTCAGAGCTACGTGAAGTGGAGAGATTTTCAAAGATCAAGGGAGAACAGGTCCTGAATATAGCCCGTTGATTGGTCCTCCTTCAAGTAACAACGACAGAATGGTACAGGCTTCATTACAGAGTGTTGTACAACTGATAAGGCAGGGTTTTTTGTGAACTCATCATCCATCCACTCCACCTCCACCTTCACCTCCACAACATACAACTTTCGCCCACACCGCCACCACCACCACCTCTGTTCAACATGTCGAACTCATTGAAGATACAGATTTTCAAAGGTATATGGAGTGAAGATACAAATTAGTTCTGGTTTGTTGTGACTACTGTATGGGCCACGCAGCAAATCACTGATGACACTATAAAGAAAGCACAGTTGGTTACTGCTCTGCAAGACCACGTGCTAACCTAGTACATTAAGTACTGCACTAATAACCCTTTGGCATTGTTAGCAAACACTAAATATGCTTTGAAAAAAGAATTCAGTAAACCTAATTCTGACTTGCAATCAGTAGTCGGATTTAAGGAAATCACGATGAGGGCTAGTGAAGCACCCTGGGAGTTAGATCAAATATTGAAGTGTGTGATCCACGAAGCTAACATGCAGCTCACAGATAGTAATCACCGCGAGTGGTTTATAGCCTCACTCCTACCCCACATGAGGATTACTTTATCGCAACAGAAGATATGACTCAGCGGAAGCCCTGGAAATCATGATGAAATTTCATGAAATGCATATTTAGGTCACATATTTGGGAGTTCAAAAAATTCACTTGCAATTGCAGTACCTCTGCTTGGAACTACAGAGCTTGAAAAAAGAAAAGGAGGTTGGGCCGGAGGTGTACGAGGAAGTCTGGTGCCTCAAGTATAAGAGTTAGGGGCATGATAAAGATCACTGCCCTGTCTTTGCGAATTATATCACAGGGGGGTACCAATGCCCCTGAGGTAGGAAGCTCCAACAGGACCAAGTAGGGACCCGTGCTGTGGTGCGCTATTTGTCAGGTGGCTGGAAAACATGTAACAAATAATTGTCATTTGCTGCAAAAGTTCGTTCAAACACCATAACAATTGTTCTACGATTTCTGCAAATCTATGGGCCACAATGAGTGCCACTGTCATAGCTACGAACTAATAATGGAAATGACGCCTACCTATAGAATACAAGTAGAAACTTGACCTCTAGATCAGGGTGATGGGGGAGCATGCAGAGGATATCAAGGGCATGAACGAGGCTGAGGAGGAGGAGGAGCTGGTAGAGGTCGTGGACAGGTTATTTGCTATAATTTCAAGATGCCAGGGCACTATGCGCGGGAGTGTCAGAATCAGACGCGCCCGTCATGCCAATACTGCACTCAGTTTGACCATACCATAGAGGAATGCCCTGTGCTGATAGCCAATATATAGGAGAAGAAGGTGCAACCTCAACACCCTACACAGAACTCACATATGATGAGGGATGAGCCCCATGAGGAGGATCCAAATGTGAATATAGTGCTGAGAAGTGGAGTAATGACTGGGATGATAAGGGAAAATAGCCTGAAGAGAATAGATGGGTCCGCAAGGCCCCAGAAAAGGAAGTTGGCTTCGATCTAGAATGCGCAAAGGAGACATTTATGGAAGCAAAGAAAAGCTTCGTGAGGCATCTACCTCAGGAAGTCAGGACAAACTACCAGAAACTAGTGCGCCCACAGAGATTGATCCCTCTGTACTCACCACGTTCCTGGAAACCTGTATGAAACTTATGCACGATAGTAAGGCTGTGAAGGGCTTACAAGAATTGATAAACAAGTGTGCTGGTAAAGAAAATGCTCCTGATGGACACTGCGTAGTCAGAAATATTGGTAAACATAAGGCAAGAACAAGGCGCGAGATGAGGCTCACTGTGCAGATAGGAGACTATGAGATGGACCAGTTATTTTGGATCTAGGATCTGATGCAAACATTTTTCCTAAACAGACATGGGAGAGAATGGGTAGACCTACGTTGCAATGGTCTCTGATTCAACTAAGGATGGAAAACCAGTTGAAGATTATCCTTATGGGACGACTGCATGGAGTCACCGTATATATAGAAGGTGCGAGTGCGCTAGATGATTTTGAAGTGATAAAAATTGTTGATGAAAACAATCCATACTCCGTGCTCCTTAGAATTGATTGGGCTATTGATATGAATGGGGTCATCAACTTGACAAAGCAGACAATGTTGTTTGAAAGGAAACCGCTCCGCGTTGTAGTAACGTTGGACCTTGCAGAAGGACCGTGCTATATTGAACCAATCCAAAACTATGAAGAAAGTGATGATGATTTGGATCAAATCTACAAATTTATAGCACAAGACCAAGATTGGATCAATCCGACAGCTGATGGACAAATGGCATGGGATCGCGAAAGCTACTGTACCTCGGATTTAGATGAAGAATTGGAGCATTAACAGAATCGATTGCACGAAGTATCTATGCTGTGCTATAACATGATGACTAAATCATTGCACTGTGTGTCATTGGAGGTAAGAAATTTACCCTATTAAATGGTTTAGTTGATGTAGATAAGTTTTTGGATGCCTTTGAAAGAGAAGTGCCTAAGGATCATCGCTTTCAAGAGATGGATTTGGTGTTGCGTGCTATGCCCACACGGTTGTGGGGTACGCACAAAGATAGCTTTGATGAATGGCGCGATTACATGAGGATGATGAGGTTGTGATTTGGTCATCCGAAGGTACGATTAACTGAGAAATATGATGGGAGAAATGATCCGCACGATCATTTGTCAAGATGGACTAAATCCTATGGAACAGAGCCGCAACTAGAGTGGGTGCACTTATTCTATCATATTTTGGATATAATCCCCATGAATTGGTACCTGGAAACAGAGCTCCGCCATGGCACTGTGGAGTGGGATATATTAAGGGAAGGATTTCTGATGACCTTCAATTTTGAGGATGGTTTCGAAAGCATTGATGAAGCTCTGCAGGAGGTTAAGGCGGTGATCTTCAGAATTCCGCAGGATCCTTTGGAGTTGGTTCAACCAGGTTGGAGCACCCAATTGCACCATGCATTGGAATTCTATAATGTGACTACTGAGGGGGAGGATGAAGATCTAAGAAATATTAATATACTGGAGGCCAAAGGCCACCATGAGGTCGAAGGTCTACAGATATAATATTTGACATCACCGCGTCATTGAAAACCAGGCAAGTGAACATTGGTATTGAAGAAAAACCAAAATTTGCGAAGATCAAAGATTACTAGGATGATGCCATAGGGGATAAAGTTGTTGAGTTGCTCGATGACTACCAGGATATTTTTCCTACAAAATTTTTGGACTTAAAAGGCATCATAGGTGACTTGGGTGTGATGAAAATTACTTTGAAGCCGGAAGCGAAGCCTATTAAGCAAAGACCATATCGCCTTAATCCCAAATATAAGGAAATGGTTCTCTTAGAGTTGGATAAGATGATAGAAGCCGACATCATCGAACCAGTTGAAGAATCTGATTGGGTGAGCTCGATGGTGGTTCAAGAAAAGAGGTAGAAGGGAGAAATAAGGATTTGCGTAGATCTAAGAAAGCTCAATGATGCCTGCGTCCATGATCCTTTTCTGACACCATTTATAGATGAGGTATTGGACAATGTTGGAGGGCTAGAGGCCTACTCATTCACTGATGGGTTCTTTGGGTACCATCAGATTAAGACCACGCCAATAGACAGGAGAAAAAAACCTTCGCGACAGAATGGGGTTGTTTTTAGTATATGGTAATGCCATTTGGACTCAATAATACACTGCCAATATTCTCTTGTGTAGTCATCACGGCATTCAAGGAATTCATTCACAAGTTATTGGAGGTATATTTTGATGACTATATAGTGTTTGGGTTAGTAAAGCACCATGTAGCTAGTCTATGCTTAATGTTGGATACGTGCCGAAGATATCAGTTCACGTTGAACCTAAAGAAGTGTTTATTCTGTGTCCCCTTGGGATTTTTCTGGGTCATGTGGCGTGAAAGAAAGGAATAATGCTAGACCCTGCAAAGATCATGGTAATTGTTAATTTGGAGGTCCCGAAGAGTGTCAAATAGCTACGTGCAACACTGGGCCATACTGGATATTATCGAAAGTTCATCAAGGCTTATGCTTAGATTACCGCGCATATGGAGAAACTATTGAAGAAGGACACTAAATTCTATTGGGATGAAGAAAATCAACACAATATGGATGTATTGAAAGAAAAGATGGTCACCATGCTGATCTTGGTCTTCCTAGATTGGAAGAAGGAATTCCATGTGCATGTTGATGCCTCATGTATTGTGTTGGGAGTAGTGCTAACACAAGCCGGTGAAGGAGCCGGTGAAAATGGCTGTTGTTATTTCAAGAATATGACTTTGAGGTAATTGTGAAGCTAGGAAGGGTTGAATGCAAGACCTGGCCATTTTTTGCGAATTGAAACAAGGGAGGAGCCTACTAATTTGGAGGAAGGGCTACTTGACGCGCATCTCTTCGCGGTGCACATAGAGGATAACCATTTTGCAGATATTATCCACTTTTTGACTACAAGGACGGCTCTAGAAGGATACACCATCAGCAGAAGAAAGAGTTAGTAGTGCATGAAACAAATTTCTCAGTAATTGCAGGACATTTGTATAAGATGGGTGTTGATGAGATATTGCGAAGATATGTGCCTGATTTTGAATGAAATAGCATCCTCGTTGAAGGTCATGGAGAAGTTACAGGAGGACATTATGCAAGAAAAGAAACAATGCAAAATATTTTTGATGAGCCTCATCATTGGGTAATTATATGGGCCTTAATTCATCTCCTAGCTTAGTCAAACCAACTATTCTCACAACTTATTGCATACTTTTGATTATATTTTGTTTATGATACGAGTTAGAGTTGGATATTTTTTTTTTGTGGTCTAATGTGCATTAAGCAAGGAATTTTGGGCAAAGACCTTGGTCAAAACTTGAATGGGACAAGGGAGAGGAATTATAGGAGGTAAATCCTCCTCATTTACTACCCCTCCATTTGAATATTCCTCCATCAGCTCAGAGTGCAAACAGACAAATCATGAGGACTAGAAGGTAGTCGAGCAAGTGAAAGTCAAAGCACCATTTTATCACTAGTTTGGGATCCGAGCCTCCCTAATTTTAAGGAATTTGTTGGAGACTTCAGACGTATAAGTAGAGAGGCCTAGGACCTCAGTAGGATTTGGATTTTTGATTGTAATCCATTGTTTTGATAATAAGAATGAGGTTTGTTTTGAGCCAGCACTGAGTTAACTCAAAGGGCTGAAGCTCTTGGGTTAGGGACCAACCCTAGAATATAAGGCTCCTCTTTATTCATGGTTTAATCATTCATTTTCTTAATTAGCTGCATTTCCATTACAACAATGTAGTGTAGATTAGTTGTGTTTTAGTTTGCTTCCATTTGTGCCTTCTTTCAATTAGCAGGTTAGCAAGGAGAAAAAGATCACCATAAGGTTGTCAACAGGTGTCTCGACCTCAGCTCCTGCCTCTAGGACCATGACTTGAGGAAGAGACCCTTCAGAAACCCCAAAAACACAAATTTCTAGCTCTTGCATGAGCTTTTGAGTTTTTTGTCTTGATTCAGTACTTGGTTCATTTTATCGTCATATTTTTCCATCACTCTCTTTCTGTAATAAGATCTCACTCGTATTCTCATTTCCTTCAACACTTTCTCCATGCATAATATATGCAGAAGCTAATAAATCACATCTTAATCAGATTATGCCCGTAGATTTCCTTACCGTCCGATCCACAACAAACCTGGCCAATCACCATCAACCATGTGCATATTCATTTCAACGTTTGACTTTAGGTGCTCTGAATCTCCATCGTCGATCTACCTCGCCTAATCCAACGACTATCGCGTCACCTGATCGCCAACTAGCTTGGTTGATCTCCACCATTGATCAATCCCGCATGATCCAACGACTATCGTGCAATCTCGCGTGAATTCTTGCACGACCAATATCCACTCGAGAGCACGCGAGAAAAGTGGTTTTCTCGTGCTACATGTCACTCACTTAGGCTAATCGCATAAAATTTAGGAATTCTGCTTACAACTTTGAGGGCGCACGAGAAACTACTTACCACCTATGAAAACCCACTCCATCATTCTGCATGTTTTCCACCCTTTTGTCGACACATGACTTGATGTGATCCATCCATCTATTGACTTCATCTCCTGCGATAAGATCTCTGCCATTCATCTCCCATTAATCCTGTTCGTCCATCTATTGACTTAATCTCCCACAATAAGATCTTGACATCCATCTTCTGTTAATCCTATTCATCCATCTATTCACTTAATCCCCTATGATAAGATCTCCGCCATTCATCTCCTGTTAATCCTGTTCGTCCATCTATTCACTTAATCCCCTGCGATAAGATCTCCGCCGCTCATCTTCCGTTAGTCCTGTTCGTCCATCTATTCACTTAATCTCCTGCGATACGATCTCCACCGCTCGTCTTCTGTTTATACTGTTCGTTGATCTGACTGATCCAACGTTCCCATGCACTGCTACTTCATTACGTCTCCCTTCCACTGATTTCGATCTTTGATTGCTCTTCTGCTTGACTCCTTCCTGAACTTTGTTCTGCATATTCTTTAAATGTTGCCACTCCTGAGCTTAGATTTGGTTATTCAATCAGACTCCAACATTGTCCAATCATCGCAATACTCCTTCTAGCCATCCTCAACCACCTTCCATCCACCTGTCACATCTACAAGAACAATTTACTTGCATGCTTGATTTTACCAAAAAAGACCAAAAAAGTGAAAACAGACTTAGTTTAGTTTCCTTGCTTACACATTAGTTTGTTTTGATGCTCTTTACTTATGTAAATTAGATAGTAGCACTAGGTTAGTGTTGATTTAGCAATTCTGTTTAGCATAGCTGTTTAAATGGTTAGTTAGGATATGGTGTGATTTAGCATTACATCTTGTTTTCTTCATTATTGTAGTAGAGTAGTTATCTTAGAATAGATTTTCTCTTCTTCCATCAAAGAATCAAGGTTCTTCTGACTTTATAGAAGTTTGGCTTGGAACCCCTAGGTCTCTCGCTAGATGAACACTGACAATAGGCAGGACCTTCGCTTCTACTTGTGCATATGGCACTATCACCTCCAAGTTTGTACAAACCCTAGGTTGATAAGTAAATCTGGTAGCCAAGAGTTGTAGCATCCTTGCTGCAATACTGGTGCTCATCACTTTTTGGCGTCGTTGTCGGGGAGGTGTGTAAGTAGAATGTGATTACTGCTTTCTTTTCTTCTACTTATTATCTTCAATTTTCTGCCATTAGTTTATTTTTGCAAAAGTAATCTAGTAGCTTCCTTTCTTTCATTTGTCATTATCTGCTTTCCTTTCCATTCTGCAAGTAGAATTTCAATTCAGTAAGTAGTTTCTTTATGTAATTAGTTTTCATTCAGTCGGCAATTTCATTTCTGCAAAGTAATTTCCAGCTTAAAAAAATCTAATAAAATCCAACCCAAAAAATTTCCTTTCATGCCTCATATGCATAGGGACAATTTAGGGAAATTCTTGCCAAATACCTCCACTGCATCCAACAACCAACCTTCTCTCTTCTTTGGTGGTTGTGAACTGGAGGAACCTTTAGGTGAGCAACCTGACATATTTGAAGAACCTAGAGCGGAAGAAGAAGAAGAGGAACCCATTCTTGTTGAACCAATGGCTGAAAACCGAAATGACAGAGGAAATAGAGAGATAATTGAGGGTGCTTTCCCCATCAGGGAAACCAATGGGGACACTAAGATGAAGAATATAAGCCCCTCTGCTCTACCTCATTTCCATGGCCTGACCACAGAGGACCCTGACACTTTCCTATTTGATTTTTCTATTATATGCCAAACCTATGACTATATAGATGATGAGTAAAAGTTAAAACTATTTCCATCTACCCTTAAGGATGCAACATTTTGCTGGTTCATGGGTTTACCTGGAGATAGCATCACAACTGGGCTTAGATGCAGTAGGATTTTAACAACAAATATAGGGACTAATGTAGGCCAAAGGATACTAAAGAAGAGATTTTCAGGATGACCATGGGCTAGGATAAATCCTTAGAAGACTACGAAGAAAGATTCC